>VXBX01000652.1:117353-161848 GCA_013400415.1 Scytalopus superciliaris | reverse complement strand
ATGGGGGGGGGATGTAGCCAAGCAGGGGGTTCTGGCATAGGTACAGCTCCATCCTGTACTGGGGGGGGAGGAGAAAGGAGCTCTGGTCTGCATCTCTCAGACCAACACATCTCACCAAGCAGAAAACAGAAAATATTGAAAGGGAAGCATGTTCCCTGATTGCCCTTCCCCAGTGAGTAAATCCATGCTTCCCTGCAGTGAGCCAAGTGAGTATTTTATCAAAGCCAACAGTTCCAGGGTTTCGATTTGACACTGGAGGCTGTGTCAGGTCCCAAAGTAAAGCAGAATAACCCCAGTAAAGAAACCAGCACCAAAGCAGTGATGCACTGACAGGAAGCAGAGCTGCTTAGCCGTGTAGTAGCAGGTGCTTTCTGTTGGAATAGGTTGCTTGTAGCAGTTTGACACAGCACTGGAGACCACACAAATCCTTGTTCTCTGTATTTCCAGTCTTGGATTCAGTTTAGTTTTTCTTTTAACCAGACAAAAGACAGCCACGGACCTGAGTCAGCTGGGAGCAGAGCCCAAATGCCTGTCTCAAATCCTCAATGAGTTGCTGAGTGCTGAGATGAAGCTGAGTAATCCTGGAAAATAAGGATGTGGAATTGGGGGTACTTAGGTCTGATCCAGACTCAGCAGGTGAGTCTGGGCGAGAGTCATCCATTCACATGGCACAAGTTAGTCACCCTCAGATTGCTGTAGCATCCATGACAAGCTCTATAGACATCATAGAGGGTGATGTATCTCCTCCTAAATTGGGTTATCATCAGTCTGTCAGGAGAATTTTCCCTCAGAGGCACCAGTTTCTCGTTTTTCACTCTAATGGAAGGTCACAGTAACCGGCTTAGAGTGAGACATCTCATTTCAGATTTCTTCTGGTTAAGGGAGATGAACACCCCCATGGAACCTCTCCTTGGTGCCATGTCTCTAAAACTAGAATAATGTAAAATGAGAATAATGGTTCTGTGGGAACCTCCAGCAGTGAGTGGTTGAAGGCACTAAGAAAGCCTCGTGGGAGGACATGAAATTCTTGGTAATGAAGATGTCACCTCATCTTTCATTAAGGCAGATAAATCTTTGCTCATGAGACTGGATCTCACACACAGCTTTGCAAAGCAACACACCCAGGACTGCAGAGAGCAGGAGTCTTCAAGTCCTCCTCTAATTATATCCTTGATTTAGGAGATCACTCAGTTTGCCTGTCTTGGGACATCATTCCTCTAACCTTGAACTGATGGAGAACAACTGCAGCAGCCCATCTGCCCCTTCAGCATTCTGCTCACCCACTCCCATTGCTGACAGAGGTTTCTGCCCTTCAAATGGAGAGCAGTGCTTTTTGTGTATTGTCTGGTGAATTTTGACCAGGAAGGGTAGTGGACAGTGCAGCTGTCAGGACCTGCTGAGGGTGGGCTGAGTTGCAGTGGGGATGGGGAGGCAGCAGCCCTGCTCTTGGTCACACATGGATTGCCTCAGCTGCCTTCAAACTGAGTGTAGGCTTAGCTTGGACATTAGGAAGAGATTCTTCCCTGTGAGGGTGGGGAGACCCTGGCATGGGTTGGGCAGAGAAGCTGTGGCTGCCCCCTGATCCCTGGAAGTGTCCAAGGGCAGGTTGGGTGGAGCTTTGAGCAACCTGGGCTAGTGGAAGGTGTCCCTATCATAGCAGGGGAGTGGAAGGAGATGGTCTTTAAGGTCCCTTCCAACCCAAACCATTCTATGGTTCTATGAATCTATGATTCTCTGCCCAAAACAACCTGCAAGGTGACTTCACTGACACGTTCCCTTGGAGGATGCAGCTGCAAATTTTCTGACTTCAGAGCGGTTGTTGTTTACGCTGTTGTTAATACAGAGAGGCAGGGATGATGTGGATGAAGCCCAAGGGAAACCCTCTGCTAATATCCTACCCTGAAATGACGGGAAGGTCAGAGCTAGTTCCCTGCATCTGCCAGAGTCAACCCCCCTTTCCCATCCCTCCCCCTGCTCTGGGGACACACACACCACCAGTGCCAGAGTCAAGCTCGTCCCAGGGTTCATCAAAATGCTTCTGAAGAAGAAATTTTCTGCTGCAAGAAGCCAGATTGCACAAACAGGCAGATGTTTGCAAGCAAATGTCCCAAGGAAGATTGAAATCCCCAGACACAGTTGGTTTTTTTTGTAGCTTACATCTCAACTGCTGTCAGGATGCTCAGATCACTCGCTGGAAACAAAATATATAGAAACCACTAGAAGAAACAATAAGAGGTGGAAATTTCCGAGCAATGCCTTCCTTCATGTTGAGAGATGAGATTTGTTTACAGGGTGCAGCAGTGCTCTGAAATCCCACTGGAGACTTGGGCCTTGATACCAACAGACAAGGAAAGTCTGCTCGTAATCTGAGAACAGGTAGATAAAATATTGTCACCTGGAAGAGAAAAAGACCTTGCTGCACTCCTGCACCTGATTTGGGTCAGATGGTGGGACAACCCACCTCTGCAATCCAAGGTGGCTGCAGCCAGTTGTGTCCCTTTTGGATAACCCTCTTTTACTTCTGCAGTGCATCCTATTTCAACAACAGCCCAGCTCTCCTTTCCTCGAAGGGAGTTCTAGGACACATTTCAAAGCATTTATACTGCACCATGTCTTCTACGTAACCTCCCACCCAAAGACTCATCTGTCAGTAAGTCTCTGTAATAATCCAACAGGCTGGAACACTTTTCAGGTCTTCAAGGTTTACTTCCAGATTGGGCTTTGCAGCATTTCCTGACATCCAGGAAACCAAGGCTGGAATAAGTGTCTCAGGGTTGCTTCTAAAGACCTGTGAGATCTTTGTAAAAGCACAACTCTCCTCTCCCATCATCCACAGCAGTGGGATGACTTATGTAGCTCCTCGTGACAGGTCAGCCATAGGGATACAGATGTACTGGGGTGGTACATTCATCCCTCCCCTTCTCCTGGGAAACTGCTCAGGTTTGTGTATACAGCTCATATACAACCACAAAATTAGCATTTTTGTTGCTTGCACATACATTTGTCGTGCAGTTCTGTGAATTCCCTCAGTTCCTCAGTCCAATGAGTCAAACAGAGTTGATTTTCCCACCATCTGCATGAAATATCTGCAAGAAAAGTGCAGTCATGTCACACAAATGTAGACACATGGACCTTTCACAACAAAGGATTTTCTTTTCCAACACGAGCCAGACAATACAGCTGTGCAGTCCCCTGTCAACCCTCCTAAGTGCATTTAGGACACAGCTCCTTATCTAGGGCTGGTTTTGCATTTTGGAGCTCCCTGGCTCTATGTAGTGCCACCTTTGCACCCCTCATGCTGATGGATGTGAGTATTGAGAACTCCTGAACCTCTCACAGTGGATTTTAATTCTTCTGTTCTGTGACAATCTCAGGGTTACAGGTGTTGAAGTTAACAATAATCCTGTCCATACTTGCAGCTGCTACAAATCTTTCTTACACTGGAGTGCCCAAAACTGGACATGGTAGTGTGTCAGGGGAGGTTTAGGTGGATATCAGGAAAAAGTTCTTTACCCTGGGCTCCCCAGGGAAGTGGTCTCAGCCCCAAGCCTGTCAGAGCTCAAGAAGTGTTTGGACTTCTCAGACACATGGTGATATTTTTGTGTCTCTCCTGTGCAGGGCCAGCAGTTGGACTTTGATGCCCCTCATGAGTCCCTTCCAACCCAGGATATTCTATGATTCTATGATTTTTCTTCTGCAGAAGTTCTCCACTTCTGTCCTCTCCACAGGTTTCAGAGTTCTCCTGCGCATTTCTTTTTTGTACCTACTGCTCCCATCCCTCCAGTAAAACCTTTCCCATGGCTTCAGGCAGCAGAAATTGCAAAACTAATTTATTCTGCCTCTGAGGGGACTGGCAAAAATCGTGTGTGACAAAGATGGCTCCATAAACAGGGTCAGGGACCAGCTGTACCCACGGAGCTGGCCCCGGAGCAGGCTCACTCCAGCAGATGTGAGCTGCCATCCCAGCTATGTGGGCCTTACGCAAAGGGCTGCGTGAGACCTTGGTGACTCACACTGGGTTTATTCAGTCACCCACGAACTAATCTCTTCAAACCATTGCCTAAACAAAACTAGTTTTCATTTCATTTCATGTAACGCAGTTCATTAGTGTCACCAGACCACATGCTGGCTGGAGAATCAGCTCCCTTGGACTTTGGAATGGTCCCTGGACTGCAGTCCTGAGTCTGTCTCTCTACCTGTTGTCTTTCCAAACAAGCCAGGGATAGGCAGCCCAGCCAAGCAACCAAGTGCCCAGTTAGTGGGGCGAGACTGCCTGGAGCCTTACATGAAATATGTTTGGGAGGAGTCCGAAGCTCGAAGCCAAGGCTGGTTAGGGAATAAAAAGGTCCTATTTTGGGTGCTCTTGCTGAACATTCCACTTGAAGGCATTTCCTCCTTGTGAGAAGGAACGTGAAATGGTCAGACACCATTAAACTGACAATTTTCTATTTTGATTTTGTCTATCATCTATATATAACCAGAAATCTGCAGGGCAGGGCAGGTGGTGAGGAATGACCAAAGGGCAGCTCTCAAACACACCATCCTTGTGCATTTTAGTGCTTAACAAAAACAGGCAAGGATGGAGCTTTTTGTTCTTTTACATACTTGTTTGAGGTTTTCATATATAATCTCTAAAGTGGAAAAATAGGAGAGAAAGGAAAGGAAAGGAAATGGGAGGAAAGGAAAGGAAATGGGACGAAAGGGAAAGGGAAAGGGAAAGACAAGGGGGAAAAGAATATTTCCAAGCCTCCAGGGCAGCAGCAGCTCCTACTGCTATGGGTCATTATCTTCCTGGGATCATCAGTGTTTTCTGAAATGTTAAACTGTGTGTGGTTTAGATTTCACACAGCAGCTTTAGCAGCATCACACCCGAGTAGCTGTGTAACCATGAGGCCTCTGCAAAGGCCTTGCTATTTCAGTTTTTATAATAAATAAAATAATACAAGACTCATCTGAGGGCCTCCTGTCCCAAAACAGGTCAGGTTTATACTTTCCCCAGTATTAGTCTTTCACAGACTGAAGATGTGTGAGGAAACATTAAAAATTAGACAGCTTGATCAATAACAGGCTGTTTTCTGTCTCTGATTAGTTTAGTAGTGCAGATGCAGTGCTAGGTTGATGTGAGATTTTCTGAGTTGCTCTATGAAACCTAAAAAAAAACCCCAGCCCTTTTTTGTCAATAAACTGACTTGTAAAGCAAAGTTTCAAACACAGCCATCAACTGAACAAGGATGGTTTCCCTAATTCTCTGCCTTCCCAGTTCATATGAACAAAGAGAAGGCAATGGAATTTATCTTCTTTTCTTCACCTCTGGATGTCTCAGGCTTGTAATACCACAGAGCACAGCAGGGTAATACAGGCAGCACCACATTCAAAAGTACCATGTCCTGCCAGATCTTCCCTACTACACAGCTCAGGTTTGGGTTTATGGTGCCTTTCCATTTGCAGTTCCCTGTGGGAGTCCTTCCACACCTCTGGGATGGATATAATTGACTTTTCTTACTTGGTGATCAATAAAACCTCTGAGTTTTGCCTCTTTTTGGACTTTCTCATTCCCTTTCATCAATCTGTTCCCTCCCTGTGTTCATATTGGCCTTTGCTGAAACTTTTAGCCAAATCATTCCCCAAGTGTGGACAACCTTTGTGCAATCACCTTTTTTACCTCTCTTGGCTGCCCAGCTGCTCCATGTCATCATTCCTTCTCTTCCCATCTGGAGGCAAAGAAGCTTTTGCTCCTTGCTCTTCACCCTCTGCGGGATCTGATTCCCCTGCTACTCAGCCTGGGATCTTGTGTCATTTGCTGGAACTCCAGATTTCCATAGAAAAGGTGAAACTAAACACAAAACCTTGACATATGATATAAAAATAAACTCTGTATTAACCATTTGCTGCTCCGTGAGGCTGTAAAGATCTGGACTTGCTGGCCTAACCAGGCACAGAGAACTTTTCCATACCTTTTTATAACTCCTCTTCAATTCTTTGTCACTGCTTAATGTGTTCAAAATTGCACCTCTTTTCCCTCATTTAAGAAAAGGGTAAACGGTCAGATTCCAGTCTGTTCCCCACTTTGAATAGGAAATTGCTCCTTAAGCAGCCTCCTCCATGCAATCAGGGCTGACAACAAGAGGCACATTCCCTAAGGGTCTATAACGTGGAGAAATGAAACTCCAGACAGGAATCCCTTTCCTGTCTCGCCAGGATTTGGGGAGCAGGTTGATCTCTGGCAACCACACAAGGTTACTGGGGGCCTTACGGAGGTAGAGAAGGGGCAAAACAGATTCAGGGGGTGTTTTGCTCTGAGAATTCAGTGCTCATGAGTCCCTGATGGATCCCCCAGGCAGCTTCACATCCATTGTCACGAGCTGTGTGCAGTTATCCAAGGTTTTGGCATTGTTTCCCATGGATGTTGTGCATCCCTCCTCTAAACTGCTTGGCATCTTGATGAATACAGATGTGTTGATGAAAATTTCCTCTGTAAATATCCTTGTGACAGTCCATACCTGCATTCCAGAGCCTGAGGACTCTCCATAAACATGGATGTCCTCAATATTGCCTTGAAGAAGACCATCACTCTCTTGGAGTTGTTTCAGGATGCTCAAGTCCTTTTTTATTGTAACAAAACTGCTCTTATGATACTAAAAATTAATCCACTGGTGGATTAAAACAGTGGCACTCCAACCCAGAGTCCAGTCCAAGTCTGGGCACAGAACCAGTAATCCCATCCCCATGACTTGGGGTACTTCCCAACCAAGCACACCCCAAACAGCAGTAGGTTTTCAGCCCTGCCTTTCCATAGTTTTTATCTTCTTGTGAAGATCAAGCACCCTGAATTTCACTGATGACACAAAAACAAAAGAAATGACAAAACATCGGCAAAGTGGCCAATCTGTAAAATGACCAAGAGGTTAGTGGTGGCCTTGGCAGTGCTGGGGTAATGGTTGGACAGGATGATCTTGGAGGGCTTTTCCAACCTTAATGATTCTGTGATTCCGTGTAGCCAGACATGCATTGCATCAGGGGTTTCTCCATGGGCAGAAGATTTACAGCCATCAGGAATCACTGTCCTTTGTTGAACTGCTGAAACATCCCAGAAATTATCCCATTTTTCCTGTGTGAACTACCATTTTTGAACACTTGCATGCTGTATTTGTTTAGCTACACTGTCATCTTCTCAGTCTTCAGGTCCTGAAAAAATGAGCTTACAAAAAAACCCAACTGAAAATAAAATAGTGACAACTCAGTGTACGTGATGTGGGACTGACAATGGTGTGATGCTCTTTGCAGGTTCATTGACTGCATCGGTCTCATTTGTTGAATCCCAGGCACTGTTTGTGAACAAGGAGAGTTCAAGAAACATCCACCAAAGAGGTCAGAATTTGTCACTGAGTAATAAGAGGTTTAACTAAAAACATACTTCTCAATACAAGAAGGAAATAAAATAACAATGCAGTAAAACTATGCTATGGCCAATTCGTATACTGTGCTGGCATGAGGGGTGTGTGGGTACAAAATACAAGTGAAAATAAAATTGATACTTAGAATAAATAAAAAAAAGTATTGCTAAGGATGTTTGCAGGTAATTCATAAAGCAAGGCAGAAAATCCTACCTTTGACGGTATTTTTACAGTTATTTGTGTCAGAAGCAAAGTATGTTGTGGGTAGTTCATTATAGAAACACAGAATCATGGAATGCTTTGAGTTGGAAGGGACCTTAAAGACCATCTAGTGCCACCCCCTGCCATGGGCAGGGACACCTCCCACCAGCCCAGGTTGCTCCAAGCCCCATCCAACCTGCCCTTGGACACTGCCAGGGATCCAGGGGCAGCCACAGCTTCTCTGGGCAATTTATTTCAAAGCCTCCCCACCCTCAGAGCCAAGAATATATATCTTCCTAATATCTAATCTAAACCTCCCCACTCTCCTTTAGCTCACCCAGCTGACACAGCCAAGCAAGTGGAAAGTCTGCACGCAAGTTTCTCATCCATCACGGGGTGTGTGCTGCTCTTGGGAACAGATGGATGGTGACAGCTTCTATTCACACCCACCCCCATGTCTCATACAGTTTGACCCAAGGAGAGACAGAATATTCAGGCACTAACATGCCTTCAACAGAACCCACGTTGCCTTGTAGAGTTGTTGTAAATCCCCACGCTCTGGAGATCTCCAGCAAAGTGCTACGTGTGGTGGAAACACCACCTTGTGCACACTCAGCTGTGCATTTCTCTCCATGAAACCACCAAAACAAAAAAAAAGAAAAGAAAACCACCACCAGCCAGTTTTACAGCCTGGATTAAAACTTCACATCATCCCTTCAGCCTTGTGATCTCCCTCCCAGAACTGGCACTGATTCACGAGGCTTTGGGCCCTTTCCTGCCAGTTTTCTGTTGGGTGCCACTCTGTGCAGCCTGGCCACGCTGCTCAGGGGGTTATCTCTGCTAATTCCTCCCACCCACTTGCTGGATGGATCGTGGGAGTTGTACGTGCCAGGGCCAGGTGGGAGGGTGAGCAGGGCTGGGCAGGGGACTGGCTTTGTGGGAAGGTTGTTCTTCACATCCTCTCTCCTTTTCCATGTCCCCACGAGTCAGGGTGAGTTTCCACACCGGCCTCGGAAGGGTGGAGGGGAAATCACCGCTATTCCTCATCCCCACGGGACGGCACTGCAGGTATTAAAGTTAGTTTGGTCTTTGCCTTTAAATCCAGATGGCTTTAGGATTTAATTAGTAAGTTGTTCATGCTTTTTTTCTTTTTCCTCCATCTGAAAACCAAATCTGAGCCAATCTTCCGTGGAATGCATGCAACATGTCATTTATAAAGTTCTGGAGTATAACCAGCGGCACAAATTGAAGTGGTGACCAGGAAAACACTTCAAATGAAAACCAAACAAGATGTGACAAAGCTGGTTTTGCCCAAAAAAACGTCAGATGCCTTTATCAGGACTGCACTCAGATGAACAGGGTTCATTGCAGCCCCAGTTTTAGGAAAGGATTGTAACAGGAACCTCACAAAAGGGAAAATGAAAAATGGCTTTCAGCAGACAGAAGTGACGTGGTTTTGTGAGCAGATGCACTGTTAGGGAAAAGCCAGATTGACTGCAACCCTAGGTTGAACCAACTCCTAATGATCACACAAAGTACATCCCATGCAGAAAAATCTGACAAGTTTTAGTAGGAAATAACTTTTTGTTTCATTTTGGAACATTTAGCAAACATAGGCAAGACTTGCATTTGAACACCTCTTACGAATAATCTCCTGGATAGCCAAGGATGGTGACCTTTTGGTTTCCAAAACATCCCTCTGCTTCTTTGCCCAGCCCTTCCAAAAGAGAAGACTTTCTGCCCTGGAACTGCAAGGGCATCACAGGATTTGAAGTCTGATTGTGAGGCCAGAAAACATCGAGGAATTGCAATGAGATGTACTCAAATAAAGGTTCCTGGGAGGACCTGGAGCAGCTTCTGTGGACACAGAAGAGTACTGAAGCCACCAAACCAAGGATATTCATGATGATGTTAATCAAGACTGTATCCTTCCAGAAACAAGCAACCTCAGGATGATACTCAGCTCCTCGTTTCTATTTTGCATAAGCAAAGAAAACATAGTGATGGCAGAGCCAGGAAAACCACAACAATTTTAGCCCGTGCACAAGCATTTCCCTTGCAAAAATAAAAGCTGCCTTGAAGTTTAATGCTCAGAGTTCAAAGGATCCAGGCCAAAATTCAGATCACGGAGGATGATTAAGGATTTCTCTGAAAATTGGAAACACCAGTCTGTTGACATTCTTATGTGTATTCAAGACCAGCAGATGTAAGGGGGAAGGTTACCTCCGGTGATATTTCATCCCAGGTACACAGAAAAAATGACCCCAGGAAACATCACCCTGGCCTTTTTCTGGGAATTGCTACATATTTCTTGAAAAATATACAAGAAATTGTGTATTTGCCTCCCAGCTTGGGGCAGGACACAGTGTGTGGACAAAGCAGTTTTGAAGTGGTTCACTGTGTCTGCCTGTAATTGCAGCTTGGTGGTTTCTCGGCTTTGTTTTATTTTTTAACCATGAATGATCCCATTGTGTGTTTTGGGACCTGTTCACTGTAAACAGATGTGGGCTTATCAATGCTCCAGCAATGCTTTCTACTGTTTCAGCTTCCCTGAAAACCAAGGACTTGTGCTCCTGTTTCGTGAGGAATAGATTGCTTTTCCTTTTCAGTTGGAAAACTTACAAGTAGAAATTTATTCTGAGGGAATGGTCTTTATTTATTCTGACAGGGAATGGTCACAGAGCCCTCAGAACTCTTACACTACCCGAAAAGCAGGCTGAGATTTGCTGATCCCGAATGAAACCCACCTCTTCCCACAGCTGTCCCCAAAAGTATGCATGGATGAGGTAAATACTGGAGGAAAATTAAGAGGGGTGATGGGATAGAAATGCTGCCTCTCCAGCTGCAGGGAAGTGGCTGAGGCATGTCACTGAAAACCACCCCTGCACATTTGATGGTCTGCACCCCAAAATTTTCCCACTCTGGCTTGCAGAAGACTCTTCAGCTGGCCTTGCCATCCCTTCAGCACTAATGCTGGTTTGCAAAGGGGTTGGCTTAGAAGTGGGGAGGCAAAGAGGAGTTTTTCTGAAATTTGTTCCAGACCCTAAATAGCAGATGAACTCTTCTGAAGACCTGGTTTGATGGTAGGTGATGAGCAGGTGAGCATTTGCCTGAGAGCTTTACAAAAATCAAGCCTGTGATGCTGAATGATAGAATATGTAGACAGAAGAGAGCTGATCTCTTACTGACATTCTCCCCCAGCACGGTAAAATTGCTCTTGGCAATGCATTTTCCAGAATCCATTTCCATGTGAGACATGGAAACCTGCACAGGGAGGAAAGATGAGAGCAGAGACATCCTCCTGCTTCTTGGGCAAAAGATTTCTGAACTGAACTAACCCAAGCACAGGTAGTTGTGTTCCTTCACCCATCTGCCTGCAAAGTCCAGGCAGTGAGATTCACACTGCCTTGGGGTCCACCACAGGATGGTGGTGGTGGTGTATTTGGCAAAGGGATGGTAGAAGTGCAGGCAGTGGCCACGGGGCATAGAAAAGGTAAAGTCTGTACTTTTTTTAGGTCAGCCAGTGCAGCTTAAAAAGAAACACACAAAACTCCTGCATGTTTATGGCAAATAGTCCTTTTCCCAAGTCCTGAAAGCTTCTTTCTCATTAAACCTTCCAGTAATAGCTGAGGCTGAGGGAAGATGTTATCTCTTCCAGGAGATGCAGCCTACGGAAATAAGATTCTTTGTTTAGGACTTGCTAATCTGACCTCCTTTCAACCACAGTCCCTGTACCCTTCATTTATTAAATTCTGTTATCAAACTTATTTGGGCAGAAATCCCCAAGTACACATATATTTTTTAATTTTTTTTTTGCAATTACTCTCTGTTGGCTGAAGATCTTCCCAAAAGAGGCACTGATGCTGAAATCCTAAAAGCCAGGCTCCCCATGCTCGGTTTCTTAATGTACCTGCTGTAGCTGCCTATATTTATGCCAGAGGAACAGGGAATGCTGCTGTATTCCTTGCTGGACCAACTTCTTGTTAAAAAGGCAGAGTAATATCAGCCCCACAAACACAACTGTTTTTTAGAGGTGCAAATGGGACTGGGAAGCACTAGAGAATCTGCCACGGGGAGCAGAGCCGGGGACATCCATCCCCTTTCTTCTTCCATGTGCATTGCTCGTTGCTTTGACCCCCTGAGGTCAGTTCTGGTTTGTGCCATAAGGCATGAAAAGTGGAGGATAAAAAGGCAGGATCACGTGCTCCTAAGAGAGCAGAGTTCCTTTGCAATAAAGCAAATTGCCTCTTCACTGCAGGGAGTGAGCAATTCACCCCCTGGATCTGAAAGTACTTCTTAATCTAAACAGAGATCAAAACCAGAGCACTGAACGTGTTCTTATATCAGCACAGAGAAAACATTGACCCTGCTCATTAACTCTCTCAAGGTGCATAATTAAGGTCTGGAGTTAGAATGAGAGCTTTAGAATGAGAACTAAGGCAGGAGTTAAAGACAAGTGTTGGAGGGCTGTGGCAAACACCCTCTCCATCCCTGAAATCTTGTGATCCCGCCTCAGTGATGTGGCTGAGAGTTCTTTCTCAAAAAAACAAATGACTGGACAGGGTTCAAGAGCCAGCAGAGGAAGCTCTTTCTCTGCTGTTAGCTAGAGTTAAGATAGATGTGATGTTGCCTTAATGCTGTTAAAATTGACTGCGTGTTTGGGGTAAACAGTCACACACTTCCTCTGCCACTGGTCTGGCTGATGAGGTGAGAGCCGTGTACCTCCCAAAACTGTCCAGCCATGCCATGGAGTGATGCTCGTGCTGCAATGCCCCATCCTCCACAGGGACATGAGCAGCACCAGAGTCCCACCAGCTTTATCCAGGAGTAGAAGATGGGAGGGGGACAATTTCCTCCCCCTAAGCACATATGCAGTGTCATTAGGCTATTAATAGGGACTCCAGGGCTTCAAAGTAACAGCAGATTCTTTAATAAACTTATCAGTTGCCTTCAGGCTGTTTTCTACAAATCCCAGAGGGAAACATGGTCTCTGGACTGCCTCACAGCCTGTGAAAAGTAATTAAGAAATCAGAACTATTGTCAGCAAGCTGAAGTTTGCTATTTGGGGATCTGCTACTCAGCAGAAAGTACTGAGGTACCTGCAAACCACGAAAAACCTTGAGAACTTAGAGAAAATTGAGTTTAAAAAAATTAGAACTTAACAAAAAAAAAGAACTGGCTAAATCAGCATAACCCTTTGTTGAACTTTTAGTCCTAACACTTTCACTTAACCAGAATATTGCAGAGAATACGCATTTCTTCCTCCTAGAGCACCACAACCCCCATGAGACAGCTGCACTCCTGCATCTCCTGCCATGGATGGGCAAGCTCTGGTTTTTACCCTCTGTGACCTTCTGTGAAAAACACCAAGCAGTTTCTCTTTCCCTTGGTGGTGTGAAAAATCCCCAGCAGAAATGATAGGTCCGGGATTCGGACATCTGTTGCTGTTGAGTGTTTTTCAATGTCCTTTACAGCCTGTTCTGATTTCCATGGGCTACCTGCTATCAGATGTGTTTGCTTATTGCTTTCTCTGTTACTGCTTCATCTTTACCTTGTAACCAAAATGTCATCCCCTTTCATGCAGAAACACTTTTCTTACTCCCTGTGCATCAGGCATTTTGCTGCTGAAACAGTGAATTTCCCTCCACTGACACCTGCCATAAGTTCCCTTCACTCATGTAGACTTGAGGTGCCTGTAAGGGATTAAAATAATCCCCATCCATAAAAGGCAGAGAGAAATCACTTTCATTGGAGCTGAAAAGGAGAGACCACCCCAAGAGAGGCAGAGAGCTTAGATGAGGAACCACCTTAAAGATCATAGCATCGTGGAACGGTTTGTGTTGGAAGGGACTTTTAAAGGTCATCTAGTCCCATCCCCCCCTGCCAAGGGCAGGGACACCTCCCACCAGCCCAGGGTGCTCCAAGCCCCATCCAACCTGCCCTTGGACACTTCCAGAGATCCAGGGACAGCCACAGCTTCTCTGGGAAACTGTCAGTGCGTCACCACCTCTCATCCTCTTTAATGTAACTCTGCCCTCTGGCAGTGGGAAGCCATTCCCACTAATTCTATCACTCCATGCCCTTGTCAAAAGCCCCTCTCCAGCTCTCTTTGATGACTTTTAGGCATGTGGGGACAGCAAAGTGAGAAACGTGAGAGGAGAACAAAACTGCACATGCTGGAGTGACAAATCCAAATGGCTGAGTCTCCCTGGCAAGCACAGGAGGATGCTGCCCAGCCCAGCTCCTCTGGAAGCACTTGGAATAAGAAACCATTTATTGACACCTGAATTCCTATGGTGGGTTGTCATGAATTTTTGAGGACTAAGAGCTGCTGCTCACTTCTGGGCAGGAAAATTCCCGAAGTAACAAAGAAATTGGGCTGCAGGCACCGGTCAGAGAGCAGCAGACATACACCCTGCATTTCATTCTATCCCTCTTCTCAGCTCAGCAGCACTATGAAAACAGTCCAAATAAGCCACAAGGACAGCTGGAGTCCTTCTGCATCAAGATAACATCCCTCAACAAGGGAATCATCCCTGCTGAACCATTAAATTTGCCTCTAAAACATGGACTCACAATTTCTCAATGAGTTGATGAAGGGCCCTGACTGAGAATGGGTCAGGCATATAAAAAAAAATACAACTTCCTCAAGCAGGATAGCTCTCATACTTTGATAACCCTGGTTGGGTGCTTCTTCAAGGATTTTTTTTCTTCCATAATTCCATTCCCTTGCTTTCTGAAGCCCTGCAAAAATTAGGCATCCACAGCTTGCAGTGACAGGATGGCTTGTGAAAAAGATTCTTCTTTTCTCTGCCTCCTTAATACTCATTTCTGAGAAGTGGGTGGAGTTTTACCTGAAATCTCACATCCAGTCTAGGGACTTCTCTTTAAGAAAGCCAGAAATTAATTGGAGGAACAACAAGGTTCAGCAAGAATGGCAAGTGTGTTAAAAAGGGACTTTAATGAATCATTGGGAAAAAAAAAATAAAGAGCTTCTTTAGTCTAGAAATAAGAAGATTGAAGGGAGATATAATGGTCTGCCTATCTGAAAACAGATAAAAGAAAAAAATCTTGCATCTAAAAAGATGGATCATTGTTCTTTATGCCTAGGGAATTCCTTTTGGGGCAGGACACAAATTAATTAATTTCCTTTGCAGGAAAAGAGGTTTTGGTTAGGGATGAAGCCAATCTTCCTAAGCATACTGCTCTCAGCTGGGAAGCCTGGGAATTCCCAGGTCCTGATGAGTTGCAGGGCTGGGTCAGTCACCCCACATGGACAGATGGACAGACCTTCCATCTACTTCCACTTCACAGTCTGCCTGACCCCACAAGTCCCCCCAGCTGCATTCAGAAGATGACCAGTATTTGATAGTGTCACCTTACCTCTCCTGCCAATCTTTCCCAAAATGCCTTGGGAAAAGCACTCCCTTTTTGCTGAGCAGCCCAAAACTCCTTTTCTGTCTCTGTGAGTTTCCCCAGATGCAACTGATGTGATCAAACCTCTGCAGGTCACATTTGATGGTTCATGTGATGTGATGGTGCAGCTTTTCCCAGCTGCCCTGTCCTTACCCAGATTGCAGGCACCAACAATTGCAGATGGATTCACTTACTGGGTCAGTTGGGGATCACTGGGTAAGACAGCAAAAACAGTCACAAGCCACATTTTCTTCCAACACCAAATTCTGTGTCTCTGTTTCACACACATTGCCCATCCAGTGTGTGAGGTTGATCCAGCACGTGATTCTCCATCTTTTCAGCAGCCCTGGTGGGATAAGTTTTATCAACACTGATAAATAAACTCTGTCAAGGAGTGGGCTTCAGACTTGTTCCCCAGCTGCCCACAACACAAAGTCATTACCTTGATCCCTGGATGGTTTGGATCACTCCAGTTCTCTCCACAGCAAAGCCTGGTTTCCTGAGAAGTTCCCAGCAGGCAACGTGAGTGAGAATAGATTTGGAGGTCATCTTCCTTCCTCTCTACAGGTTTTCAATGCTACTGCTTGTCTTTGCATCCTTAAATATCCCTGAGGACACTCCAGTGGCAACAACCCAGGTACAAAATGTTGGCCCCTTGCTTGGAATTATTGAAAATTCCCCCCGGGAGCTTTGTGGAGTGGACCTGGTCTGTTCCAGAAGGGAGTAACATGAAGTGCACACACAGGATGGTGCATCACTTCAACTCAAGGTTCAGGATTGCTCCTTGGACCTCTTTGTTTTGCCAGCACAGACATATCCTGCAATCTCCTGCTTTCTCCACATGAACCATAGTGAGAAGAGAATCAAATCCCTTCATGTTCAGTCTGAACACGTCTTTTTGATCAGATGGACCTGCTTGTTTTCTCAGAACAAAAATGGGAATTAAAATGAGAGAAAATAGCCCCAAATCTGCTTTCTTATCTTTTTTTTCCCTCAGTGTTTTCAATATAAAATGTTTAAGTGTGCCTGCGTGTCATTTTCACTTACATTGTCCTTTTTTTAAAGAGGAGCATAAAATCAGAACATCTTTCACCACTTCTGAAGGAAAAAAGGTATTTGGAAAAGGCAAAGTTTTTACCCACTTAATTTGTTTTGGGAAGAAGATCAAGGTGCAACATCAGGCTTTTGTACTGAACACCAGAGTTTCACCAGCACAGGTATAAAATCCTGCTGCCTTGGTGGGTGAGTGATGCTGGGTCTGTGCTGGGCACACTGGTCTCTAGACACTGTTCCCATTTCTTCTCCAAACCCAACACAACACACCACACCCCTGTCCCAGATGACTCTCCCCAGGCATTTTTCTTCCTCTCTGACCCTTGCTGCCCCAGGGACCAGCTCTGTGACCTACTCATCTCTTCAAAAGCACACCTTTTTCTCCTTTCCTTGTTACATCATCTCAGGACAGAATAAGAGGACAAACTGCTGCTTGGAATTGTGATTCTTTCTCCAACATAGTGAAGGATTTAAAACTACATTAAACCACTCTGGCATGAACTGCTGTGGGCTCCCCTTTGACTGAGAGCTGTGACCTCCATCCCACTGTTGCATGGCCACCAACCCAACTCATTGATATGCAATGCCATGGGACACCTTAGGATGGTCCCCATCACACTTGCCTTCCTTTGGGCTGGGATTAGGTCAGCCCTCTCCTGCTTTTCTTCATTTTCTTGGATGAAGCAGTCAGACAGGACAGCTAGAGCCCAAGCTATGACCCAGACATGCCAAAGGGAGCCAGCTGGCCCAGTGGGCAGCATTCATCATCCTTTGTTTGAGCGATTTTGCCTGTCTGCAGGCAGAGATGTGAAGGTTGGCATCCTCCCAGGGCTGAGTTCAGTGCCTTCCCTACATCATCTTCTGTTTCTCTCTCTTTTCTACAGATCAGATCCTTCCCTCTCCCCATCCCTGCTTTTTGGTTCATCATCCAGCTCTGAACAGGATGGAGGATTTCTCTCCCCACCCAAGTAAAAAGGGTTTTACCAGCACAAAGGCAATTTGCTCTTCTGAGAGTTATACTTCCCAGGTTACCTCTATTACAGAAAGACTGTTATTCACCCTTGCGTGAGGCTCCAGTTTTGGAAACTTCTTGGAGAGTGTGTGCAGCTTCACTTAATTGCATTTAACCTCATTGAAACACAATGTTTGATGTGCTTTCAGTTCATCTCCAAACTGTTGCTCCTGAGAGCCAGCACAAGAACATGCTCTGTGCCTGCTGACAGCACCAATGCAGCCATGAGATCATTTCATCTTACAAACATGGAATGGTTTGGGTTGGAAGGGACCTCAAAGACCATCTCATTCCACCCCCTGCCATGGGCAGGGACACCTCCCACCAGCCCAGGGTGCTCCAAGCCCCGTCCAACCTGCCCTTGGACACTCCCAGGGATCCAGGGGCAGCCACAGCTTCTCTGCCCAACCTGGGCCAGGGCCTCCCCACCCTCACAACCAGGAATTTCTTCCTAAAATCTAATCCAACCCTTCCCTCTGGCAGTGTGAAGCCATGCCCCCTTGTCCTGCCACTGCATCAGGCTGTATTTGTTTTACACCATTTACAGAGCACCACTAACAGTGATGAATTTTTCACATTCAGAGGGAATTGAAGCTTCCCACGTGGCTGACAGCAGGTAAGGAGGAAGGGATTTTCTGTAGAGGAAAGGGAAAGAAGGACACAAGTAGGTCTCAGCTACTGAGAAAACTGAGCTCATCACACCAGTGATCCATCCACTTGCTGTGAGGACTCCAGAAACGGTAAGGACCAGAGCCTTAAAATAAATGCTGACAAGACTGAAGTTTGAAGTGATTGTTGTTTGAAGTGATTTCTTGGTGCCTCAGACCTTGTGACAAAAGTTTTGCAGGGCTTTGTGAAGTCCCCAGACCTGTGGAAGGCCAGATGTTCAGTAATTATAACATCTCGTAGACATATGAATCAGAATAGCTCCAGTGAGGATCCCACTCAGCTGCTAAATGAACAAATAAAATTAAGTCTATTTTAATGGTATTGATTTGCAGTAGCCAGGGAGCTTCTGTTCACTGCTCTGGAAAATAATAGAAAACTTGCTGCATCCCTGTAGGGTAGGGAAACTGAGGAACACAGCACTGCAAGCAGCTCTCTTCCTTTTAAGCTTCTTTTCCTCAGGAAATAAGGCAGTACAGTCACACTGTGCATTTTGTCTGCCTTTCTGTGTCAGCCCAAAGGAAATTTTAGCTCTTTTTAGAGTGTTAAACAAATTTGACAAGCAATGTAAAGCCTGAAAGATACCACGGCATATTAAAGATAAAATTTACATAAAAATACTATGTGGGAATGATTCCCAGTGTGTCTGTGACATGACTAAGGGAGTCTGCAGCTTGTTTCGCTTCAGATATTCTCCACTCAAAAGAGCTGGACAATATCTGGGCTCCCTCTTTGTATCCCTCTTCCCTCTGAGCAAGATGCTCTCCAACCACATGATCAGTATTGCTCTTTAAGGAAAAAAAGAGCTTTTATTTTCTGCTGATCCTTTTCAGCCCAAAATGGCAAAATGCTGCAGACACTGTAATGTGAGCTAAAGGCTAAGAAAAATTAAAGCATAAGCAGGGGAAGAGTGTGGCTTTTATCTTTGCCTGGTTATTCACACTGCTGTCTTTCTCAGCACTTCTCTCCCACTTGTCTGGCAAATTAAAAACATAAGGAGATAAAATAAAAAGTTTCATTTCTAAAAGTTGCCTTTATATACATATATATATATATATATATATGTATAGTGAATGGTTTTCAAGCCCTTTGTGTTCTGCTGGGGCTGGGACTCCTGCAGTCACGCTTTCTTCCAAGCATGAAAGGACTTCAGACATTCAAGAGCTGTGCTAAACATTTGCCACATGATGCAGAAAATCAATAATGGAGTTTGGAGAAGTCCCAAAGCAGAACAATTCTGGTCAGCATGCACAGTCTTTGCACCCTGGGATCATCTCTGCTTTGCTTCTGGGTAAACTGAGGTGCAGAAGCAGCCTGTGAATTTATCACAGAACAAGCCAAGACTCTTAAAATAGTAAGTGCAGCTGTAACTGCCCTAATGGATGGTCTAACCTTTATCAGAGCTGAGACTTAAGGCTTCCTTCTCTTTCCTGCTTGGAGATGCCATGGAATGAAACATGAGGCATGTGACAGTGAGCCATGAAGTCCAATAAACTTCCAACCAAAATGTGATCAGCCAGTGCTGAGCCCCCACTTGCCCACAGGTGGCAATTGCTGCCTCAGTAGTAAAGAAGGAACAAATGCAGATTTCACACATTATTTCAACACACACAGTGGAGAGTTAAAAGACTCAGAGCCTGGGTTTTAGCTGCAAGGCACACATTGTGTTCACAAGCTTTTTTCTCCCCAAACAGGATTACCTTGTCTGTCCTGCTTTTTGGGGATGATCCTTGGCACATGGCAGCCCCCTGAAACGGTGCTGTCTAGGAAAGCACCAGCACAGGGCAAAATCACACCAAGGTGTACAGGATGGGGAGCCAGGGCTGGAGGCTGTGCCTGGGACCATCTGAGGACATCAGGTATGTATCATCCCTGATATGGTGCATGATGGCACTGCTGAAACAGATCATTACACAGTGCAGGGATGCACAGATATGGATGAACCATGTCCAGGAGGCTGGAACAAATCCTGGCTGTCCATAGTGATGCATGGAAGTCTTCAGCCTCTGCTGGTGCTGGGCTCTTCAACAAGGAGTATTCTATTAACTCCAGCTTTGACTCCAAGACCTCTGTTGCAAAATCATGGTCAGCCCAAAATCACAAAGGCAGGATTTGCCATTTAGAGTCGATGATATGCTGGCAGAGAGCAGAACTTGTCCTGGGAATTTTATATATTTCATTTCTGCCTCTGGAGACTACTCAAGTAAGAGAGGAAAAAGCAAAGCAAAACCACATATTGTCTTTATTTTCTCATGGTGCACAGTAGAGGAGGAATAACGCAAACACCACTAAACCCAATGTCTCTGCTGGGAGAAAATCCTGTTGCGTTTGGGAGAGGCTGTTGACAGATAACTGGAAGCGCTGAAAGCTTCATTTTGTTCGAGCTGCCTCTTGCTATTTATAATCATTGACAGTGTCAGAGCTGGAGGCAGATTAAATGGGAGGCAGAGGAGTGACAACTGGAGTTTTAAAGCAAACCAAAGCATGGGTTTAAGGTGGGGATGGATTGCTCCCCATGCTCTTCTTTAAAGGTCCCTGAGAGCTTCTCTGAAGTGAAGCAAAGTGACCTTTAGTGCCAGATTTCGGGTTGAGTCTCTTTCCTGCATCCTGCCTGGCCAGTGGAGCTGGACAAGCGTTATCGAGTGTGAAACGAGCAGCAAAGCCCCCCTCAGATATCTTGTCAGCACTAGGCTAAAAATACAACAAACTGGGCCACTGTAGTGCTGTACCATCCAGCCAAAAATCACCCAAATGCCAACAATTATTCTTTGCCCTCTGTTGCAGAGGAGCTCGGGGGAGAAAATGTGCAATGATCCCTCACAATCTTTATGGTCCATGAAATGTCTGCTGTGACCACTTCAGGCGAGCCGTCGTCTCCCCCAGGGCCTGTGCACATGTGCAAAAATAAGCTCATTTTCAAGCTACTTTACCCAAATTCTGCTGCTACTTCCAGGGCTGCAGCTCTGCTTGACGAGTCCCTGCCCGTGGCAGAGCCTGGCAGGACATGGACATCATTTCACCATGGGGCAATGATGACACAAAGGATTTTTGGAGTTGATTATGGCACTGCTAATCACCCGGTGCCAGAAGAGCCTTTCCAGCATGGCAAATGACCATTTTTGGTGCCAATGCCTTAATGGGACATTTATTTATAAAGTTTTCTGGGGGATTAAAGGATATTTTTACCTTTCTCAGACAGTAGAGTGGGCAGAGCATTGCACAAGAGGCTTAGTTCTATTTCCGGCTCTGACAA
The DNA here is from genome assembly GCA_013400415.1 of Scytalopus superciliaris. NCBI lineage: Eukaryota > Metazoa > Chordata > Aves > Passeriformes > Rhinocryptidae > Scytalopus > Scytalopus superciliaris. Next base: position 140,853 of record VXBX01000652.1, on the reverse strand, counting down.
TGGCATGAAATAAATGAGAGGGGCAATTCACTTCACCTACTGTTAAATGAGGCAAGGAATATTGCTTTATTTACTTTAAAAAAAATGTTTTGAGAGCCACTGAGTAAAAAGCCCACAACAGATCAACGTAAAAACCCAAAAGCATTATGAAAACAAGTTGCTTTAAAGCATTCTGAGTGTGAGTGTTCCTCAGAGACAGCAAGAAAGAGCAAAAGCATCAGTGATGGCTTTTAAACAACACCTAAATGCCATCTCTGACTTTTCTCCTGCTTTCTTTACTCAGACCTTCCCTAAATTTCTGCTTTTCCCACAGAAAACTCCCAAGGCGTGACTTCAGCCTCAAGCTTATTTGAAACTAGGGATGAGAATGATTCTCACTTTCAGAAAAGCAAACACAAGACTTTTGCAAAGAATCAAACGAAAAAAAATAAGGTGAAAAGTGATGTGTCTTCGCTTTCCTCCTGAAGGAGAGAGGTGCTGGAGGCAGCAGGTGAAGCAAAGCTTCGAAAGAGCCTTGGTGGATCCCATTTCTGCATGTTCAGGTGAGAGCAAACCCGGGATGGGCTGAATTTCAGGCAATTCTGCCAGTGCAGACTGTGATGGAGGTGGAAGGTGGTGGGGAGGGGGGAGGTCAGGATGTTCTCATAGGAACTCCAGGCAGGAAGGGGCTCAGACTGTGAAGTCTTCCTTCAGGTCTGACATTCCATCACATCTTCTGGACCCTGCCAACCCAGCAAGCCCCACCTGAGGCTCAGCTACCTCAGCCCAGGTATGACAATGCCCACACTGGAAGTGATGCTGTGACAGAGCCACTTTCCTGTGAAACGGTGGATATGGAAGCGCTGAAGCCATTAAGCTCCTTGACCTGTTTGGGTTTGTTGGTTTGGGGTTTTTTTGCTCTCCTGATTTTTCTCCTTTAGAAATGCCCCCAGAAGGCTCTGCATTAACCAACAGCAGTGAGGAGGCTCCTGCCCAGCAGGAGAGGCTGAACTTGAACTTGGGTGCGAGCACTGAAACCTGAAAATGAAGTTCCCATCATGTGTCAGCAGGGACTTGCATTATCCTATCACCTGCTTGCTCTGGAGTGATGAAATGCAGCTTTCAAATCGTTTTCCTGCAGGTTTTGTCCTTTATGTATCCATTTCTGAGTTTACCCAAATGCATAATAAAAGCCTTTGCTTACATAAAATCTAACATAATGATTTTCCAAGTCCATGTGTGGCTCAGGGACTGTTTTGGGGGCACTTTTGTTGCCTGGCCATTTCCCCATTGTGTTGTGTGAAAGGTTAAGCTGCTGAAGGGACAGTTGTGGTGGTTGTGTTGGATGGCTGATGGAAGGGACAAAGAGCTTTGGGCTCGTGTCAAAGCTTTCACAGGAATGGTGGATCAAAACTATTTCAGGGGCATTCATTACCAGTGTATCTGAATAATTAGCCTCATTTTTCCAGAGGAAACAGCTACTGACTGCAGCTCAGAACTTTCTGGCACACAGCCATTTCCCCAGCTTTTTAATGCAACTGGCCATTGACTCTGACTCTTGAGGGGTCTGCTCAGAGCTGTTGCAGCCCAGACGATTGGGTCAAATCTCACAGCTTTGGACTCTTCTGGAAATGCTACATGGGTGAACTTCTTCAAAATGGATTCCACTGTGAATAGCATGCCCTGGTGCTCAGCTGTTCCATGATACTGGTTCCAATATTTGTGCTTGAGCTCCTCAGGGACTGGATCTGATTTATTCAAAACTCATCTTTGCAGCTGCTAATGAAAATGGTTGCCAGGCTTATCAGTATGATGACTTGAAAACAGAGGAAAGCAAGTCTTAGTCATGGTGCTCTCTTCCACAGGTCCCATCTGATGGAGACTGTGAGACATTCCGTTTCTCTTCCAGCTGAAAGCCCAGCAGGAGTCCTGCCTCTCCCTGTCCCCTCTGCAACGAGTACAAAGGTTCTCACTTTCAGCTTAGGTCTGTCTTTACTAAAAGAGCTCATGAGAGATCCAGCAGGTCCTACCTGCTTCAACTGGCTTCAACTGAAAGAGGGCAGGCTTAGACTAGATACTGAGAGGAAACTTTTCCTGGTGAGGGTGGGCAGGCCCTGGCACAGACTGGGCAGAGAAGCTGTGGCTGCCCCTGGATCCCTGGCAGTGTCCAAGGGCAGGCTGGACGGGGCTTGGAGCAACCTGGGCTGGTGGGAGGTGTCCCTGCCCATGGCAATGGTTTGAAACCAGATGGTATTTAGGTTCCCTTCCAACTCAAACCATTCCATGGTTCTATGAGTCTATATATATGTTACTACACACTCCACTGAATTCCTTCTGGTGTGTGCCCTTTAAAGAGCTGCTTGAAGAATTGGCTGACACAGAGGAAGTTAAAAGTCAACAACCCACCTTCCAGACATGTGGCTTTTGCCACAAGCCCTTTAGAGATCTTTTTAACCCTCGTAGTCTTTCAAGTCTTTGAGCAAAAGCCTTATTATAATGTGTAACTACTATGCTGGCTGGCAGCTTGATGTGGCTCTGCATTGCTCATGTGCCCTTTCTCTTACAGTTTCTCTGCCTCGATCTGATTAATAGATTTGGCTTCTTTGAAGGCATCCCAGCCTTAACATTGGGCCCTCTGCGACCTAATACCTTTCATACCCTCAGCCTCATCTCCTGTGTGCTGAGACTCTCAATGCTATACACAAGGTAGGGTTTTTTCTGCAAATTGCTCTCATGTATTTGGCTATTTAATAGTTCCTGGTCGACATTGAAGAGCTCAAATAAGACCTCAGTTGTTCTCTGCTGGACTGTGACACTCCCTGCCCTCCGTCTCATCAGCCTCTGTGAAATGGCACTATTTCAGCTTCTGTTAATAGCCATAATTGTACAGTTCAATATCAACAACGCTCCAATTTCAGAGGGGGCTCAGTGTATTAGATTATTAGTAAAAGGCACAGACAGCTTTTCAAATGATTAGACACAGCTCTCTCCTTGGAGAGCAGAGCCACGAGGGTCATCTCAAATCTGCTCAGGAAAGGATGCTCAGATAAGAAACAGGGTTACATCCCTTTGGACTAAACCAAGCACGCTGCCACAAGATTCCTGAAATACTTAGGATTATACCCTTATCTTATTTGTCTTAGGGGGAACTTTGCATAACTTGAAGTCAGCAGATTTATAGTTTACTTTGCTTAATTGCTTATTAACATAAAAAACCTGTGTTCAGTACTAGTAGAGTCATTGGCTTGATGTCATACCGAAATCTGAGAAATGCTGCAGTTTTGGACAAGTTGAACATAACTGAAAAATTTTGCAAGGCTGTGGTTCAGTCACTTGCTTAAGTACACTCTGCTAAAGTAGACATTGATTATCTTTCCTTCCCCTCCCAGCACTGTAACCTCAGTTACTCTGTCACCTCGACATCTTTGATAAGTGGATATAAATGACAAATGCTAATAAATTCCTGCACCATTCACACAGGTCAAGAAAACAAGCAAACATAAGATTAATGCAACCGAATCAGATACTGTTTGCACAATAATTAAAGTCTTGAAACACAACCACTGTCTGTTTTTAATAATGAATGTTTGTAAATCACTGTTGCCACAAGAGATCATTCAGCTTTATAACTTTCAGCCTAATTTTAATAATGAGTGCTTTTTCAGGCTAACAATGTTCTTTAGATTTAAACTTAGCAGATTATTATGCACATAAAAAATAAGTACATCACCTCTAATATCTCCCTGGTGGCCAGGTTTTACTTTGCATGACTGAATCATTATGTCTAATTAATATTGGCATGATTACAGTTTGCCAAATTAAACTATGGGCCCATGGAGGAATAAAAGATCCACAGAAGTTCTTTGCAAGGGGGAGATATGTATAACATGTCAGTGACTTGCTTCTAAGTGCTACAGCCTCTCTGCCTCCGGATCAGATAATTTTGGTGAGGTTTAATAGATGAGTGGTGTTGAAATCCCTCATGTTGCTCCGTGCCAAAGCCACCACAGCAGCACAGGAATCAATCCCCCCCTGGCAAGCTGCAGGCTGCCAGCTGTGCCCTCAGGGTGCCAGATGTTGGGTGATCCAGATGTCTTCCGTCTAAAAAAACCCCAAGCTAAATAAATGTAACATTTAATTTTCAGTGCTTAATGTTTCTCAGTAACGATTCCATCCGATTTGTTAGAGGCACTGACAACAGTGTAGTGGCAATGTAAGAAACAGTGAGAGATTTGGTGGGGTCACCATCCCTGGAATTGTACAAAAAGTGTGGATATGCCACCTGAGGACACAGCTTAGTGGTGAACATGGTGGTGGCGCTGGATTGATGGTTGCACTGGGTGATCTCAAGGTCTTTTACAACCTTAATAATCTTATGATTGTACGATCCCATGATTTGATTCTGAGCAAAAGCCGTTCCAGCAGCCTGTGCCTCAGTTTCCACCGTGATGGCACCGCCCCCAGTTTATGAACTGAAAGGAACCTGTGAACACAACCCAGTGTGTTGGCACTCCAAAGATACTTCTGCCATGGACAGCCCTGTACTTTCTGGTGGCCACGTTCACAGATCACAGCTCCAGCACCCCAGACCACCTGTGTCCTGACCATCACAAGTCCCACTCCTGGTGCTGTGAGGGATAATTCAAATTATGGGTATTTTTACCATCTCTCTTGGTTTTCAGTTACACATAATGATCTCGACAAAGATGTGCAGTTTATTTATAGCTTATAAGGGACCCAACAATGCAAGGCAGACTGTACTAAAAGAAGCAGCTTGTTCTCACTTTTTATTCTCCATCCTTTTGTTTGCGGCACGATCAAATGTGTTTCTGGAGCTCTTTTGAATTTTACAGACTGTTAACTGCCCACAATTGTATTTTCTGAGTGAGTCTTGTAACTCCTTTATAAAAATCTCTGCTATGACTCCTTTTACATGTGCACTTTTTTCCCCTCACAGAAAACATCCAAAATTGTACAAAACTGGGAGGGCAAGTATAAGAGAGACACAGTGACTGTTCTCACCTCGTTCTTCACCAGCAAAATGAAGGTGGTCTCATCTCCCCCCTCCTTCGTCTCTTTGGCTGTCCAAGTGCAAGCACAGAATTAAGTTTTGTGCTTGTTTTTCATACCCTCTGCCTTTCCCTGTCTGTCTATCCAGGCTCCAAGCTGAGATGAGGTGCTGAGATTTCTGGATGCTTTCAGAGCACTTTTTTTAACTTCTTATGTTCTTAAAAGCCTCGTTGCCACTACAGAAACCCAGACCATCACCTTTTATTTTTCCTTGCCTTCCCTTTCTCCACCACCACCCCACTCTGCTTTCAACAGTATCTCCTGCCATGAGCACTAAAAATGCTCCCTGTGGCCATCTCTGAGGTAAAGCTTAAAGGTCTCCAGGGAATGTGCTTCACTTCTGTGTGTGTTTTGACTGAATGCTGGAAAGCTTTTCAGCCTGACCCATGTCTGGAAGTTGTTTCACCAACAGAAGTGTTTTGCTGCAGGAACTCAGCTGCTTGTTGCTGGTGCTGCTGCAAGTTCTATCAGTGTCAACACAGTAGGGCTGGTGTTGGGTGACTGTGCAAATAAAATCCAGAATTACCAAACTGTAATCACAGTGCAAGTGCAATTAGCCCCTGAATCATCGATCACTACCTTATTAACCACTCTGGTTAGCATGAGCTGGAGAAAACCCTCTGGGTGCTGATGCATTGATCTCTATCTAACTACAGCCATCATTTGGGTGGCTCCATATAGGAACAAAATGGTTCAAGCAATTATTTTGTAAATGAAAGGCAAAAGCAGCATGTCACTTCCTGCATCACTGGCCAGGCTAGAGATATAACATAAAATAAATGGCCTAAGGAACCTTGTTTTATCACTGGCACGACTGGAAGCTTTTCTGTACTATTAGATATCATAGAATCACAGAATCACAGAATCACAGAATGGTTTGGGTTGAAAGGGACCTTAAACACCATTCAATTCCACTCCCTGCCATGGGCAGGGACACCTTCCAGTAGCCCAGGTTGCTCCAACCTGCCCTTGGACACTGCCAGGGATCCAGGGGCAGCCACAGCTTCTCTGCCCAACCTGTGCCAGGGCCACCCCCCCACACCCTCCCAGACAACATTTTCTTCCCAATATCCCATCTAAACCCACTCTGTCAGTTTGAATTCATTCCCCTTATCCTGTCACTTCATGGTCTTGAAAAAAGTCCCTCTCCGTACATATAAAGATATGTCTGCTGCAACTGCAAACTGGGTGTCACGTCCCAGAAATGAGCTGCTCTTTGTCTTGGGGATACTTAGTGTTTCCAAAACGTGATGTGGATGCCAAAGTTCTTGGTCTCAGTGAATTCCAGTGCCTCTTCTGCCTTTTTTTTTTTCCCCCTTAGTTTCACATAAAATGCCTTTGCTTGATGCAATCTATTGGAAATCAATCAACTCAAAGCAATTTTTTTTCTTTGTAATGCATATACTTATAAATAGATACAGATACATACAGAAATCCTCCTTATATGCTTTGCTGGGATTTTCAGCACAGTGATGGAGAGCAGGAATGATTCTTATTGAATTCAGGTTCTGGATTAGAAGTGGGTGTATGCGTGGAGTTACTGACAAACTCCTCCTGAACAGCTCTCACATATCCCAGACCCAAAATTTCCAATAACCGTGGAGAAACACATGCAAAAAAATAATTATATCAAACTTTTAAAAATCTTTTGTGACTCGAAGAAATATTTCAGGTTACTTCATCTCCTTAAAAACCCAGAGAGTTTTTATTCCTTCAGCCATTGCATTCCTTTTTCCCTGCTAGACAGCCGACGTGTAAGATTTGTGTATCTGGGTTAAGTTGGTTTATCTGAGAATTTTAGAGGGAATCAAAGGGCAAAATGTGTTCTGACGCTTCATTTTACGAGGACATTTGTTCTGCCAAACAATTAATTCTTTAAATTCTTCCAAATGGGAAATCATGCTTTCTGGCCCACAAGCAGACTTGTTATTTCTGACCATAGAGTATGAAAAATAACAGCCTTTTCTGCAGATATGAGTCCATGTGACACCTCTAATTTACAGCACTGCTAAATACAAATGGAATGAATGCCAGGTAAGGCTTCCAAAGGGCCTGGGAATAGGATATTCTCTGGAAAGCCTGCTGACCAAGGGTCTGTTTGAGGGACATGCCTGGCACACTGGCCTGAAAACTTTTCCTCCCCAAAGTAGGTGTTGGACTCAGAAGTTCAACATGTCTGGGTAAGCACTGGCAGGATTCACCCCTCCTTAAATCCCTGCATTTTACAGGGCTGTCTGGACATGCAGGAACAAGCTCTAACTATTCCTGACTTTATTTATGATGCTCATGCCAAACAAAATAGTAAAGAACTTGGGACATTAGCACCCTGTTATCTCTTTGTCTGTGCATATTGCAATCCATGCAAAAGAGGAATTAACTCTTCTCCCCTTCTTTCCCATCATTTTTCCTCATTTCCTTTAATTATTTTGCACTTGAAATTCATCCTTTTCAGCATCTTTAGCTTGTACCATTTGAATTTTGGCTTTTGGGATTATCATAGGATTGAAATTGCCTCATTTTCGCCCCTCAAAAGACACTGAAAAAACAGAGGTATGGGTGATAAAAGCAATAATCTCTTCATGGAGGTGTCCCAGAGTCATCAGGCCATGGCCATGAGCAACCTGATCTGGTGAAACCTGGGTTGAGCAGAGTATTAGACTAGACAGCCCTTCCAACCTAAAACTTGGTCTGTGAAATTCCAGATGAACTATGTCTCCCATGATGGCCAATATTAGGATATTCCCAGTGGAGTAACTGGGACCCAAGAAATACAGTCACCTGAGAGTGGCACATATTTTAAATTCCTTTTCACCTTGAGCTATTTGTGGTCCCTTCACAGAAAGGTGGCACCATCCCAAATTTGGGGGACCAGCTGACCAGCCAACATCAGCCTGTGTGTCACCCATTGCCACAGTCAGCCCTCTGTCATCTCCTCTCTGAATTAACAGCAGAGCTCATCACACCCCACAAATTTTGTGCAGCCCAAAGTTACCAGGATTTCTGTGCCAAAGCCACTCTTAGCCATGACCACGTCATTAGATGAGCTTTCTGTTGTCTCTCTTGGCTCCTTGTTCAGCTGCTATTCAAATTAACAGTGCAATGAGACAAAATCAGAATTACCCAGAACCCTGACAAATCACAGAATGTGGAAATATGGACTTCCAGTAGCTTCACAGCAATATGATTACACACACTTGAAGAGAGTTATGTCATATTAGAATGATTTAAGTGAGAAAAATCAATGTTGCTCTGAACTTGAATGATCTTTATTTACAGCCTGGTGCATTCCCATCTCTGCAGGGCACTTTTCCACAGCAACCTGAATTCCTGACAAACGTTCCTCGTGTGCTGCTGTCACTCAGCCACTCTCCTGTATCATCCAGCTGATTGTTTCTTCTGAGGGATAGGATTTTACTCAATTGGACTTTGTTTTTTCCAGATAATTTTTCCAATCTGTCAAAAGAATTTGGGATTTCGGTCTCGTCCTTGTGCATGTTCACATGGGTTGCAAATGTCATCAGTCTGCAGGATTTCAAAGTCATTAATAAAAATTGTTGACTGGTACCTGTCCTATGGAGATTTATGCTTTTGTTTCTTAATACATCATTTTGTTTCATAATACATAGCCCGATACTTCTCAGACCATAGTTATTAATGCTTTGTTGTTTCCCAGTCAAATGCCAGCACAATAAATAGCAGCATTATCTAATCTTTAATTCTCAAAATTGCTAAGGACACTATTTAGTAAAATGATGTCCAGACCTTAGGTCACAATATTTAACATCTATGGGGTTTTTTTTCCTATCCTCCAGGCCTACAGCTTTGTCAAAAAATGAAATTCAAATTCTTCAGCACAGGTTGTCCTTAAAAAAATTTAAAAGTTTTGGCAGTTCTTCATCCCTCTGCTGCCTTTTTCTTGCTTGCAGACTGAGGATTTATTTCAGCATTATTCTGAAAACTGAAATGATGCCAACTCACTGTATCACCCATCCTTCTTTCCAAAGGCTGGCACCCTGTTAGTCTTTTTCCACCTCCCCCTACCCTTTGTTCTCAAAGGTCGTTTCCATATCTCTGTGGGTTTTTCCAGCTGTGTCCCAGAATATACAGGGGAAAGTTGTCAAGTCCAGATCCTTTGAAACACCTTCCTGCTACATCTTTTTTTTCCCTCCCATTATAGCCTGACTTCTTCTTTCTTTTCAGTAATGTTATTTCTGACAAGCAAGTTTCTTAAAATGTTCTTAAAACATTTTCCATGTTGGAATAGTCTGTATGTCTTTCTTTAACATGAATTTCTTAAGGCATTGCCGCTTCTCCACAATTTTTCCCCTTGAAAACCTTCTCTCCCGGGGCTTAACTACTTCCATTTGAGGAAATGCATTTTAAGACCATCATCAATATCTTGCCTTCTTTTCCTAAGAGGCATCCATGCTGTTTGAGTCTCATCCACGCTGTCCTCTACCTTCATGGTCTCAGTCTGTTTCTGTTAAAAAAGTCATGGCATCTCCTTTCCTCTTTGCTTAGGGGGTTTTTTTGGGGTGTTTTTTTTTTTAGTTGCCCATCAAAAATTAAGGCTTATTAACATCCTGAGTTTTACAGGTTCTTTATATACCCTCCTGTACTTTTCTTTCCAGACATGTCTGGATCAAAGAATTCCTTTCACACATTCCCCAGCTGTTACCAAGAGTTATCACTGTGACTCATTCAGCTGATTCTGCAGAAATGGATCCCAAGTTGTAAAGTCAATCTTTCCCACGTAGAGTTGGAAGATTGTTGTGGCTCTTGGTGAAGATATCACAGAATCACATGGTTTGGGTTGGAAGAGACCGTAAAGACCATCCAGTGCCACCCCCTGCCATGGGCAGAGACACCTCCCACCAGCCCAGGTTGCTCCAAGCCCCATCTAACCTGGCCTTGGACACTGCCAGGGATGCAGGGGCAGCCACAGCTTCTCTGCCCAACCTTTGCCAGGGTCCCTCCACCAGTATCTGTTTGTCAAAGTGTCGCCACCTGTGAATTTTGATATAACCTTGCAACTTTATGAGTTTGCTGGGTGAGCCTTGCTCCTCTCTTCTCCTTGATCTGAATGCATCTAGCTGAAAAAGGTACTTTAAGTGGGGTGTCTGTAATGATTCACAGTGACTGCCAAGAGTCAGAGGCAATAATACAATATAAATATACAATATAAATGAGCAAGCATTGGGCTGATCATCTTGTTTAACATCATTTGGATAAACATCCCAGAAATCTGAATATGCATCACACCCTGGCACGTCCTGCCTTGGCTACACATCTCAATTCAATGACCATCACCAGGATTTGCCACTGCAGAGCCAACCTCGTTTCTGCAGAGAAGCTCCAATTAAGCAAATCTCTCATCTGTGTAGTTTTCCCTAATAGGAACATGCTGCTTTGAGCACATTGTTTGGAAGGATGTAACTCTGCTTTGGGAAAGTCAGCCCTGCAAGGAATCCACCCAAGCTGTCCAGCAGATACTTAGGAATTAAGTGTGTCATATGAGAAGGAAACAACACATTTTCTAATCTTTGCCAACCACACAGGGATCCATCTCTCTTACATTTCGTGTCCTGAGATCATGACCACGATAAGAACTGACTTAAATCCCACAGACCTTGTTTTTGCTTGCAAATTGGCTTAAGCTCGTCTCCTAATCAGGTAGTTGAACCATTTATGTTTCTTGGCTGAATTCCAGCCTGGGCTCATCTCTTATGAAATTAGTCCAGGTCATTAACCAATCCAATGATCCCAAATCAGTCATTATGGGAAAGTACAACATGTAGAGCCAGAAAGGGGAAGAGGACCAAGGCAGGTTTCAGACAAGAGCTTTGGACCCTTAGTCTTGTTACAGATCTTGAGGTCTGCTTCCCAGAATACTGTCCCAGATCCTTCCCACCTCCTCCAGTTTGGCATAGAGAGCTGAGCACCCACTGAACCTGTCACAGGGTCATGAGTGGTAACAGAATGATGGCAGGTCCACCTTCCCTCCTGCCTGTGCTGGCAACCAGAGCCTTGGAGCTCTGAGCCCATCACTCCTGTCCTAGGCTATTATTTGGGGTAGATCAGGGGTTGGATGGGGCAGCACAAGTGAGAGAGGCACATCAGCCCTAACAGGACACTGCTGAGGGCAACAACATGGTTCTCCACCATGACAGAAAGACAGTCTCTCTGTTGAAAAAGATTCTCTGTTAATGTTCCTTGAGCTGGCTTTAAAATGGTCAGCCTTGAGTCAGGCAGAGTCAGAACATGGCACAAAAATAGGACACGCCCTTCAGGACCTCTGTCTACCATTACTTTCAGCTCAGAATTTCCTGATTTATGGAGTGCCATGATGTTCTGTGTTTTCTTTTCCACTGCAAACTTTCATGCTGCTTGTTGCTTTTTTGCCTCTATTGAGCTTTGAGTTGTTTTAAAGAACCCGTCGCAGCACCGAGAGTTCATTTTTAGGTATCTTGTGTGAAAGGATATAACTCCTGCAGTCCCTGACCTGACATCTGAAGGTGTTGCTCTACCTGGATATATTATACTGTTCTCAGCCTCTTCAGGTTTTGCAATGTACTGTAAAAAAACCCCAAAATTAGTTTTGCCTCCATGACCTCAAGGGGATTTTATTAATCTGAATCCAGTGAGTTATTTTTAAAGAATTAGACAACATCTATGGAAATATTTAAAAAAAAACCCAACTAAATGGACTATGAACATGAAGGGATTTTTACACTAAATTGTGCCATCAGCTCCCTGCTTTATCAGTTTCATCTGTTTTAAGTTTCATTGCATCAATACAAGGAAAAGAAAACTAATTCAGGAAGAATTTCTTCACTGAAAAGGTGGTTAAGCATTGAAAACAGCTGACCAGGGAGGTGGTGGAGTCAACATCTCTGGAAGTGTTCAAGAAATGACTGGACACGGCACTTAGTGATAGAGTGGAGTTGACAAGGTGGTGATGGGTCAAAGGTTGTGCTCAATGACCTTGAAGATCACAATCATAAAATCACAGGATGGTTTCGGTTGGAAGGGACCTTAAAGATTATTTCATTCCACCCCCTGCCATGGGCAGAGACACCTCCCACCAGCCCAGGGTGCTCCAAGCCCCGTCCAACCTGCCCTTGGACACTTCCAGGGATCCAGGGGCAGCCACAGCTTCTTTTGTTACATATCTCTGCCTTTGGTGTCCTTACCAGCACTTTCCCTCCCCTTTAGTTGCATTTCTTGGCAATTCTGGCTGCACTTTGCTTTAAAAGATAATCTGCAGCCAAGAGAATATTCAACCTCTGATAGTCATAATTTGGCAGCTGTGCCACAGCCATCACTGCCAAGATGTGCAGGAAAATTGTGCACTAATACAGTATTGCACCCAACTGTTTCAGAAAATAGGGAGCAATCAGAGGTGGATCACTCTTAGACAAGGGGATTTTCATACATTGTCATGCTGAAAACACATGATTGGGTGCTAAGAGCTCTCCTAAACAAATTATTTCCCACTCAACAAGCTATTAATATTCATGCTAAGTTCGCTCACGTTCACCCTCTCTCCTGATCCTTCATTGCTCTGTTAAGGTACTCCTGTTACATGGAATTATTTGGGATAAGGAGGCACCCCTGGATGCTGAGGACCTGAATTTGGTCTTTGCTGGCTTTAGGAATTGGCTGTGATGTTCTTCATAAAGAAATACAACCTAAGGCAAACATTTCCTTCTCACACTTCCGCCAGCAAACAGGGCTTCAAACATGGGGAGGGAAAAACAAACTCCACAATCACCCTCTCAGCTTTCCCTAACTTCTGTGTTCATTTTTCATGCTTTATTTTCCCTCATCCTGGAAGGAAAGCAGAGCAGGAGAAAGCCTTAATCTCTAACCACAGTAATTTCCTGAATGCCAGAGAACTGCTGTCAAAACCAGGGATTCACTCGCTGCTGGAACATCTGTATCAGATTACTACACTTCCCTTTTTGCCCCTGCATCGTGGTCTGCAATCAGCCACTGCTCCAGCCCAGAAGCTGCAAAACAATATCTGTGTTGGGTTCCTGCTGGTTTTTAATGTGGTCTTACTCCTTTGTCTCTGCCTCCCTTTCCAGGTTGCTGCCTCTGTACCATTTTCTCCCACCGACTGTCAAGCTGTTGATAACACACGTTTTTCTGGAATTGTATTTTTCTTCTTTTCCTCTCCGTGTAATTTTTTTCTTCTAGTTCCTACTACAAATGATGATGACAGTTTTCATAATAATTGATTCCTTGACCTGATTTAGTTCTTTATGTAGCTGCCTCAAGCAGATTACTCAATGTCTTCTCCAAAGTAGTTTTTATGAATCTTGGGGAGTCACGTCTCTTGTTTGATTGACTCATTAGATTTCATGCTCCCTAACAGCCAAGATCAGAAAGATGGATTTGGATAGGATCTTCTGGGAGTTTGCTCCTGGTTTATGTCAGACCTGGATTTCTCCTGAGAAGGACTGACTCATACTGACCCCATGGATTAACCACCAGAAGAAATCATGACCCTCCCAAGTGCCCTGAGATATTTGTGTTGACACCTGGCACGTTGTGTGACAACCACACAGAGGACACTGACAGGGCTTGGAGTAACCTGCTCCAGTGGAAGATGTCCCTGCCCATGGCCAGGGGTTGGAACAAGGTGGTCTTTAAGGTTCCTACCAACCCAAATCAATTCATGATTCTAAGACTCTGTGACTTCCAAGGAAAGGCTTAAAAAGGAGAAAGTAGGGAGACAATGGGATAGTCCGAAGTAAAGACAATTTCTGTATAATGGTGGCTCTTTGCACATTGGTCTTACCATAATATCCTCAGACCACAGTTCAACTCTCCCAGCCCTTGCAACCTACAGCCTTGTGGGACAATTGAGCCCAGGTGATCCAGGGAATCAAACAGGGGAGACAGAAAATTTGGCTCCTTTCCCTGAAGGATCTTGGTTAATACCTTTGTTTCTCTTCCTTTAACTGCACTATGTTTCTCTCTAACCCCTTCCTTCCAGAGGGGATGTGTAATTTGAAAGGCACACTCAGCAAATGAAGCTTCACCAGTGGGAATGGAGATCTCATCCCACTTTTGGGGTTTGGATCTACCACCTTCCTCCCTGAGAGATCAGGAAATAAGGTATATGCTACAACTAGCAGGTGGTTGCTTGAAAAGTTTCAGCCTCAGAAATACCATGGTTAAGAGTTCACCTAAGAGTGTTGTCTAAAGTCTGCTGGGGCAGCACAGAAGAGGAGGAGGTGCTATCTCCCCTTCTCCTCAGCAGCCATTGGTCAGGCTGCTGAACTTCCACGGGATTTGGGAACCACGTGGAACATTTCCAAACCCCACCAAAGTTCATTTGCAGAAACAGGGTTTGTACTAAAGCATAAAGTGAGGAAATTCAGGAGCTGCAGCTCCGTAACATTTCCCACCTGAAGAGACATCCTTGCAGTGGAGATCTGGGAAATCTGATTCAAGGCATCTCATTTGAGCTTTGCAAGAGCATCCTTGGATGAACATTCACCTGGAAAATACATTTGCATGCGGTTCATGGCTCCCAAAGCAGCTGCTCTTTCAAGCTCTGGAGCCCCAGGAGTGTTTTTATCTATCACTTGCCCATTGTCCTCCCTGGCTCTGCTTGCCACCAGAAATCCCTGCCCCAGAAGGCCAAGTTCACTGGCTGCAATGACAAAGCAGCACAGGATCACTCAGGGACAGCTAATAAGAAACTGATGCTGCCACCTAAAGAATGGAGCCACTGCGGTGAGGTCATTCCTTTAGCAAAATGTGTCTTGATGGGGCTCCTCTGACCCAGTTCACCTCAAAACTAGAGTGCTATCAGCAAAGCTATTTTGTTTTTACTAGCCAAGGTAAATCTGCTGTGCCCTTCTGGCCTCTAAACCAGAATGCAGCCATGCAATCACTTCAGGGCCAGGGGAAGGGAACAAGCCTCACCTACACGTGTTCTGCTAAAAGCAAACATCTGGCTAATGCCTTCACACGGCCATTGCTACACCTGTTGTTAAATTCATTACCCTTTTATCTCTGTAGGTTGCATCAGATTCAATATTGGGACCAGCAGCTAGAGACATGGTTCAAATATATCTAAAATTTGGATATTTACACAGGTGCAACGTCTTTGTTGGAATTAATATTCCCAGACTAGGAAGATGTTAATGTCACTCCTGGGGACACTCCTTGGTGGTTTGACAGGGGGATTTGCAGAAGCCAAGCTCAACTATATGAAGGTTCAAGTAAAAAGCCCCCAAAAAATGCATTTCTGACTTTCATGAGGATGTCAGGGAAGGCTGAGCTGATCAACAAGGTGCTGAAAAAGGAATAAGGAGATGTCCTTCTCCTGCTGTCAGTGCTGAGAGAGGATTCCACTTTGCAGTGGATTACATTTGATCAGAAGGAAAAAATGAGGTATTATGCAAGCGATGTAACTTTCTCAGATCCTAATTATCCAAGCTATAGACCCAAATAGGTCTTGAAAGTTTTGAAGCAAAGAGATCACAGATCACAGAATTGTTAGGGTTGGAAGGGACCTCTGGAGGGCATCTAGTCCAGCCCCCCTGCCAAGGCAGGGTCACCTGGAGTAGGTTATGTGTCCAAAAGGTGCATCCATAAAAAAGAATCCTCACATGAACACTTGACTTTTTCGTGCCATAAAGAAAAAGATGCAGCATGAAGTACAGAAGGCACTTCTACACAACAAATAGTCCTGCCAAGCATCACATCCTCCCCTAGAGCACATGACAGGCAGGATCCTGTTCTGCTGCTCTCCCTTTGCCAGGCTCAAGAAAGAAATCCCAGAATGGTTTCTGTTGGAAGGGACATCAAGGATCACTCAGTTCCAACTCCCTGTCATGGGCAGGGACAACTTTCCCTAGCCCAGGTTGCTCCAAGCCCCATCCAGCCTGGCCTTGGACACTCCCAGGGATCCAGGGGCAGCCACAGCTTCTCTGCCCAACCTGTGCCAGGGCCTGCCCACCCTCACAGGGAAGAATTCCTTCCCAGTATCCCATCTAACCTGCCCTTAAGGAGTAGGAAGCCAACCCCCTAATCCTGTCACTATCTGCCCATATAAAAACCCATTTTATCCACAGAGATGGCTGAGCTCAGTCCAACCTCTGCTTTGAAAGACACCACCACCAAATAGGAGACACACAAATCTGGTGAGTGAGGACATCAATGTGAGATTTTTCTTCCAGATGAAGTTTCCAGAGTGGGTCACCCTCATGTCCTGGCTGTACCTACACCACGAGTCCTTGCCCACAGGTAGTTGGCTTCAAGCACACATTTTATTGATTCTTAACCTGAGGTGGGCATGAGGTGTGGAACCCAGTCAGGAGGTGAACTTCTTCAGTGACACAGAAATAAATGAGTCTGACATTTATTTCTCCTTCTTTAGTATTTTAGGTGACTTGTTAAAAAAACCCCAAGGCCTCACACACATTGAACCCAGATATTTTTAATGGGTCATGAGGTAGCTGCTAAAGGAACTCTGGTTATTTCTAACTGAAGGCAAAACTGAGGAACAGCACCCAGTTTGCAGAGTTTAATTTTAGACTGAGACTGTGCTACTCATTATCATGTCATGTTTTTATATTTGTTTGTGTTTACTTGGGCTAAATGAGAGGGTGGAAGTCTGTGAGGTCTCTGTGTTCCCTTACGAAGACAAACAAGCTACTGGGAGGAAATAGAACGTAACTCGAACTTATAGAAACAGTATATGTTTATTTATCTTTATATTTATGCATCATGCCAAGAGAATTACAAAAGGTTTTAGGCCATTGGGCTTTAGCAGATCAACATCATTGCCTTGCTTCTAAAGCACCTTCCTGGCCTGGACAGAAACACAGAGGTCAACTCATTCTTGAGAACCAACAGAGCAACCCCACGGCAACCCAGTGTACCCTTCTTGTCTATATTCTTCTCTCCTTGGGGTCACACTTTCCCCCTCCTTCCCCACCACTTCCTTGTCCTGCATCCATGCCCCCATGTCCAGGATGATCCACAGACAGGTCTACAGCAGGACCAAGCTCGGAGGTGCCCTCACATCTGTGTGGTCTGCGAGCCCAAAGACCCTCATGCCCTGCCTGTGTCCCCTTCTCTTGACTGCTAAAGGGAAGTCCTCAAGCCACATACTTTGCTAACCCTCAGTTCCTCCTCGTGCTCCTGACATCTCCCTCTCTGTCCAGCTCCAATATCCCTTGTCCATGCAAAGATCAGCTGTTGGGACAGTGACTTTCTCAAGTTTTCATGTTATCTTATGGCTGCCAGGATGGAAAAATGTCATGGCAACTTATTTATGGGTCGGTATAAGAAGGATATAAAGCTGTCAGAGAGTGTCCAAAGGAAGGACATGAAAATGATGAAGAGCCTTGAGGAAAAGCCGTGTGAGGAGCAGCTGAGGGCAGTTGGTCTGAGGGGAGACCTCACTGCAGTTACAACTTACTGGGGAGAAGCAGAGGAGGGGCAGGCATTGATCTCTGCTCTGTGGGATCCAGGGACAGCACCCAGGGAATGGCCTGGAGCTGTGCCAGGGCAGGGCCAGGTTGGATATTAGAAAGAAGTTCTTCCCCCAGAGGGTGGTGGGCACTGCTCAGGCTCCCCAGGGCAGTGGGCACGGCCCCAAGGCTGTCAGAGCTCCAGGAGCCTTGGGATGATCCTCTGGGGCACAGGGTGGGATTGGTGGGGTGTCTGTGCAGGGCCAGGAGTTGGACTCAATGATCCTTGTGGGTCCCTTCCAGCTTGGGAT
Source organism: Scytalopus superciliaris (assembly GCA_013400415.1). Lineage (NCBI taxonomy): Eukaryota > Metazoa > Chordata > Aves > Passeriformes > Rhinocryptidae > Scytalopus > Scytalopus superciliaris. The sequence goes on along the minus strand of VXBX01000652.1, from coordinate 123,053 downwards.
ATTCTGTGATTCTATGAAGTCCTAGTTCAATATCCTTTTCCAAAATCTGCTCCTCAGGCTTTTATTTAAGAGCAAAAGAGCCAGCCCCTCACAAACCAGAGGGGCTTTGGTTCAGGGCCCCAACCACACCTGCCAGCTGAGGCAGCTGATGGTCTGCATTTCTAACTGGTAGGGAAAAATACAGTAATGGCAAATAAACACTGACATTTGGGTGAAGCAAAATTTTGCAAAGAAACAAAACTGCCAACAGAAATATTTTTCTGTGATAACAGAGCAATTCTTCGTTGCAATTTTGACCTTTTGTAGCATTTTTATTTATATATCTAGTTGTGCTGTGACTTATCTTTTATGCTGTTATTTATTTTATTCTATACATCGGGGACTGCTCTTTTTACATTGTCATTAGCAATTGTTCTGCTAATTCTGTCAGTAATTTCTGAGGTAATTTGCCTTATGTTTTGCTCATTCCTCCCTGAAAAAAAAAAAAAAAGGCATTTGGAAATGCAGACCTAAAATGTTCTGCTTGGTATTGGAGTGTTTTATTATACGGCTTTTAAGAGAGCAAAAGGCAAAAAAAGAACATCCCTGCGGAATGCTTCATTTTGAGCACATCAACATTCCCACTGAAATAACAAACATGTCCCACCAGCCCTATAAACCACATTTATCTGCTTGTTCTATCTGCCCATTCCACCTGCCTCGGCCTCCCGGAAAGCAGCATCGCACTCAGGGCTGTTCCCCTTGCACACAGGAGAATCTGGCCTCTCTCCTGGGCTCTTGCCCACTGGATTAGGCTGTGTCTGAGCTGTGGGGGGAAGGTTTGCTCCTCCAAAAACACCCATAGCCCATGTGTCTTGATAGGCACTGATTGCTGATGGCCAAAAGATGCTTTGCTACCTTGCTGCAATGCCCCTTTTTGGTTTGAGTCTGGAGGGGCTCCAGTTAACTTCAGCCTCTTTCCTCCTCTTTCTGGGTCAGCTCTTGCATCCAGAAAGACAAAATAATTTCTGCTCCTCAGAGGCTTCACTGTCAATCACAACTGGGCTCTGTGAAAGGACCTGCCCTGAACTAGGAGCATGGTCAGAAGGAAGGAGTTTATGAGCTTGATGATCCTTTTTCCAAGGGAGGGGATTGAAACCCCCACCTGCAGAGCTGCCTCCAGCTCTGGGGAACAACAGCACAAGGAAGATGTGGACTTTTTAGAGGGTGTCCAGAGGAGGCCACAGAGATCCAAGTTCCACAGTTCCAAGGGCTGGAGCCCCTCTGCTCTGAAGCCAGGCTGGGAGAGCTGGGGGGATTCCCCTGGAGAAGGGAAGGCTCCAGGGACACCTGAGAGCCCCTGGCAGTGCCTAAAGGGGCTCCAGGAGAGCTGGGCAGGGACTGGGGACAAGGCCTGGAGGGACAGCACCCAGGGAATGGCTTCCCACTGCCAGAGGGCAGGGCTGGGGGGGATATTGGGAAGGAATTGGTGGCTGGGAGGGTGGGCAGGCCCTGGCCCAGGTTGGGCAGAGAAGCTGTGGCTGCCCCTGGATCCCTGGCAGTGTCCAAGGGCAGGCTGGATGGGGCTTGGAGGAACCTGGGATAGCAGAGATCCCTGTCCATGACAGGGGGTGGAACGAGATGGTGTTGAAAGTCCCTTCCAACCCAAATCATTCTGTGATTCTATTTTTCTATTCAGTTGCCCCAAAATTAAATTAAAACCTGTAAGAGGAAAGTAATAAATTACTCTCCACATCAGCTGGCAACAAGGAAAGAAAGTTTAGACTAGACCAGAGGAGGCCTTCTAACCAAGAACACAGAGAGTCCAGGAGGAGGAGAAAGCCACCATGAAGGGTGGTTTTGAAATAGACAGTCCATCTTCACGGAAGGGGCTTGGACCAGATCCACACTGTCCTTCCTACATATGGTCTGGGGATAGCTGATGCCCACCAGCCCTGCAGCAGGAGAGCAAACAGTTAAAAACCAAACCATACCCAAACAGCCACCTTCACATGACAAGGACAAAACTGGGGACAGCAGTTCATGCAGTAATGGCATCGATGTGACAGTGGCTGGGATGGGTTGGGGGAGCAGGAAGGGAAAGGGAAGGTGTAATTCATGCCTGAATAATTTTAGGTAGATATCACAAGAGGATGCTCAAATTTTCTTTTCCCCCACCTTTATCATTCAGTTAACATAAGCTATTTCCTTGTCCTTCTCACCTCATTTAATTAAGACAAACATTTAAAGTGTAGCCTGATTTTTCCTAGACTTCAAATAAAATCTCAGCAATACAAAAATACCATCAAAACATACATTCATCACACAACCTCACAAACCTCACTTACACCAACAAAAATAATTCACCGCAGCAAAGTCAAAAATAACATCGTAGAATCATTCAGGCTGAAAAAGAATATCATCACAACACAACAAAGGTGGACAAATTACACACCCTCCACCCCTCACTCACAATTCAAATCAAAATTCCACTCAATTCTAATGCTCTGCACCAACCTCCAGTTCAGGTTTCGCCCACTGCTTCTCCCAGTTACTGTCCTGATCTCAGATTTCTCAAGAGCCCCATGTTTAGAAACAAAAGGTACAGCAGAGCAGGTTTGAATCATCCCTTGCAATCACTTTTACCCTGTTTTTCAACATGCTTGGAGACCTGGGGTCAGCTGGACATAGGACATGACCTCAGAGGGACAAGCAGGGAAGACTGATCCTGGTAATCCCAGAGGATTTTTGGATGTTCTGCCCAAGGCGAGGCAGACCCACCTCTACAAACACTTAACTATTACCATTTTGCCACTGTTCTGCACTGACTGTGAGCAGGATCCATTTCTCCCACCTCTGGACCTGGGAAATGCCACAGGCAGAAACACCATGACCAAATCTTCCTTTGCAGAGCAAGGGTAGAATCACAGAGTCATGGAAGAGTTTGTGTCGGAAGGGACCTTAAAGAGCATTTAGTTCCAATCCCCTGCCATGGGTAGAGACACCTCCCACCCAGGGCACCACTCTCCTTGTTCTAAACGCTGGAGTGCATGCAAATGTTGATCAAAGCCTTTAAGTTGTGTGATTTGAACCAAAAAATTGCCTTTTTTTTTCAAGACTCGGGTGTTACCACGTAATTACAGCGTGACAAACACTGTTCACCAGGTGTGTGTGTGTGTGTGTGTGTTTTCACTTATTTAAAGGGCCCTGTTCACAACAGTAAATGGCATTACCCAAGTCCCAGCAGAACCTCTGCCCCAAAAGGGTAAAAAAGAGTTAAAAAGGAGACAGGAAAGAGATATAAAACATCAAGAGGGAAGGAGCTGTACCTTCTTCCAGCTCAAGCCCAGCAGATTGTCAAGGTCCCAGGCACTCACAGATCTGTGTGTTTACTTCAAGCCCCTCAGTAACTTCACACAGTCCTATCCCAACACTTCTATTTGGATTTAAGTGCATCAGTATAAACCTGCTCCTCATTAGTTTAAATTAACAATAATGGCCCTGAGTTAAACAAACACAAGGAGACAGGTGAAAAGCAATGAGGTAACAGGTTCATAACAAGCTGATGATGTTCTTTGGCTGAGTTGGGGTGATGGCACAGAATGTGATCCTTTCCTGCCCTGGTTGGGAGGGGAAAGGCATCAGTGAAACCTCAAGGGTTGGGGCAGGTCCATCCACCCTGAACAGCTCATGAGGTGTCAGCCCCCAGTCTTATTGCCACCAAAAGGTGCCCCTTCAGCTCACCCATCCCATCCCTGCATCCCATTCAAACCATGCTGTCAAACCTCTCAGCAACAAGGACAAGTTGTCTTTGGAGACATCAGGAGAGGAGAGCTCAGCCAGGGAGGGCAAAACTCAGGGCAGATGGAACCCTCACCCCAATGGCAATTCCTAGCACGCCACTTGGGAGAAACCTCTCTTTGCTTCCTAGGTGGTTAAAATCCTGCTGTACGTGAGAAGCTTCAGTCCAGCCTTAGCTCTGGAGAAAGGCACATGTTTTCTTTATCTCTGGATGTCACTGGATAGATTAGATGAGATATATTTATCTAGACAGCAATCTGTGTTGCTGCAAAGATATGGCTGCAGAATTCCATGGGTTGAGATCATCCCATGCTGAGTTTAGCACCCCAGTAAGAAATGATCCTTCATTTTGGTGCTTGACATGTTTTCAGTGAGTAATTTGGACTCAAGTGTTGGGTGTTTGGACTTCTTTTTTTTTCTTTTTTTTTTAATTCACATTCAAAAAGCTGTAAAGAATTTGTTGGGTGGGTTATTTTAAGCAAAACTATCCTTATGAACATTTTCCTGGTGCAGTATTTGTCCTGTTTCCTTGTATTTTCCAGTTTGCTTGTTCCCAGTAGGGTCAAAACTCAGCTCAAGGAAGGAGGGTGAAATCTTAAGGAAGAAGAGAGTGCATGAAAGATATAAGGAGGATCAAAAATGTGTCATTTCCAGCAATGACTGTCAAGGAAAATGAAGAAATAAATATGCTATATTTTTTTGTTCACTCTCATACCCACTGTAACCACAGGTCTCCCATGCTCTGACAGCAACAGTTAAATCACCCTACTGTCCACTTGTACTGCCCTTTAAAGTAACTTTTTTTTCCAAGAAAGAAAAGTTGAAAAATCATGGATAAACACACTCCAAGGAAATATTTCCTGTGTACAGTAGAAAGAAGCTGAGGGAGAGCCCCTGCTCCACACTGGGGTCAGTCCCCACTGCAATGTATGGAGGCAGGTCACTGGGAGGAAACCAGTGTAAACAGGATCTGCTTTTATCAGTGGGGAAAAAAAATCCCATCCCCGTTTAAATGAGCCAGAAATATGTGCCTATATGTTATAGTCACAGGCTGCTGTGTCCAAGTCCTGCTGCAGGGTTAAGTCAGAGGCGTGGAGCTGCCGATCACACGCTGTCCCCGAATGCAAGACCCTGGCTGTCCCCTCTGCTTTGGAAAGGAGCCAGTGAGTGGCAGCACATGCCTGCACTCCCAGCAGGATGCCTGGACTGGGATGTCAGGACCGGGGTTTAGCATGGGAAGAATGCTCGCTGGAAGTCCTGGATGTGGGGCAACAAAGGAAACCTGCCAGGCTGCCAGGACACCCTCCTGGTGGGATGCTGGGGCTGAGAGAGACCTGCCAGCCATGCAGAGCACCTTTCTGGTGGAATGCTGTTTTGGGGAGAGGTGGGACCTGCCAGAGCGACAGGACATTCTGGTGGGGTGCTATGGCTGAGGGGACATGCCAGTCTGGCCGGGCATCCTTCTGGTGGTATTCTCTGTCTGGGGGGGACATAGTAGATAGGAAAGATCTCTCTTGGTGGGATGTTGGGGGGACATGCCATCCTGACAGGGCATCCTTCTAGCGGGATACTCTTCCTGGGGGGTCCTGCCAGCCATGCCGGGCATCCTCCCGGTGGGATGCTGGGACTGAGCGGGGCTTGCCAGACTGTCAGCGCATCTTGTGCCGAGGGCCACGGCACGGTTGGTCTCCAGTGGGAAAGGGCCGGCTCCCGGACCCCCGTGCAGGGTGGATGGGGGAGACACGGACAAACCCTTTGCTCTGCTGCCGCCCGGCGGCGGCGGGCGGGACGGCGGGGCGGCTGCACACGGGTATCCCCCCACCTCGGGGGTCTGCACCCACCGCTGGACCCCCCCACGGGTGTGCTCCCTCCCCGCCGTGCGTGCCTAAACACCCCCCCTCCATCACCTCCCCTCTCCCC
>VXBX01000652.1:68771-117327 GCA_013400415.1 Scytalopus superciliaris | reverse complement strand
GGGGCAGCGCGGCCGGACGGCGTGAAGCTCCCTCTCATCCCTCCATCCTTCTCTCATCCCTCCATCCTTCTCTCATCCCTCCATCCTTCTCTCATTCCTCTCTCCTTCTCTCATCCCTCTCTCCATCCCCCTCTCCATCTCTCCCTCTCTCCATCCCCCTCTCCATCTCTCCCTCTCTCCATCCCTGTCTCCCATCCCTCCCTCCGTCCTTCCCCCCATCCCTGCCTCCATCCCTCCGTCCCGGCCGAGGGATCGGGGTGCGGAGCGGGTCTTGGCGGGGGCTGCCAGCCGGGGATCATGCCGGGGGAGCTGCGCCTCGGCACCGCTTTCTCCTCGCCCTCCATGGAGCCCGGACTTTCTCTACAATGACTTTCCCCGAGCTGAGCAATGGCAGCTTGAGTGGGAACCGGACGGGACAGGGCAGCCAGAGCGGTGCCAACCGGTCCTGGGGGCTGCAGGCTGAGGAGAGCCCCGAGGGCAACGGCACCACGCTGCCTTTCGCCTTGGACGTGCAGGCGGTGGGCGTCGGGGTCTTCCTGGCCGTCTTCATCCTCTCGGCCATCGTGGGGAACATCCTGGTCATCCTCTCGGTGGCGTGCAACCGGCACCTGCAGACAGTCACCAACTACTTCATCGTCAACCTGGCCATCGCCGACCTGCTGCTCAGCACCACCGTGCTGCCCTTCTCGGCCACCCTGGAGGTGTTGGGCTTCTGGGTGTTCGGCCGCATCTTCTGCAACATCTGGGCAGCGGTGGACGTGCTGTGCTGCTCTGCCTCCATCATGAGCCTCTGCATCATCTCCGTGGACAGGTACATTGGCGTCAAGTACTCCCTCAAGTACCCCACGATCATGACCGAGAGGAAGGCGGGGGTCATCCTCGTGGTGGTCTGGCTCTCCTCCATGGTCATCTCCATCGGGCCCCTGCTGGGGTGGAAGGAGCCTCCGCCACAAGATGAGAGCATCTGCAGCATCACTGAGGAGCCAGGCTATGCCCTGTTCTCCTCCCTCTTCTCCTTCTACTTGCCCCTCATGGTCATCCTGGTGATGTACTTCAGGATCTACGTGGTGGCCAGGCGGACCACCCGGAGCTTGGAGGCAGGGGTCAAGAAGGAGAGGAATAAATCCATGGAGGTGGTGCTGCGCATCCACTGCCGCAGCGTGCTGGAGGAGCCTCTCTCCAGCACCCGGAGCAAGGGGCACAACTTCAGGAGCTCCCTCTCCGTGCGGCTTCTCAAGTTCTCCCGTGAGAAAAAAGCAGCCAAGACTCTTGCCATCGTCGTGGGTGTTTTCATCCTCTGCTGGTTCCCCTTCTTCTTCATCCTGCCTTTTGGTAAGTGACCCTATCCCACTTCCCGTGACTGAACCCCTGGGGACCTGCTCCTTGGGACAAACTTTCAGTACACAACTCATGCATGGAGGTGAGGGATAGGTAACTGATAGGTGAATAAACCAGCAATGGGTTAATTCAGTTAATTAGCACTCAATATTTATTAACCAAAGTCATATAATCAGTCAAAGTAAATAGCAAATGAATAAAATAGCAGCATAGTAATTGTTTTAATGAATTCATTCTGCATTCAGCATTTTAAATAATGAAGTTCAGGCTAAGGAGGAAGCAGCTCTGTTTCAAACAGGCTGTAATTACGGCACAGTGGTCTCCAAGCAGTTTTGCTGCCCTCCCTTCCTCCCAGTTTGGGAAGGGCACCTGGAAGTGCCTCCATGGGGCAAGGGCTCCCACCTCTATTGGAGATGATTGAGATTATTTGATCCCTCCAAGGAGTGTGTCAGAGTCTGAAGCATAAGTCTCACTGACTTCCCAGGATGTTGTGTTGTGCAGGGACTTGGAGCAGCACCAGGTATATCTACAAGAGTGATGATCCTAAGTGATTTCCCAGGACTGATCCACCTCCTCTGGGAGTTGTGCCCTCAGCTCCTGGCCCTGCTTTGGTGCCTCTGTCACTGAGTGAATATTTGGGGTTGTCTGATGAGTTGTGCTCTAAAGTTTTGGCGAGTTGTTTATGAAAAGGATGCACCCCCTGCGTGCAGAGGAGGCTGAGCAGGCACAGAGCCCTCCGGGGATGTGGAATGTCCAAAGCAACGTCCCTTCCAGCAGCAGTGGCTCATGGCATGCAGGGAAGCCAGTGCTCTTCCTCACCACCTCACTGAACAAGCAGCCAGCTCAGGAGACCTGGTGAACCCTCTGGAGGGCTGTAGCTAAATCTGGAGGGGGGAAAACAGAGATTAAAATAACTTCTGTGTGTCAGCGGCAGTCTTTGCACAGAGCTCAGCAAAGCAGAGAGCTGTCACTGCATCTGCCAGCTGGGACCCACGTGTCCCACAGCCCACCAGGGACTTGTGTCCCACCAGCCCTGCAGCCAGGGAAATATTACAGCTGGTTCTGCACATCTTCTCAGGGTTTTTCAAATCTTCTTGCTCGAGGCTGCCTCTCAAGTCAGTGGAAACAGTGTCATGATCAGCCCCAGAGCTGGAGGGAGCTCAAAACCTCAGCAGGTCAAAATCTGAAGTTTTGAACTGCCTCCAGCACTGGGGCTGTCCCTCTGGGACAGCTGGAGCCCAGGGCTGTGAGACACCCTCCAGTGGGATAATTCACCCAGACCGATGGTGCCTTGGGAGCTGAGGTGTCCCTGGAGTGCTGGATCAGGGCTGTGTGTCTCTGCTCTCACCATGCTGCTGTCTTGTACCTTTTTGCTCCAGTTTCTCTCTCTGAGTGAGGGTGTTTTTTGAGGAGTTTATCTCAGCTCTCCACGGGGATGGAATTGCTGCTGTGGAGAGTTTTCACCTTGTGGGAGCTTTGCAGTTCATGGTACAACTCAGGCAGGGAGCAGTAAGGCTGGACTGAGCTTCTCTCTCTGCAAGACCTGAAATGAATTACCCTGTCGGGCCATGCCTCACTTTCACCGAGCAGTGCCTTGGAGGGGGTTGTAGCCTGCAAATAAATAGTTTGGGGATTGTGAGGTTCAGGGAGATGTCAGTACCTGAAGGCTGAGCTCTCTGGGCAGCCCCAGTCTGATCCTCCCCTTCTCAGCCAACCAGCAGAGCAAGAACCAGCTCCAAACCTCATTCACACCTTTACACCTTAAAATCACAGAATCTCAGCATGGTTTGGGTTGGAAGGGACCTTAAAGATCATCTTGTTCTAAACCCCTGCCAGCCTTAAAGCTAATGAAGCTGGGAATCGTATCCTGCTCCTCTGAGTTACTGCCAGCACTTGGAAATAGAGAAAAAACATCAGGCAAATACTTTCCAGTAGAAAAACATGATTTTATTTTGTTTTACCTTATCTGTTCTCCCTTGAAACCCTTGAGCCAGCTTCTCTGCTGATGTAAATCACAACCCTTGTGCAGAAGTCAAAGGAGACACGGTGATTTCCACCAGCTAAAAATCCAAACTTCATTCTTTGAGTACCTCCCTTGAACCCTCCGAGCGCACAACTTGCCAAGTCCTTTGTAAACACAGCTTTGATCTTCACTTCCTGCTGTATTATACGTATAATATAAACACAGCTAAACTTCATTTATTTTATGACTACAAAACATGGTGCCTCTCATTTCCCCACCCTTTATTAATTGCAATTTCCTATTCAAATCTGAGAATGGTTCACTGCTTTGTGGGAGGAGAACAGAAACTTCTAATCTCGAATTTTACAGCTCAGGAGACGGGTCTGAAACTCACAGAAATCAGCGAAGTTCACTGTAAAGCTGCAAGCTGAAACATGGCAGGGCCAATTCTCCTTAAAAAGAAGTTTGTAAATGGTTAAGTAGAATGGGGTTTATTTATTTGTTAGACAAGAATAGGTGAAGTAATTTGGGACAGACTGAAAATTATATTTACACACATTTTAAGTGAAAATGAAATTCTCTTGAGAAACTAAATAACTTTCAACTGAAGCGAAATGTATTGTTTCAATTTAAGAGAAAACGGGAGTTTATTAAAAAATGGGTACTCAGAGGCATTTCAAAATGAGCTGTTGCATTAAAATGAAATGAATCTATTTTCTTCGGAAAATACCCAAATGTTTTGACTATTTTTTTCTCCTTGACATGAATCTGCAAGCAACCATCCTTGGCGCGCGCTGTTCGCTGTCATCTGATTGTACTTTTTAGGGATAAGAGAATTTGTCAAGTGAAAAAAGACTCTCAGCTCTACTTTGCATTCCCTGAGCACTCGGAAACTTCCTCACTGGCTCCGTCCTTGGGGTCTGGGAGTCTGCACAGATCTTTGCAACTCTCTGCAGAATAGTTTCCACATTACAGGAGTAATGTTTATCACATCAGGGCTGAAAAGCTGAAAGAACCAGTAATTTTAAATCACACGGTCTGTGTATGTGTTAAATGCTCTCAGCTCTTTTTCTGTGCGTGAATAATCTACAGTGATCTTGCTTTAAATCAGCTCAAACTCCCCGGTACCTTCACAGTCTATTTACCAGCTGAATAATTTAGCTCGCTCTTGGGTGTCTGGTGCACATCCCTGAGCACGGGGTGCCATCACTGGGAGTTTAAACACAATTAACAGTTTCTGTGGCTAATGAGGCTCTTCAAGCAGGGGGGTTGTTCAGCCAGAGGTGAAATTCTGATTCCCCGTGTAACTTATGTGAGAGTGGTGTGTTTGCAGGGTGTGTAGCAGAGCTCTGCCAAACTAACTGCTCTGTTGGGATCCTGGGTGGTGGTGGTGGGGTTTGGGACAGGAGTCCTCTTCTCTTAGCAGACACCTGTCAAGAGAACATAACTGGAGACTTTTCAGAGGTGTCAGCAAGTTGTTTAAGGCTGGTTTGTAGGACAGGATTCATCTCCCTTTGGCTGTGTCAGCCCAAGAAGATGTTCCAAGGGCTGGAGCCCCTCTGCTCTGGAGCCAGGTTGGGAAGAACTGAGGGGGGATTCACCTGGAAAAGAGAAGGCTCCAAGGACACCTGAGAGCCCCTGGCAGTGCCTAAAGGGGGTTTATAAAAAGAAGGAAGAGCAATTTTTTTTTATGGGCAGATAGTGGCAGGAAAAGGGGCAATGCCTTTAAACTGACAGAGGGCAAGGTTAGATGTTAGGAAGAAATTCTTCCCTGTGAGGGTGGGCAGGCCCTGGCCCAGGTTGGGCAGAGAAGCTGTGGCTGCCCCTGGATCCCTGGGAGTGTCCAAGGACAGGTTGGACAGGGCTTGGAGCAACCTGGGCTGGTGGAAGATGTCCCTGCCCATCACAGGGGCATTGGAATGAGATGGGCCTTTCCAAACCATAACATGACTACAAATACATCCATGCACAAATAATGAACTAATGGTGTCTGCTCTGCAAGTATTTGCAGAAAGGTGGGATGTATCCTAATGTGGATTTTTTTAAGTCTGATGGAAGCAAGATGCCCAGGTGAGAAAAAACTCAATCTTGTGTCAGCTCAGGCTGTTCTTATAGACAGACAATAGACAGAGGAACTTTTTTAAGTCACACAGCCATACAGACCTGGGGAAGGGGCTGGAGCAGCAGGAGGGGCTGAGGGAGCTGGGGGGGCTCAGCCTGGAGAAAAGGAGGCTCAGGGGGGACCTTCTGGCTCTGCAACTCCCTGCCAGGAGGGGGGAGCCGGGGAGGGTCGGGCTCTGCTCCCAGGGAACAGGAACAGGGACAGGGACAGGAGGGGAGGGAACAGCCTCAGGCTGGACCAGGGCAGGGGCAGGTTGGATAGAGGGGAAATTTCTTCTCTTAAAAGATTGTCCATCCCTGGCACAGCTGCCCAGGGCAGGGGTGAAGTCCTCATCCCTGGAGGGATTTAAAAGCCACGTGAATCTGGCACTTGGGGACAGGAGTTAGTGGTGGCCTTGGCAGTTGTTAGATTAATTAATTGTTGGATTTGATGATCTCAGAGGGCTTTTCCGTCCTTAAGAATTCTGTGATTCTATAGAAGCTTCACTGGCATTTCTGCTAATGGAAAACCCTGCTAAATTAGGTGTTGGGTTTGTCCTTGCAGTAGGGCACTAAGTCAAGGAACCAGAACCCCCTACACAACACCTATAGATAGGTAGGCACCTGCTTTCTCAAACGTGGTCCAGGGGGAAGTAAGTAAGGGTAGGAGGAGGGGTGGAGGCCTGATCCCCATCCCCTCTCCAGCTGAGGAGCATGCAAGGTGAGCAATGCAATGGGAGTCCTCAGATGGGATCATCTCAGGAAGGGAGTAGATCTTCTTCATCACCACCCCAGAAGCACCTAAGAGGAAACAAACATCCCTTGGGATCAAGGATGCAATAGCTGTTACCCAGGGTGGTGATTTACACCCCACAGTGGCCCTTGTCTTTTTAAGAAGCATATTCCAGTCTGCATGAAGGGCTCCCATGTTTGTTATTCTTTGGGTCTGGTTACAAATCAAGACTGGTGTGAGAAAGGCACAGCAGCACAAGGGTGAAGAGCACAACCCAAGGCTCCCTTCACTCCATTCTTCCACAAGCAGCAGGGGGAGATTCCACTCTCTTGACCTGCTGGTCACACTGGTTTTGATGCAGCCCATCATCAACTTCAACCACATTTGAAAAAATGCTAAAAGTCCTCAATATACCAAGTTCCTATAAAAATGGACAGATGAATAAAGGAGTGGAAACTTTTATAGTCTCCTCAGCCCCCGCAAAGGAATGTTGAAGAGCGAGCTCACCCTCTGGTTAGACATCATAAAATACTCACTAAAAATCTACCACAAGACACAATCCCAGAAAAAAAAACAAACTTCTTTAGAGTTGTTGTAGACAGGTGATTTGAAAGTAGGAGGATGAAAGACAGAACATTTAATTACTTTGATTGTCAGAGCCTTTCCTTGTATCTCCTGAAACTTTCTGAGTTCTGGTGGAAGTGGCAGACCTGACATGGCAAAAGGAATGCCAATTGCTTTGGAATAATTATTTATGGTCCAGAGCATCAGATCAAACTGGAACAAGACCAATTGGGATGAACTATTCCATCTGCCACACGTCCCCCACTGACCCTGGTTCACAGAGTCATACACTGATTAAAAACCCCAGCAAAGACACAGAGTCTCAAAAGCTCTGATTGGATTTATTGGACATCATGCAGGCAAGAAGCACCACAGGATGTTTCCATCAAACAGGCTCATACCAAATTAGCATAAATTCATTACATTGTAGGGGATGGGTGGATGGATGGATGGATGGATGGATGGATGGATGGATGGATGGATGGATGGATGGATGGATGGATGGATGGATGGATATTCCAGCCCATCTCCCTTTCTCAGGGAAAGACCACTTGGCCCCAAACCATTCCTGAACCATTTCAAGGTTATTTTTAAAGCACTGAAGTGAGGGGAGATCCACTGCTTTTCCCAGACAAACTTTGCTGTTGCTTCAGCATCCCTCAAATGTGATTTCTGCTCCTCTTTTTCCCACTCAGAGTGTCTGCAATGACACCAGGGCTGTCAGGGTGTCATTCATAGGGCATGAGAGCAGGGATGTGTGTGGTGGTCATGGCACAGGGGACATGTGGGGGTGTGGGATAGCACAGGAGGAACAGTCCATGCCCAGGGCACCTGGCTGGGAGTCACCTGCAGTGATTGTGTCTGTGCAGAGAAACACTGGGGAAAAGCAACCTGGGAGCTGGGCTTATCCATGGGGAGAACACGTTCACATCCCACAGGAGGGAGTTACAAGCAGGCACACGGATAACAAACCTGTGGGTAAATTATGTGGCTAAAGCATCAGAGAGTGTTGATTCCCTCCATGTGCCCCAGGGCAGAGGCCACCAGAGTACAGAACAACAGGGAAACAATCTATGTTTGTTTGGAAATAATCAGCCAAAACCAATTATTTGGAGCCCACACGAGGTGTGGAGTTCCCTTCCTACCCATTACCTGTGTGGAAGGCCAGAGATGGACAGATGCCTCATTCTGGACCTCAAATAACGATTTGGGCCCCCAGATTTGAACATCTGCTTTGCCTCTGCCTGGCCAAAGTAATGCAGTGTTTGGGAATAGGACCCAGATCTCCCATGACCTGTGTGTGGGATTTCTCTGTTTCCAAATGCACCACCAAATAAAACTACTTAAAGCCAAATGTCTCTTTTTATGGCAGAGTCTTGATGCATCTGGAGGCAGTTGCTATAAGGGATGTATCACAAACAGGGGAAAAAAATAGATCTTGAAAACCTTAAAACTGCTGGGATTCAGTGGGCAAAATATTATAAAACCTCTCAACAGGAGTTTTGGAACCAATACAAAAATACACCGCATAACCTTCAATTCATCCATATTAAGCTGGGCATGATGGGTTTATTATATTTGACAAAACTTTGTCCTGAATATTCTGGGAAGGAGCTTTTAATTAGCTTGATCTATCTTTGTCAATTTATATTTGGGGAAATAGCTGCTTGTCAATTCTGATAATCTGGTTAACATGATGAACCAAAAACTGAGCATGAGGGTGGGCTGCTCTTTGGTACGGTCATGCAGGGTGGTTGGTTGGTCTCTTACTGCCAGTTTGGTTTTAATTGGTTTTGCCACGAAAAAAGCCCCCAGCGTGAATTAGTTATGGCACTTTAGCAAGTAACGGTGTCAAGGTTTCACGTTCCCTGTAGGGTTTTAATTAGAACTGCTGATTTAGTGATTACATACAGCATTTTTGCTCAAGGCACTCCAGAAAACGAGTGTGTTTCCTTGGGAGAGCAACCTGAATTACCTTCTGATTGATCAGTCAAGAGTTTTACTTGCTGTGATCACTGTGCTGTGTTCTAGGTAGGGCTGACAGTAACTTTTAACATTATGGGACCCTTCTGGAGTAAAGTCACAGTTTCTGGTGCCAAACGTTAACTATTGGGTCAAGTTTTCCATTCTGTGTCTTTGTAACAAGCTGAGTTTGTTCTGCCAAATGTGAGACAGCGTGAGATGGTCATGTCTGAGAAGGAGGACAGGAAAAACACAGCGTGGGTTTGCTGTCATGAGCGTTATGGGGACGGGCTGGAGTGTGAAAAGCTCTGGCAGGACCTTGTGTCAGAGCAAACACTTGACATTTCACTCCGGTGGGGTTGGAGGTTCTTTATGTCAGGGCAGAAATCAGACAAAGCTGGTTCAATATGGCCAAATTCTGCAAAGAAAGTGCATTTTTCTGAGGTGTTGTCAAGGGTGGGAAGTTTAGCAAGACTGGAGTTTGCTTAAGAAAGGCTTTTAGGAGCAATGTCCTGATGGTGTCTGATGGACATTTCTGCTGCCCTGCTCATTTCATACAACCATCATAGAATCACAGAATGGTTTGGGTTGGAAGGGACCTCAAAGTTTCACCCCCTGCCATGGGCAGGGATACCTCCCACCAGCCCAGGGTGCTCCAAGCCCCGTCCAACCTGCCCTTGGACACTGCCAGGGATCCAGGGGCAGCCACAGCTTCTCTGCCCAACCTGGGCCGGGGCCTGCCCACCCTGCCAGGGAAGAATTTCCTCTTAATATCCAATTTAACCTCCTCACTTTCAGATGGTGTCTCACGGGTTATATCATCCTCCTGACAAGTAGGAACAGGAAAGTATCTGAACTGCACCTCTCAAAGAATGTCATTGTCATTGACAATAGAATGTGCTTCAGGCTTTGTGTGAGTGGTGTTTGGGCTAAAGAAGGCTGTAAAGAGTTTCTATCATGAAAAGTATGCTGTAAAAAATCCAATTTTCCAGCTAGTGAATGTTTAGACTTTTTTTACCAATCCAAGTTGTTCCGTCTCTCTCTCCTCTTTACACACAAACTTTCCAGTTCTTCTGAAGGTGTCTAGCCTTGCAGGTACTAAGCAGGAGGATTATTTCCATCATTCATTACGGGATAACTTGATCCTTGTGTTGAGTTGGTTCTGTAATTCCCATGGATCAGCTTTGTTCTCTCATTAGGAGGACGTTTAGGAAACAATTCTTCACAGAAAGTGTTGTCAAGCACCGAAACAGGTTTCCCATTGAGTCACTATCCCTGGAAGGATTTAAAAGCCATGTGGATGTGGCACTTGGGGACATGGTTTAGTGGTGGCCTTGGCAGTGCTGGGGGAATGGTTAGACTTGAAGATCTTAGAGGTTTTTTCCACCGTTAATGATTCCCTTATTCTGTGATTCCCTGACTCTGCTTCTGCCTGCCCTGCTTTCCCTGATTTGGTGCTGTATGAAACTGTCACATGGAAAAAGAAGATGTGCTTGTCCCTGCACCATAATTTATGGGTGAGATTAGCCCAGGGATGGATTTACTGGAGTGGCTGGAACAGGATACGGGTTTTGAGCTGCTCCTAATGAATAGCCTTTCTCTGAGAGGGCTCGTAGCTGATGCGTTTGGAGCCAAGCCCAAGAACCACCAGGTCTGGTGGCAGAAAACCAACTGCCAGCTCCATCAAGAGAGGGCATTTCCTCCTCCTGGGAAGTTTCCAACCTGAGCCAATTCACAACTCAGTCATTAAAACCCCTGAAATGCAACTTTTATTTTTACCCCCTCCAGTAGCTGGGAAAAAAAAAAAAAATTAAAAAAAAGCCATTTACAAGGGATTCCTGCTGGGAGAAATCCCTGCCCCAGACAAGTCCAAGCCTCCTTTCCTGTTGCTCACAGTGGATACATTGATGGCATTCAGTTAAGGAAGATCAGCAGGATATAGGGAATACAGCACTGGCTCCAGCCAGCTCTCTCCAATACAAATCTGCCTGAGAAGTTTGCCTGGGGCTGGAGGAACACGAGGTTGTTGGGGCCACGTGGGTTCAGGACCTGGAATCAGACCTTCCCCTCTTGTGTTCAGCACTTTGTTTATTTATCACATTTAATGGGATCTGTATTTCCCTCAGTGAGTCAAAGGCTGGAGCAGCTCACAGGGGTTATCCTGCCTGATCTCCTGAATTAAAGAACTCCTGGCTGCATTCCCCTGCAAGGCTGTTGCAAGTGTTGAGAGGCCCAAGGGCCAGGCTGCAAACCTTCCAAAAGAGGTCCATGATGGGGAAAAGAAACCCCAAGACATAAGGAATCTGAAGAGATCTCCAATTAAAGGATCAATTATGCAAACACTGAGCAGGGATCAGCCCCCACTACAAAAGAATCCTGCCCCAGACTTTGCTGGAAGGGCTGTGCCAGGGTTGAGTCCAGGAGACACAGACAAGACCTTTGTGAAAGCATTTAGGTGGGGAAAGGGTAAAAAAAGAAACTTGTTTAGAGGGAAATTCATATCCTAAGCCTAAAAGTGATGATTTGTAGCACAGAGATGGTGAGGAATGGGAATATCTTCGTGGCATGATACTCTTTTCTTGTGGTAATGAGGCAAGAGAAGGTCAGGGCAACTTGGCCAGGAAAGGACCAGGAACTTCAGTCTCACCCCTGCCTGTTTTCCAGCTGCAGATTTTCTCAGACCAGCTTCACAAATTGCTGAGGAGTAGCCCATGGGGAATCGTAGGGATCATGGAGGGCACTGACCCCAAAATCCAAGGACTCAGATCCCCTTCTGAGCCCCTAGGTTGCCAGATGAAGCTGGCAGTGATGTGATTTCTTGCCCTCTCAGCCAAGTCCCGGGCAGGGGATGTGACATCTGCGTTCCCACCCTGGCTGTGCCCTCAGAAATGCAATTTGGAAGGGCATAGGGAACACACACACACACACAACACGGCAGTGATGACACCACCAGCTGCTCACTGGCCTGGTTTGAGTGCAGAGGGCTTGGGTTCAGAGCAGCTTCCAGCTCTTGAGCCTCAGCCTTTGAAGCCAAGTTCTCGCAGGGACACTTGTCAAACTGCACCAGGAAAGCTTTTCAGCCATGGACTATTTCAGTTCCCAGGGTCCCTTCCATAGGAATTATCTGGAAAGCTGTGAGGATGGGGTGTGAAGTCCAGCTGGCATCCAGCCATGGGCTTGTGGGGTTCTGGGGAAACAAAACAGTGACTTCACATCACAGGGTTTGCTTTCTGTGTATTCCTCACTCAGAGAAGAGCATAGAATCAGACTCATAGAATTGTAGGATGGTTTGGGTGGGGAGGGACATTAAATACCATCTCATTCCACCCCCTGCCATGGGCAGGGACACCTTCCACCAGCCCAGGTTGCTCCAAGCTCCATCAAACTTGGCCTTGGACACTTCCAGAGATCCAGGGGCAGCCACAGCTTCTGTGCCCACCCTGTGCCAGGGCCTGCCCACCCTCCCAGTAATGAGAAAGAGCAAAGCTCAGAGTTTCCCAAATATTCCATCTCTCCCCTTCTTTTGCCTTGCAAAAGCCGAGTTGTTTGGGATTAAATCGTGTTGTGCTTCCCTTCCAGTGACACCACACACAGTCACAGCCCTTCAGGGCTCTCTGCAGAAGGACCTACCCGAGATCCTTAATGATGCACGAGCCCATTAGTCACGTGCTTCAGCCACTCTTGTGTCGGGGGCTGTACAAACAAAGTGTTATTTCTAGCCCTCAGGAGCTCAAACTAGTGGATCCAGATGGATGTGGGAGGCAGGAGAGCACCCAGAGGTATCTGTGTGCAGGCAGACTGCAGTTTTGCCAGCATTTAGGCCAAGGAGTGGGGAATAGTGGTGGAGTTATTGGCAAAGAGCTTGTGGGAATGCCACTGAGGAGAAGACACCAGTTTTCATTACACCTGATCACTTGCTTGGCCACCACCCTCCCTCCCTGGGTCCCCTTTCCTGAATAATCTCCTTACCAGTGCTTCCCATCTCATCCATGGCTCTGATAAGCAAGGAATGTAATTATTTCTGGTGTGCAGGTAAAGAAAGAAATTAGGGCCAGGCTCACAGGTGAAGATTTCTGTGTGTAGCTGTCTCTGGGCAGGTGGATGTCTCTGCTCCTGTTACTGTCCATGCTTACAGAGCTCGACTGCTGTCCAGGTTTGGATTGCAAATCACTTCCCTAAAATATGTCCAGTGCTGTCCAAGATCCCCTAAGGCAGATGAAGCAACCACATGGGGTTTTAGGCTGCAAAACACAACTTAGAGAAGCTCTGTGCTCTTCTAGAGGTACTTCCAGAGGCAAGGAAAGACATCCCAGGGCTTTTTGCTCCAGGGGTACAAGGCATGTAGGCAACCACAGTGTATTCTTTAGGATGACCTGGATTGCACCCCGGCTTCCTTTCCCAAGAAATTAAAAAGAAAACCAGAG
This sequence comes from Scytalopus superciliaris, assembly GCA_013400415.1. Lineage (NCBI taxonomy): Eukaryota > Metazoa > Chordata > Aves > Passeriformes > Rhinocryptidae > Scytalopus > Scytalopus superciliaris. The sequence goes on along the minus strand of VXBX01000652.1, from coordinate 104,243 downwards.
ACCTTCGTGGAAGATAGATCTGGTAACCTGCCCACACAAGCATTTCTTTCTCTATGCCATAAACTGGAATGTAGGATGTGCCCTAAAGCTTCATATCTTGGCATGTCAATACCTTTCCCTCACATGCACCTTTGCACAGGCTGATTCCAAAGCTGTGTCCTGAAAGTAAAGATAAAGAAGTCACTACTGCCTTCTCAGATGGCCTGTGAGGATTCAGTCTGGCTTCCTTCACATCACTGCCAAGCATTAAAGAGCACGCATGATGCTTCAGGTGGGAGTAGTAAGACATATATATAAAAGTCTTTGAAGGAAGGGCTTAATCTTTGCTGATGGGCAGAGATGGAGAAGAAAAGTCATCTGAGTGACTTTATTGGTTTGACCTGTCTGTTTCTTTTGTAGTCTCCATCATTTTGCCTGTTTATCTGGACAGCTTGGACTCCACTGACTTTCAAAATAGATGGGAAACATGGAATAATCAGTGGTGGGTTTGGCTTTTCCATTTAGGACATGTAGGGACAAAAAGGTGTTGGATTCAGTGGTGGTGAGCACAAAGCTTGTCCCATCACAGCTTTAGGTCTTTGCCCACCTTCTAATGCTGAGACATCAGAACCAGCTCAGAAACACACAGCATGACATTCAAGGCCAGGTTGGACAGGGCTTGGAGCACGCTGGGCTAGTGGAAGGTGTCCCTACCCATGGCAGGGGGTGGAACTGGATGTTCTTTAATGTTCTTTTCCACCCAAAGTGTTCTGTGATTCTGTAATTCTGCGACACACACGATGGACAGACTCCTCCTGGGATTCATCAGCATCCCTTAAAGACCCCAGCAGGCAGTGTGGCTGCTGCTGTCCTACAGAAAGGATCCATGAACTTCCCCCAAAGGCCAGGGGAACGAGGACGTGGGCGGTTTCATTTCCCTGCTGCAGTGACAGGGCAAGGGAAAGTATTTACATTCAAAACAGAGCTTTCCCAGTGTCTGTGGCTGTTGGAGTCAAAGGGGGCTGAGTGGAGGGTGTTTACATTGAATGGGGCCATCAGCCTGTCAGGATGTATTCCACACGTTCTGGAAAAGGCCTGTTCCTTCTCCCTGTGTACTCTCCCTGCTCACCCATCAGCCTGCTCTTAGAGAAACCACAGGTGATTGGATTAACAGCCTGATGTAGGGAACAAAAATAGTTTGCTCCAAACCCAAACATTTAGTGCTCAAAGCAGAACTGGGTGACTCACAGCAGAATTCAGACAATGGAGAGCAGCACTGCAGCGATGTGATTGCATCACATGCAGTGGCAATCCCTCAGTGCCTTCTTCCCGTTTCTACTCCTATTTGTACCCCTCTGTGGCTCTGGTGTGAAAATATCACCAGCAGCTGTCACCGTCTTGAGAAAGGATTGACTTCCACTGCAGATCCCCATGGATCAACCATGCCCCCTTCAAAATCACTTGGACTTCATGTGTGTCCCAGTCCCTGAACCTCTGCTGCTGTACCTTTGGAGAGGCCATTCTGGATCTTACTGCATCCAGTTCTTGGAAACTTTATTTTTTGCAGTGGGAGCATATCAGTGTCTCATTGCAAATTATTTAGTTCTGTGTCCATGTGATCTTCCTTAAGTAGTTATAGTCATTCCTTGGCTTTCACCAGTCTGGCAAACAGCTGCTCAGAAGTCTTCTTCCCCTGCATTGAACAAGCTAAAGTTCATCCCAGCTAATGAATTCCCTTTTGCCTTTATCATCTGATCCATCTGGATTTGCTCCTCTTCACATGGTTTGGGTGCTTTGGGAGAGCAACCTTGTACTTTACACTCAACCTCTTGAAGACACACCAGAAAAATGGGTGTCTGGGCAAGTATTCCTTTGTGGTAATAACCCTGAGGTCCCTGTTAGGAACATTCCTGACAGATCACACTTCCCACCTGGAGAAGAGATGGAGCAGACAATCACCAGGGCTGTGTTGGTGGACGTCCCCTGTGATTGCCATGGCACAAGCTGTGCAGCTTGGTGCTCTGGCTGCTCAGTTGGCACTGGATTTGGACTCTTCTAGCTCATGCCATAGAGTTTTCCAAGGAAAAGTGTCTGAAAAATAAATGGTTGCTACCTGACATTCCCAAATTCATGCTTAGGATTTTAGCAGGGGGTTTATTTTGTAAGCTTGTCTTCTTTGCCGCTGTTTTGTTGTGACTCTCCAAAGGACCCTCCTTCCAAAATCAGCTGGAAACATCTCCCCAGGTCACTGGAGGGGTCCCGCCTCGAAGCCTCGAGGTCCCATCAGCCAGTGCTGAAATGTGGATTAAGAAATGCTGCTCCACTGCCAGATGTGAGTCATCTGCCTGTCGAACTTTTGGTCACCATGGTGACCGGGTCAAGCACCTCACAAAAATGGTCTGGGAAAGTCCGTTTTTCTTTCTCGCTATTTAATTCTTGACACTTCCAAACAACTTCCTCTCACCCTTCTCCTTCTCCACCCCAGGAGTGACTGCATTTCAAGTTCACAGGGGACCACAGAGACTTTATTTTATCCCAAAGTGCATCATCTCTCAGGCACATGTTGGGAATCTTGGGGTGTGCTGTGCAGAGCCATGAGTTGGACTCAATGATCCTGATGGGTCCCTTCCAACTCAGCATATTCTATGATGTTTTATGATTCTATGATCAGTTCTACCACATGAATTTGAAAAAGATGTCACAGTCCAAGAGAAATCACTTTGCTTGTGAAGACAGAGGGACTGAGCCAGCCATGGGTGATATCAGGACCTGATTTCCTCACTCTTTTCCCATCAGTAAGGACCTCAGGTGGACAGGCACTGGAGTTCAGCCTGGGTTGCACCTCTTCATACAGGTGGTGATGGATCATTCCTGCACTCAGCATCCAGGAAAGAGAAAACACCTTGCCCCAGTCACAGGAGCAAAGAACCTCAAGGTCAGAAGATCTCTTTGGATGAGAAATTTAGGAACTTCGTTTTTTAGCAAACCCTTAGTTTATGCTTAGCCTTGCTGTCCCATCCTTTCCCATCTCCAGTGCCAAAAATGTCCTCTGGGACCTACCTCTCTTTGCAAGCACCTCTGAGCCCCCTGGACAAGGGGCTCTGCTTTTCTCCCTCCTCCACTTCTCATACCAATGGACATCTTTGTCTCTTGGGGTGAATAAAACTCCTCCTGAGGGATCTGTCAGGCACCCAGGCAACGGTCTGGGCATTTTCAATGGCTCTGCACAGTAAGACACCGAGTTTAGGTGTCTGCATTGGGGTCACCACTGTCACCCTGATACTTGTACAGATCCTTGTTTCCTTCCCTCACAAGGTTAAATCCTTCCCCTTTGGATGGCTGTTTGTCTCTATGCCACTGTGAATGTCTCTTTTGACCACCTTTGCTGGAGCTAGGCTGGTCACTCAGGAAAGTTTCATCACCAGCAAGTTTTCCTTTGATTTCATCCTCTCCAATGTTATCCTTATTCCCTGTTGCTCCATTTCATTCCCTACATGAGACAGAAACACCGTGGCAGGTTTTGACAGGTCAGCTGGAGTTTTGGGTCCTGCAGACTTTGTCAGAAACCACCAAGGCTGACATCAGTGCCTCTATTACCCCAAATACTGGTAGGGAGGAAAAAACAGCCCACCAGACAGATGTTTCCATTGGATTTGGGAATGCCTGCAAAACCACACAGAAAAGGCCTACAAATGAAAAGCAAACTGAGCTGTTTATTGCCATTAACAAACAGGAAAAAAACCAAACAAACAGCAAAACAACAGAGAATGCAAGAATGTGATCATTTGGGAACAATTCATTATTTGTTATTCCTACTAATAAAATCTATTTGGACTGCAGTTCCATCCAGGAGCATGCGTGTAGGAGCTGGAATTCCCATTGCAAAATGGTAATTCCTCACTCTGAAGACTTTATTGCCTTGAGTTTGTGAGTTTAACTGTGCAAATTGTTGACCTCTGGGCACCATTAGGTTGTGGGACTACCACAACAGATGCACAGAAGAATATCAAGCCTTAAAATGTGCATGTTTTCATTGAAAAGTTGGATTATGATGTTGTTGAATCACCCAGGGGAGATCCAGAAGGCTGACAATGGTCCTTTATCAGCAGATTTAGGATCTAGTGAAGGAAGAGTTGGACCAACAAACTAAAATTAAACTCTCTTTTTCAAATTGACCCACAGTGTCCCATTTCCTCTTGAGTTTTGATTATATTTGGTTTGTAAACTAAAATATAAGCAAATTGTAATACAAACTACTTGGGCATGTGTTCCTCCCTCCCCCAAAAGAAAAGTTTGGCTTAGAGAAGTTTCAGTATTGTAACTTTGCCCATTTCCAAGTCCTCTCTCTCTCCCTCATATGCATTGGCCAAAATAATTTGATGAGTTTGCCCTATATGAAAATTTATGTTTGTCTCTTCTAATCTGGGAATGAAAGAGGCAGCCAATAAATTTCTGCACTGCTATCATCATATGTCTCTTTTTCTGGCAGACTGCATGAGAATGGTGTCAGGAGAGAAATCTGGCACAGTTGGAAAGCTCTTGGGAATCTCTGTGTATAAAGTGATTAAGAAGGTTGTATAATGAAGCAGACATTGGTTATTGCTATGAACAGCTATAATATTTCTTGGTTGTACCGATGTTTTGGATTCCCTTTGCAGAACAAGTCCCAGGCTGAAATGCACCATTGCTGTTCTGTATATCCCAAAAGCCATTTCAGGGGAGCAAGTGGCCTCTTTCAAAGGAAAAACATGGAGTGTTAACAGTGGCAGAGAGCAAGAAAGGATGTCACCCAACCCTTAAAAACTAATCACCTTTGAGCTATCCCAAAATCCAGGCAGGAGGGGTCACTTTGGTGCTGTTGGTCTGCAGGTTGTCAGTGCACTTGGCTGTGGGAGCATCACTGAGGGTCAGGCACCAGGTCAGGCTCAGCCACAGGGACAAATTCTTCCCAGTGTTCCCTCAAACCCCCTCCCTGGGGCTGTGGGGTGGATGGCATCACCCACACATCCTCATGTTGGCCACAGCGGGGACACCTGTGCCACAGGAGATGAGGAACAAGGGCAGGTTCCCAGGCCAAGGACCAAATGAGCCCTGACAGTCTGCAGGGCCAGCCCATAAACTGGACTGTTTCTCTCAGTGGAAGCATCCAGGGATTTCTCAGTGCCAGGACATCAAAGAGGAGATTATAACCAGCTGTCTCATGGAGCTAATTGATAGCAGACCTCTTTATTCCACAGGGAGGTCTCTGAGGGAACCAAGCCAGGGGAGGTCAAAATGAATGAACAAAGGATCATGGATGTTCCAGAGCGTGAGCAGGGCAGAGACCACCTTCACCCCAGGGTCTCCTCCAGGGACTAATTTACCAGCTGGTCTAGCCCCTCATCCTTCCCTGAGGACAGAGTCCATCAGTGGGCTCTGGACTGATTTGTCACTCAGCACCCAGGGGAATATCTTGTGTCACCCAACTTCTTCATCCTGTTTAAGCAGCCCAGTGCAAGGACAGGGCAGGATGTTGGAACGGGCTGGGGAATGAAGGGAGAGCAGCCCGTGGGGTCCTGGTGGATGAGGAGCATCTGGACACAACCCAGCAATGTGTGCTCACAACCTGGCAAGCCAACAGCATCCAGGGCTCATCCCACAGTGTGACAGCAGGTTGAGAGAAGGGATTCTCCCCCTCTGCTCTGCTCTGATGAGACCCCCACCTGCAGTGCTGCTCCCAGCTCTGGGGTCCCAGCACAAGAAAGATGTGGAGCTGTTACAGCACATGCAGAGGAGGCCGTGAAGATGCTCCAAGGACTGGAGGGGCTCTGCTATGGAAACAGGCTGGGAGAGTTGGGGCTGTTCAGCCTGGAGAAGGGAAGGCTCTGGGAGACCTTATTGCAGCCTTCCAGTACTAAAAGGGGGCTTTTAAGAATGATGGAGGGAGGCTTTTTACCAGGACCTGTAGTGACAGGACAGGGGGCAACAGTTTTAGACTAGAAGGTATGTTGAGATTGGACTTAGGGACAAATTTTTATATGAAGGTGATGGTGAGGTCCTGGCTGTGGCTGCCCCTGGATCCCTGGAAGAGTCCAAGGCCAGGTTGGATGGGGCTTGGAGCAACCTGGGCTGGTGGGAGGTGTCCCTGCCCATGGCAGGGGGTGGAACTGGATGGGCTTGAAGGTCCCCTCCAAGCCAAAGCATGCCATGATTCTGTGGTGTGTCACCTCAGTGGCTTAGAGAAGCAGCCATAATCCATTACTGCCTGCTCCACAGGACCAGAGTAGGATATTCTGCAACTCAGCAGAATTCCTCCATGCTTTGATTCTGCAGAGAAGCAAAAATTACCTCATTGGATCAAATGGGAATTTCCCCCTGAGGACAAGCTGAAATCAGTGTCCATTTGTCAGGGCAGGTTTTAATCTTCAGTAAATGGAAGGATTTTTCTTCTAACAGAGGGTGAAATTGTCTGAGTAGAAGCATTTTGTCCTCTGTTCTCATCAAAGATCAAAAGAATAACAGGCTCTCTTTCCCATTGCTTGCATCACTTCTGTACTTCCAAATCAGCAGCTGAACTTGGTGCCCCACCCAGCACGGCTGGGGATGGAAGTGTTGGAAGTGCTGGAAGTGGAGAGTGCAGGGCTGAAATGCCCGATGGCATCCAGGCTGCTGTAAAGAACAACTGTTGTCGTGCAGACCTGCCTGTATTTGCATTTTTAGACCTGAATAAATGGCTATTCCAGGTACAAAAGTGGCAGTTTAACTGCCTGCAGGTGATTGATTGCACCTTTGCACTAAATCGCTGCGAAATGGTGTATTACACGTGTGAAGAATTGGGGGGAAAAAGAAAGGAAGACCATTAGTCAGAGGTTAAATGGGAATGGAGACCAGATCCATCCATGCAACCTCTCCCCTTCTCTTTCATTGATGCAGTTGTCCAGAAGGTCCGGTGCTCTCCAGTGTCAATCCAGAGCAATAAATGCAAATGGGTCGCATTTGACTTTTTTGTTGGAGCATTTGGGGCATGGGCTCGGCCTCCTGCACACCTGCAAAGCACTTGCCATTCTCTTGGATGCAGTGGCCCAAAGTGAGCGAAACATTTAAGCAGACACTGAATTTAGGAGGTTCCCAAGTGTCTGGTCTGGGTCTGGGCCAGCAAGGGAGGATTTCATTGGGAAACGCCAGTTGGAAAACCGAGCGGAAATGTCGCAGGTTTAGCAGCCTCCACTTCAATCACTGCCCGTGGCTCCAGGGCAGCCCATCCATGCCAAGTTTCCATGGCTTTCTTGCCATGCAACCATCAGAGGGAAACCTTGGCAGCTCTGTGCTAAGCCAGGGCTGACTCCTGGCTCGGGCACAAGTAACCTGGAAGCCCTGAGCATCCTGGCTCCAGAAAGGATCTTCTCGTGCTTCAAGGCTTCCCGCTACAAGTATGTTAATTTGGGGCATTTTAAGACACTCCAGATTCCCAGATTCATAAATTCCAAGGATTGCAGGGCTTCCATTGCCTGAACTCGTGTCCAAGGGAAGCCCAGGGAATGTAGCTGGCCAGGCATGTTGCATCTTCTGTGCCCTGTGGCTGGGGAAGCTTGAGAAAGGGGAGAGGGGAGACTGCCCCACACTGCAGACCCACCTAGGGGTGGCTGACTGTTGGCATAGTTGTCTCCATGGATTAACAAGGGTTTCCACATCTGCTGGTAATTGTCAGGTTTCCAGGGATACATCCCTTTTAGACAACGCTGTGCACCAGAGGTTCTTAAAATTCAATTTTTAAATTTATGGTTCCTCGGAAATTTTCATTAATTTTTATTGGGGTTTTTTTTTCAAAGAAAACAAATATCAAACACTGACATTTCCCAGAAACCAAGCATGTGGATTTCCAGATAACTCTGTTCCTGGGCATGGATTGGCATGTTTTGTAAAACCCAGGTCTTAACAATTCCATCTTGTTGCATTAAAATCCCGGGTATTTGCGCCACCGGCTTTGTGGAATTGTAGATGATTGGGGATGGGAACTGCTTTAAGAGATGATTGTGACCTCAGGTCAGAGAAAATAGATCTGGCCTATAAAATGAGCGTGTAGTGGAGTATTTCCATTACATGGGAATGTCTGGTTGATCTGGTGTTATGAAACTGGTTCCAGTGTGCAAATCTGCTTTTACTGCTTCATGTAATTCAGGCAGAATCTGCAGCACCACAAATCAGTTCTGTGTGGGTCATCACTGAGGACAAAGCTCTTCCACCCAACAGCAGTGCAAGTATGAACTGTGGGATATAAATTCACCCCAAATCCAATTCCTGATTAACAGCTTCAGCCTTCACTGCCTCCTCTTTCCCAATACCCCCATTGCCGCAGTTTTGTAAATGGTTTGCTTTGTCTTAGGACTTCCCTACACACATCCTCACCCTTCCCTGAAGTTGAGCTGATTGTTTCAGGATGTGAATTGACTGAGACTATGGTTTTCCAGCAGATGCTTCCAAGCAGCAGAATTTTCAAAGGAGTACAGACTATTTCACATGTAGGTTGAATGCATGAACCCATGGTATATGTTATTCAGAAGTCATTATTTTACCTTTTAAAATTATTAAATGCAAAGCCTGGTTTGATTCTGTTTTAATTTTGGTGCAGCTGAATATTGTCACTTTTAAACATAGCGTTGTCCTTGGGATGCTGGAATTTTGGCCCCCTCAACCACGGCATCTTTTGCTGTGCCTTGCTTGATTTAGTGACTTAGGAAAAGATTTCTGACCAGACACTCAATCCAAGGGGAGAGTTGGGCACCAACATCATGCACTGCTTTTTGCACAGAAAATCTGCTTGGCCATGTTTTCAGTAGTGGTCAGACCAGATACCTCCAGAGACCCCCAAACTATCTCCTTCTGTGTCTCTAAAGTCAGATTCAACTGGAAAACCATATAAACCAGTGAAGTTATAATTGATCCAGTTTGTTACACTTCAGTTGCTCCACTCTCAGCATGTTATGTCCGTATCATTAGATTGTTGATGCCCACCTATGTCTCAAAATTATAAAGAATTCAATGAAATGCATGGGAAGTCCCCAGCTGCTGAAACCAGCTGGCAGATGACAGCCTTCATCTCAACCAGTGAACCCTCTCAGCCTTCAAAGCAGGGTGGCTGTGTGCAAGCCACCTGTTGGGAACGGGGCTTGGGAAGTTCCCCTCCCACACCATGCACAGGCCAAAGTCATTCCTTTTTGCTGTCATGGAAGTGTTTGCTCCAGTGGTGGGGATGTTCAAAGGCAAGCTTCAAGCTGACAAAGAAGGGGGAAAACTGGCTTGGCAGTAATGTTCCAGAAGATAGGAGCACGTGCCAGGCATTTGTGTGGGTGGTAGGTACCTAAACTCTCATTCTTCTGCATGGGATGTCTGGCTGTTCTCATTTAAGATGTACTAGGAGTGCCAACTAGACCCAGTTTCTACTCCAGAAAGTGGCAGGTCCTGTGTCCCAGTTTCCAGCCCCATGTGCAAGTTTGGGTTGTCCTGTCTCATGCCAAGCAGCACAAGGCACCTCTGCACAGGCACTGAATTGAGCCTTTCACTCACATGCAGATAACTAAATGTAGGTGTCAATCTGTGAGGTGAATCCTACCCTTGAGGACCCCAATAATGTGTGTCCCAGCTGTTCTGGCTCATTCAAATATTATTATTCCTCTCTGTCATTCAGGGGATTTCCTCCTTTGTAAGCAGTTTGTTTCGGTCCAACCATGGGGACTAACAAAGTCTAGTATTATGCAAATATTTTGTCCACTATCTCCATATCATTCCAACAACTCCACCTTCAAGTGAGACTTGACTTCAGGTGTGCACCCAGGTAGACATGGAGCCTATCCTGGTTTTAAATGGATGTGCTACTATCAAGGAAGAGCTCTGAGCTGACATTCCCATTTCTTTACTAAATTAGGACTCAGACATGCCAGTCTTTTCATTTGTTAATGTTTTTCCCTATGGATGGATAAGGGCATATCTGCTGAACAGCTTTGCTTTCCAGAAGAGCGTTTACTTGGATCCAGGATCAGTCCAGGCTCAACTCCATGCCTGGCAAGGAGCTCTTCCTTTTCTGCTCAGACATGGAATTAATGGATTTAGGCAGGTGGTGTTTTGTAGCTACTTTTAAAATGTATTAAAGATGTTATCAGACCAGGGCAAACACAACTGAGCTAATCTGAGCTTTCAAGCTTGGAGACCAGTAGGAAAAAATTACACCTGGAAAAATTCATCCCTGGAAATTAGTCACTGGGCAGCTACATGGCCGTGTGCAGTTTGGAACTAAATTAGCCCTGCTTTCATGAGAAATTTATCTGTGGAGTGATTTGGGCTTCCAAGTGTAACAGGAGGATCCAAAAACACGGGTGCTAGGAAAAGCATCAGCTCCAAATATCCCAGGCTAAAGGCAGAAGTTCTCAGCATCATGAACTCACTGTGGTTTGGGGCCCTTGAGCAGGAACAGCAGCCCAGACACCTTTTTCCTCAGCCCAACACACACACAGAGGTACATCCTGATTTTAAGAGCTTGGTTCACTTAGAAAAGCAGTTGTTTTCTAAACAAGAAAATAATTGCCTGGCTGCAAACAGTAATTACTGTCCCGTTCCCTGCTACCTGGGGTCATGCACTCTGGAATTCAGAGTATCCCAGAGATTCTGTGTGGCCTGGTGCATAATTAGGAGGCAGCATCCATTGGCATATACAACTGGAAGAGCTGAGATCGGGGGACTAATCCACTTTCCTCTGGAGACAAATGCCAGGAGGTCACTGTGTGTGTCATCAGGCTTATCCCAACAGAGAGCTCGGCATCCAAGGGACACTGGGAATAAACTACACTTATTAAGATACTCCCCAGAAGTGATGGCTTGGAGACAGGTGAGACATAAGGCCAGGCCAGGCTCTGCAAAGCCTCTTAGAGCTGCCACTGCCTCCCCAGCCTCACAGTCTATGATTTCTCACAGCCTCATGTATCCCATTTCCAGCCATCCAGGATGAATCCAGCGCTGCATCTCCAGCTGGAGAGCTGGCACTGAGGGATATGTGTTTGTTGGCCTGCAGTGTTTTTCAAGATACTTGCTGAAGAAGAGCTATCTCTTTCTCTCAAAGTCTTCTACTGACATGCACAAGGACATCAGAGTCTCAGGCACTGCTCTTCCACACTCACTTCTCTCTTTTTTATCCCATAAAGTATCCTGGCCAATTCACCATAATTTTTTAATTATGTTATTGTCTCCTTAATATGAATTTTATTTTGGAAGGCAGACCAGCTCTAGCTCCTCAGTCTGACTGAGGAGAGCAGTCAGGTTTTGCAAGAACTATCCCTCAAGGATTTCCATCAGCACTTTGCAGGGAGAGGTCCAGGGGATGTCCACCCCACCTGAGTCACAGAGGAGAGCAACTCCATCCCCTCTGGGCCATCAGGAGAAAAGGGGACCCCTCAAAGGCAGAAACAAGGTGGTGATCACTGAAATCACGCCAGCTGGCAGGAGGAAATAATATTCCAGATGCTTCTGTGCTACAGGCATGGGATTTGAGAACTTCTTATGGGGTAGCCCGTATGACCCACAAGGTATCTGACACCTGGAGACAAAGGATTGGGATACGGGGGGAAAAACCACAGTAACAATGTCCCTTTGCATGGATCTATGTGTGTAGACAGGGAAGGGTCAGGTGCCCTCACCCTGAGACACATTTGAGGACAGTTTCCTTGCTTTGTCTCTGGCTTATCTTCACAGGGCTTAGACAACCTCCTTGAGGGAAACCAGGAAAGCTTAGCAAAAAGCCAAGGAGATAAGGTGGAAACCGCTTGGGGAGAGGAATCTTGCGGAGAGGAACAAGGCAGTGAGGAGAAGCAATGCCAGGTGATGGGAGCCAGGATGAAAAACCTCCCGGCTCCTACTGCTGATACTTGCAGGACTCCAGTGCCACTGAGCAACCAGCAGAGTTTGCCAAGTGCTTGCAGGGACGGCTGCCCTGGGTTTGATTTTCCTCATTTGGGCATGGCCAGGGACAAGTGTGTGTCCTTTGGCACCTGTCCCTGCGAGAGTGAGACATCACCACAGGGATGAAAGCACAGGATTCATTGGCAGATGACATTTGCTTGCCCCAACAGGGAATAGGAAATATTTTGATGAGGATCTTCAGACAGTCTTCCCAGAGAAAGCATTAGGTGTTAGAAGGAGGAGGGAGGTATTTATTTATAATAAGTCATTTTGGTTTTTCAAGGGTTTTTACTTCTTTTGATCTTGGTTATGCATGTTCTGCTGGACTGACAGGGGAAAGCTCACAGATCAGGACAAAGGCTTGTTATTTGAAAAGCTCTTTTTCGTGGAGTCTTACATCAATACAACTGCTCTTCCAACAGCTTCAGGGGTCCTTAGATCCCTCCCAGGTGGGCTGTGTGCCCTACAGATACAGGGCACCCCAGGCTCCCCCACCAGCTGTCCCCAGAGCTACTTTAGCATGTCATAGAATCATCATAGAATGGTTTGAGTGGGAAGGGACATTAAAGATCATCCAGTCCCATTCCCTGCCATGGGCAGGGACACCTTCCACCAGCCCAGGGTGCTCCAAGCCCTGACCTTGGACATTTCCAGGGATTCAGGGGCAGCCACAACTTCTCTGCCCAACCTGTGCCAGGGCCTCACTACCCTCACAGGGAAGAGTTTCTTCCTGATGCCTCTTCTACCCTCAATGTCACAGACTGATTTCCTCAGCAGCACGAGGAAAATGCAGCTTTAATGCTGCTTGGCCCTAAATGACTGTTCACAGCTGGCTCAGGGCTCTGCTCGTGGCATCCACAAAGGTCCTTGAAGACCTTGGCATCTGTGTCAGCAAGAGGCAGCAGCTTGCTTGGAGAGGAAGGGCCCAGAAAACCCTCTGTGGTGCTTATTTCTTCCCAGCTTTGTTTGCTGTGGGTAATTACTGGCTCTCCGAAGGATATTAGCTCTGGATGTGAGAGTGCGGGGAGACCAAGTGCTCTCAAATATCAACATTGTAGTTCTCTGTAATTAATTAAATGTTGACATGATCCCCAACAAGCAAAACCTTCATTATGCTCAGATTAAACCCCTTGACACAGATGGTTGAATCATTGTCAGTCCCTCTAATTGCGATCAAATGCACAGAAATGTAGGCACGTGTGTCAAACGCAGGGAAAGAATTTACAGCAGGGAATAAAGGTCACTGCCATTCCTAATTAAAGCAGTTGCAGGTGCAGACCAACTGATTTTGAAATAGTTCTTGCCCTTCTCGTGTCTGAAGACCTGGGATAATTTTTACAACTCTTCTATATTCAGGATCTACTGCATTTTGGAGGGGAGTTTGCAAGTCTAGGAGAGAGTGCTCTGAGTATCTGCCATGATTTACAGACACCTGCAACCCCAAGCGCCTCATTCAGGAATTTCTTCAACTCCCCCATTATTCAAAACAAGTTTTTTCCCTTAGAGACACTCAGCATTAACTCAGGACTGCAACGAATGGAGAGCCCATGCCTCTAATGATGGGCTTTATATATTGTTTTATCTCCTTGCTATTACAAATGACTTCTTTCTTTCCAGAGTAAATTTATCTACCTATAACTTCAAGCCATTAAATTTTCCCCCATTCTTGTCTAGATTAAAGATATGTTTGCTGTCAGAAACAGCTTCCCCTGCAATGCATGAGCAAGTTGCTTCAATTTCTCCTGGATAATGCAAATAGATCAAGACTCTTTGGTCTCATGGTCTAAGCTGAGTTTTCCAGACCTTTGTGTTGTCTTGTAGAGCTCCTCAGAGCATTTTCTGTTTCCTTGGCTTCTTTTCTGCACTGTGGGCACCAAAAAGCAACCTCCATTTTTCAGTCTTCCTTGATCTGGTTCATCCTTTCCCATTCCTGGGTTTTTTATGATCTGAGCATGAGTTCTTATTATTAATTCTCTATGACATGTTGCTCCTAGGTGGATCACACGTGTCTTTTTGCCAACAGCCCTGACAGTCATTCAGTGAGGGAGGTGACTGTAAGAGCAAGTCATCAACTTATTCCTGGAAGGAAAAATATTCCTCCAGGAACCATTTCACCAAAATATTCTGACATTGCTACTGCTCAGGGTGAGCACAAATACCGGTCCAGAACTGACATTATTGATAATGTATGCAGTACTGTGATGAATAGTGGGAACCCTCATGTTCAGAAGATATTTTCATGCCTAATGTCCATGACTTTAATGAGAGTTCAGTTTGTAACTACCTTTAAAATCTGTGCCATGACCTTTATGTCAGGGATTATCACATGGTACAAGATATCTCTCTTTAGTTACTAGCAAGTCGATGGTATTGAAGAATCACATCACTGGTGTTGTCTGAGACAGATGGTTTGAATTGCCAGGGAAATGGCTCTTCTTGTTGTTTTGAATATCTGGAGGCAATTTGTAGGGGATCTGCATTGAAGGCAAGCTCAGTCCTGCCTCACAGCACGTGTGGAGTCTCCTTACCCAGCCATAAATTCACTGCACTGCAACATGACTGAACAACTCTTCTTGAGGACCTGCTGAGCAAGACATCCTGGGGACCCCCTGAGAGTCCCTGTTGGACCCCCAGACTCCCCCCCTTTAGACAGCACAGCTGGGGGAAGTGCAGAGGCAAACCAAGTTATATATGGCATGTGTTTGGTCCCCATCGAAGTGTCCTAAGAGGGAGGTGGCAAGTCAGGAACTACTTAGTGAGGATGGGAGAAGAGAGGATAATAATTTCCTGGGATGATTCCTTGCTTGATAGGGGCTGTTCACAAAAGCAGCATTTTCCCAAGGAGGGGTGGAAAGGCCTCTTAAGGTCACTTTCTCTGAAACGAGAAGTAAGTATGTAAAATTAGCATATCCAAAAGCTAATTAAGAGTCAAGGCCATATCAAGGCAGGAGTGCACCCCATATCCCATGTGGGTTCTGAGCAGTGAGTGAAGAGCACAGGAGGCAAAGAGGCTTGTTTATCTAATGAAAAGGCAAAAAGCAGACAGATATCTCCTGGGAGGTACTCAAATGGCCATGAAAACTGAATGCAAATCTACATCTTTTCCCTTCAGGATCAGAGATTTAAAAAGAACTAGAGAGAGGGCTGAGATGGAGCAGGAAATATGTCTAGTGGAGAATGAGCCTCATCACCATAATGAGGCACTCTGAGACACTCATCTCTCCTCAGCAGCGATCCCATTGCCCTCTGCAGGCATTTAAACCTGGCAATGCAGCATGGTTTTTGCATTCTCTCTCCTGAAATGTCTCCTTAAAACTCCATGTGGCTGTAAAGCTGAAACGAAACCACCTCGATATGATGGTTGGTCTGCTGCTACCTTTCTTAGCCCTTCCCAGCAGTGCCTTTGTGCTTGTCCCAGGCTCAGCTCTGTGGATAACACAGCCAGGCAGCCAATTTTTGCCTTTTGTGTTGTTTTACCTTCTGTGCAGCCACGACATCCAGGTGGATTGCTCCGTATTGGTAGTCTGGGTTTTCTGGACTTGTCATCCCTTCCCACTCTCAGGTCCTGACACCACTGCACATGATTAAGTTTGGTCACCCCATCATGATTCAGAGAATAATTTAGGTTGGAAAAGACCTCCAAGATCATTGAATCCAACCTTTCATTCAAAGGGATCAGTGTAGTTGGGAGCAATAGGGATCCTGCACAGGCAACCAGCTCAGCAATAAGCAGGAGACTTTATCCCTTCAAGTTAAGGGCTTCAGGAACTGTTGGGAGTGATGAGGATGTTGTTATCTCACCATTCCTGTTATATTTTTGGAGCCCTGTTCCACTGGCCCATTGTTTTCTGAGAGGGGGGAAAACATCTCTTTTTGAAGCGCAGTGTTTTGAGAGCTTCATATCAGCTGAAAAATGGCTGGGGCGAGACAGACCAACTCTTTCCTTTCTCCCCTGAATATTATTTCCAGGTTGGGGGAGAAGACGGAAATATGATTCCTTTTTTTAAAGTTTCCCTTCTTGATTCAGAAAAAAAAAAAAAAAACACCATGAAGAAAGAGGAGGCGAGCGATGAGAAACTCTGGATTTTTCCATGCAATTTACAGCCAAAAGGGCCGTGCCTTGGAGCCGAGTGCGGAAACAGTGCAGGCGTCGGAGGATTTTCCCCTCCGAGCCTGAAAAGAAACCAGAAGTTGGCTGGCTGGTCTCGAATAACCCCTCCTGAGCCTGCAGGAGCAGTCCCAATTTTTCATCAGAGATGACAATATCCATTTCCCCCCGCCCCCGTCCTTTCTTCCCCACCCTTTCCTCTGTGCCGCCGCAGCGCCCGTGCCCGGCGGTGCCGCTCTCCGGAGGATGCTGGTTGGGATCCCTCAGAGCCAGCGAGGCTGGGAGGGGGGCACGGGCTGCAGTGCCAGCCTCAGTGGCCAGTGACGTGCTGTCTGCCCAGTTCTGAGACAAACAGAACGTCCTTGGGACCGGAGGAAGCTCCCACACTTCCCCTTGATAGCCTGCTTTCCGAACGCTGACATGCCACCACGGGCAAGTCCTCCAGGCCACCAGCATTCCCAGCAATCAACCACCACAGTAAACCTTCCACTGGGGCATCTTTCCACCTCTGTTTGGGTCCTGGAGCTGCTCACCCGCCCAACATGAGTTCTGCTCACCCCGAGCTGTAAATTGAAGTCTGGGCTCACGCTCTGGGTGAGGATTTTTTCCCTGAGTTGGGTTGGGCCCAATGATAAATTGCCTTTTTCCTTTGTGCAGCTCAGATCTGGCCTCGCTGTACATAAAATGCCATGTGTTCCCAGCAGGATTCAGCCCTTCCAAGGCCTACCCTGCAGCCAGATCTGATCTACATATTTACGAGCTTGTAAACAGGACGGGGCGGGTGAGTTCACATTCTTAGAAAACCAAGTGCAGAGAAAAGAACTTCTGAGTTGGAAAAAACAAAGAGAAGTCTTGGGTCCAACCCAGCAAACACAGTGGTTTTTCCAAGGCTTGGATGGCGTGCTTGAGAATCATTCCCCTCCATTCCTTTTCTATGGGTTTTCCCAAGTTCACTCCTTCATTTGGGCAATAAGACACATTCCCAGTGTTTCTGAGCAGAGTGGGAGAGGCAGCTTGATGGAAAAGGGACATTTTAGCTTGGAGGTGAGTGGAAGCCAGGCTTGTGTTTGCAGTAGCCACTGAGGGACAGCAGTTCCTTGCAAAGGGAGGTTTAAGGAAACTGTTAAAGGAGTTGCACAGCAGAAGGAAATTGGAGGGCTGACCACAAAGTGCCACTGTCAACAAATGCAAGAAGTAGTCTAGAACAGTAGTTCCCAAACTGTGGTCTCCAGATCCTGAGAGTCCATGAAGGCTTGCTAAATGCCTCATGGAAAACCAGAGTATAAGGGAGCCAGGCAGCAACAAATGATGAGGATGAACAGGTTTTCATAGAATCATAGCATGCTTTGGGTTGGAAAGGACCTTCAAGACCATCTTGTTCCACTCCCTGCCATGGGCAGAGAGACCTTCCACCATCCCAGGTTGTTCCAAGCCCCATCCAACCTGGTCCTGGACACTTCCAGGCATGGGCCAGCCACAGCTTTTCTGGGCAACTGACTCCAGAGCCTCACCACCTTCTGAATAAAGAAATTCTTACTAATAACTCATCTAAATCTCTCCTCTTTTGGTTCACAAACATTTCCTATTGTCCCATCACTATCTGCCCATGTAAAATCAATGCCTATGGATTTTCACCCATGAGACATTCTGCCTGTGGTTTACTCCCACTGAGATGGTGCAGCTCAGCTCATCCAGAAATGCTTCCCTTCCCTGAGGGCTGACACCAGAGATATCCTCAGGGTGCCACCTTGCTTAGAAGAGATTCCCAGGCTCAAACCAGCACAACCATCATGCTCGGGATGCTCCCATTTGGGGAATAGAGTGCCACGGGAATGCTCCTCTCTGAGCAGCACAACAAGCTCAGCACTGCCCTGGAGGGAACCTAGCAACCCCACAGGGCCATTGTACCCATTCACATCCTCAGCCAGATGGAAATGTTCTTTTTAAAGGCCGCCCCAAGCGTGTTTCCTCAGTGGAACTATCCAGGCAGGAATCTCGCTGTGGTCTCTGTAGCATCAGCACATGGATTCCAGGCTCCTTCCTGCTCAGACAACAAGACAAGGGCTCTTGACGTGTGAATTGGTTACTCTGATTTTTTCCTTCTCTCAGGAGACCTTTTTTTTTCTCCCTTTGCATCTGGTAAATGAGGACCTTGCTGATACCTCCCTTTGGATTTGTCAGTCTGGTCAATCCTTGCTTTTTTTTCCAGATTTTATTTATGTCCTTTTTCTGAGTCTCATGATTTTGAGATTTGTTTTAAAGTCCCCTTTGGGGCTGCAGTCAGGCTATTGTTTGTGAATCATTAAGGAACAGGCAGTTGGATACACATATATCTTCCCCAAGCGTAAGAAACTCTGCAAAACAATATTACCTTTAAGGGAGTCTGTACTAAAAGTCAGATTGTAAAAATCCTTCATCTTTGTCTTCCCTTTATTTTCGTGACTAATTTCAAAGTCCATCTTCCTACTGACCCTGCTCTATTCAGCACTGTCTGTGCCCTGAATCTGCTGCCCAGCCCTTCTTGGAGGATGAGCCAAGCAGCTAAAAAAGGCTATTCCAGGGCAGGGGAGTGTTGAGGTGAGTTAATGGACAGCGTGGTTTGACGGCATGGAGAGGACAATGTCTAACACCAAGCTTGGGGCCACCAGGCCTGCTGTACAGTCTAGGATAGAATTAGATGGTCTTCAAGATCCCTTCCAGCCCAAACCATTCTGTGATTCTCCCATGAAAGCATTGCCTTAGCCATTTAAAAGATTTATTATAGAGTGAGTTTGATTTGCAGCATCCAAGCCTAGGTCTGGTTTCAAAATCTCTTTCCCTTTCCTCTTCCTAGCCCTGCCTGAGTAGAGTCCACAGAGCTCCTGTTAAAAATCAAGAAGCAGGAAAAACTCATAGAATCACAGAATACCAGGCTGGAAAGGACCTCAAGGATCATCTGGTCCAACCTTTCTTGTCAAAAGCACAGTCTAGACAAGATGTTCCAGCACCTTGTCCAGCTGAACCTTACCAGTGGCAAACACTGGGGAATCCACCACTTCCCCGGGGAGATCCTTCCAATGGCTGATTGTTGTCATGGTGAAAAAATGTGGGCAATAGGAATACCCTCAGGGGTGACGTGCACCCGTTACCACTCATCTTTTCCCTGTGACTTGTTGTAAAAAGGGAGTCACAACTTCTTTGTAGCTACATGGAGATAAAGCCTCCCCTCAGCATCCTTTTCTCAAGGCTTGGTAAACCCAGTTCTCGCAGCCTTTCCTCACGTGGCAGTTTCCCAATGCTAATTGTGGCCTTCCAGTACCCGAAGGGAGCCAAAACGAAAGATGGAGATGGACTATTTACAAGAGCCTGGAGTGACTGGGCAAAGGGGAATGGATTCAAACTGACAGAGAGTAGATTTAGATCAGGTATCAGGAAAAAATTCTTCCCTGTGAGGGTGGGCAGGCCCTGGCACAGGTTGGGCAGAGAAGCTGTGGCTGCCCCTGGATCCCTGGAAGCAGCCAAGGCCAGGCTGGACAGGGCTTGGAGCAACCTGGGCTGGTGGAAGGTGTCCCTGCCTATGGCAGGGGGTGGCACTGGATGGGCTTTAAGGTCCTTTCCAATGCAAACCCTTCTGTGATTCTGTGACTGAACCTTCTTTGGGCCCCCTCACTTGTCCATAATCATGTCACATAAGCACGTTACCAATGCTGTCCAGCAACTGACAAGTTTAGAGTTTGCTCAGGAATCAAACTCACTAGTAGATATCAGCTATGCTGCTTAAAAAAAAAAAAAAAAAGAAAATAGGGAAAAAAAGCAATTTTATGGTCACTACTCCCCCCCAAATAAGGGCTGTAGAGCAGACCAGAGCAGACTAAGTACTGCACAGGACCTTGCCCAAAGCCTGTCTTGTGCCCCATGCAGTGTCCCCATGGTCCTGCCTCATAATTACTCTCTTGTGGAGTTGTGAATCTCTGGAAGAGCAGGGGGTGCTGTGTGGGAGCCCACCGGAGTGGATCTGCAGTCTGAAGCAGATGCTTTGCATTGCATGCCCTGTGATGTGGCACAAGGGCATATGGAGCTTGTTAAGGGGGCAGAGCCTGCTGGGACAGTGTTGGGGGGCTGCACAGTCAAAGTCTTATGTTCCTTTGAGGATGGTCTCTGGAGGGAACTGTTCCCTGGACCATATTTATCTGGAGGGGTCTGGCTGGACCATGCTAAGCAAATTAACACTGTGCAAAACCCAAGACTCAAAATTACTTGTGAGGTTTCTGTTAGGTAATAGTGTAAATGTATCTGTAGACATCACCCTTCACTGGTGGAATTCTTCCAGTGATGAAAGTCCTCTCCTACACAGGAGAGAAACTCATGCAGGGGAAACTTGGGCAACTTCTCAGAGAGGATCAGACATTAAGGGTGAAATCCATCAGGTATTCAGGTATAACCTTGGATTCCCGTGATGTGGATGCCCATGAGCCAGGATCACCTCAGACCTCGTGTGATTCATCTGCCCAGTACAGGCTTGCACTTAGGATGAGATGGATCATTCCATTCTCACCATAAAATCTACCACCTAAATCACTGACTGTAAGACCTGCTCAGATGCCTAAATTCACTTAGGGGATTCACACAGAAGACTCACAATTCTCAGGAATTGATGCCTCAGAAACATCCTCATGGCCATGACTCCCACCAGTGGTCCAGATTCCCAAGATTGCTCCGAGGAAAGCTCAATGTGAGCACTGAGGGGAGTGAAGGGCAATTTCTGTCCAAGTCTTACTGATGTGCTGTAGCTTAGGGGAAAACTGTGGAGGCATCACTAGGATCCTGCTCCTGGAGGTTGGGAGCCAGGAATTAGACCCGTAAATTATCAGGACAGGGCTCTGCTTCATCATCCTTCTTTTGTAGACAGGCAAAACACACTCAGACCTCAGTGCTGAGATCCTGCTTGAGTGTGCTGGTGTTCTTCAGAGCCCTTGACACCCCCCAGGCTCATCTGTCATGCCCCAGATTAAACCAAGCTTCCCTGATCCACACCACAGGCTTATATCCCACCCCCTGGGAACTCCCCAGGTATGCACACCCCATCAGGGGCTCTCCAACCATGACAACACTGCCTAGAGGGTCAGCAACGGGCAGGGCAGTGGTGGCTTCTCCGTGCTCTTCTCCTGGGCCAGGTCAGGGTGCAGAGTTGGAGCAGGCAGGCAATGCCCACATGCAGAGAGACACACAGACAGCTCATCGGGGCTTTCACTGGAAAGCTGCTGCTTCTCTGTGACACTGTTTGTGGGGTTGGCTGGAAGGCTCACAGGCCTGAGGAATTCCACCCAACATCCCAACGCCGCCGTCCTCCGGGGAGAACGCCGGAGCGGCTGTGAACACACTGTCCTCCTCCCTGAGCCAGGCAGCTCTTGGATCCATCCTGGCAGGGCAGTGAACTCCCTCATCACTCCAAGACACGCCACCAGCTGCAAGGAGGGGTTAACCCTCTGAGGGCCCTGATATGCCTACAAATGCCCAGTGGAGGTGGTCAACAGAGGGTGGAGGAGAGACTGGTCAGAATCTGAGGGTGCCAGTCTCACACACAGGCAGAAATCCTTGCTGGTGTCCATCCACAGCTTGGCAGCAGCATCAGAGGGATTATCCATCATGGGGGCCTGGGAAGGAGCTGGCGAGGAGGGACACAGGCTGGGTAATGAGCAGAAAGGGGCAGTTTATGATTACTTTGGACCAGATTTAGTTAGTTTACTTTGTGAGAGCCAGAAAAGAAAAAAAAAAAAAGAAGGAAGAGGCTGAGAGTCAGTTTAGATTAGGAATAAGGAAGAAGTTTATTACAGTGAGGGTTGTAAAACTCTAACAGAGTTGGTAGATGCTCCATCTCTGGAAGTGCTCAAGGCCAGGTTGGATGAGGCTTGGAGCAACCTGGTCTAGTGAGAGGAGTCCCTGCCCATGGCAGGAAGGTTGGACTAGATGATCTTTAAGGTCCTTTCCAACCCAAACTATTCTATGATTCTGTCATTTTATGACTGTCTTTGACCAGGAGAGCCCACAGTGAGCTTTGGCCACTGTAGTGCCTCCTGTGTCAGGGCTTTTCCTACACCAGCTGCAATTCTCTTGTCTTGCTGCTCTGATACATCCCAAGGGAGTCCTTAATCCCCTCCTGGACCTTTAGGCCACATTCAGGGGAAGCTCGAGTGATGAGACACCTGTGCCCACCACAATCCTAATCCTATATATGGATTCCTAGAGCTTCCTAACTAAAGAATGGAGTAGTTTTCAACTTGGAAGGTTTCTTTTTTGTTAATTTTTCATGAGTTTGGCCAATCAATTTTTAGCATCCACAGCTGAGCAACATGCTGTGAGATGGACCATCTCCTGTAAGGTCTGGCTCTCCACAAGCTATTTCTTTCCAAGCCCATCCCTGACACAAAGCCCACACCAAGCAACAGCGACACCTTTGTCAGTGTGAACAGTCCTGCTGCTCCTCACATTTCCAAGTTCATGGTGGGACAGCACTGGGGCATGACTTTGTCAATTTGTTCTTCCCACCTGCTCTCACATCTGCAGCGTTTCTGTGTCACGGACCATTCTGGACATGCTGTAAAGCAGGGACCTTTTAAAACTAAGATGCCCTTGCCAACTGCAGCAGAAAGCAAGGCTGCTCATGGATTCTGGCTGTGCACTGGGAGCCAGGGCCAGAATTTAGATTGGACAGGCTCCATTTTCATTTGTGCATTTGTCTTTTTTTTCTTGTTTTGCTTTATTTTTTGAGCGCTGAACGCTGGGACCAGCAACTCTCCAAACAATCCAGTGATATCACCTTCGAGTGAGTCATGGGGAGGGCAGGGTGGAGAAGTGCAGGCAAGGAAAGATCATGAGATTGTGTTAGCTCAAACAAGCTAAAAAAAAGTGGGATATGTGTTTGGATATGTGGAGGGGAAATTTCATCCACTAGCCACCCATTATACAATATCACAGCACTGGGGAGTGTGGCTGTGGCTGCAGACATCACCCCCAGCAGGGTGACCAGGAATAACTAGGGAAAAAAAATGTATGATTTCATACTTTATTGGCTCCACTTTGGCACCACCAAAAAGAAATGAAGTTTAAACTTCAGATCATGCTTAGTCTGTGACCTCAGTCACTTTGCATGGGGCAAACAGGCTTTTCCTGAGCTCACCTGCAGCTTTCTTACTGGTCCTCATGATAATTATTTAGGGTTGCAACAGGACCTGGAAACCTTGCTCAGACCCATCTGTGGACTTCAAAACTCCCAGCATTCTTATTAGAAGTCTTTATTTACTAGAAGAAGACAAAGTCCTCAGCAGGATCTCTACAAGCCAACATGGAGCCTTCTCAGTAAGGCAAAGGAAAATAGAAAGGATGAGGGTCTGCATCCCACCCTACCTGGGAGCATCCTGCACTGAGGTACAACCAGGATCCTCCATCCACCAGGAGAGGAAGGATCACTGGGCAGGCAGCCAGGGTGGAGAAAGGGCACCTCAGAGAGCTGTCCCTACTCCCCAGCCTGTTTCACATGTGGATTTGGCTCGGCTGGGTGGAGACTTCCCTGCTGGGAACACTTACCCCTAAAAGCAGCAGTTCTGTTCAAGGACAAGCCAGGTCTCCATTGTCTTCTCCCTGTGAGGGCTCTGGGATCCCAGATGTTCCAGCAAGTGTCAGTGCCCACGACACCAACAGCACCCCACAGGTGGATGTCCCCAAGGTGGGTGTCACCACCACCTCCTTTGGAAAGGACACCAGACTTTGCCGGGCAGTGTGGAGCTGCATGCCCAGGAGAGGTGCCCACAGGGCTGATTTTGAGTGAGTAGGAAGAGCTCCTCTTTGAAACAAGACCAGCTTTCACTGTTTTACCGTGCCACAGGTCCAACAATAATTTTTCTTCCCCTTCTGGCTTTGATGTTTTCAGGGCCAGATCATCATGAAGTGCCCTTACACTGAGATATCAGGATAAAGTGCTGGTGCATCACTCTCTGTTGCTATTCCTGGTTTTTTACTCCTGTTTTCTATTTCTGGACCTTGGACATATCTTTCTGTGTTTCCTGAGCTCTTCAAGTATCACTAAATACTGTCTTCCACACGTTCTAACATTTATAGTAACTGTTCCAAAGCCCAGACCCAAAACCCTCTCTCCCTCCCTCAAAGTGTCATTGCATATTCATGTAAGTGAAATCACAAGCTGATTTCTTCCATTCTTTACTCATTCTCTAAGTAAGACCTCACAGCTCCCCCTTCCAGCCTCCCAGTGCCCATCAGGAGAGTCTGATGCTCCAGCATGTACAGAATTACCAGCCAAAGAGCTGTTGTGGGGACTCCCTGCCTCGTTCTGTTCATCCCAGTGCAATGAAATGAGGGAACTGTGGATGCACTCAGGACACGTCCCTTGCAAGGGGCACGCTTATTTGCATGGCAATGAGGATGGTAATGAGCCCCTTGTCTTCAGATGTACACAAGGTTCTAGCGGGTGAAAACCAGCCAGAGTTGAAATTCAGGGAATTCAGAGCTTCTTTTCCTTTTCAATTTGTGTTTTGTATCTGGATGCAAAAGACAAGGCACGTAGTACAGTGACTGCATCGTGCAATGAACCATTAAACTCTGCATATAAGTTATTATTTTAACAACCATCAGGCTGTTTAAGCAAACGCCGATCTCTTAAGTAGCCTGGCTCAAGCAGTAATTACTAGTCGAGTTTTAAATGAGACCCTTCTTTTATTTGCTTTGTTACCATAGTTTTTTGTTTTCTTTTCCTCTCTGTTGAGGCTAAAAAAAGTGCTGCACAAAGCTGCAGCTCCTCTGAGAACCCAATGTGCTGCACACAGGCTTCACAGCAACACTGTGAAAGAGCTCCTGGTAATCAGCCCCTTTCTCCAGTGGGGAAACTGAGGCACAAAACCCCTCCAGGGCAAGGGAATGAGCAGGATTACATGTTTAGTGAAGTCCTTCGCCTGCCTTGGTCCTGAACACGTTGAGCTAAGGCAGGATCAGGCTGGCACAATGCAGTGTCAAAGGGCTGAGAGCCAGGGACTGCCTTGCAGAGAGCTCAGGGCTCTGGGTAGAGGCTGGTCCCCAGGTGGAATCAGAGAATCATAGAATTATAGAATAGTTTGGGTTGGAAGGGACCTTAAAGATCACCCAGTGCCACCCCCTGCCATGGGCAGGGGCACCTCCCACCAGCCCAGGGTGCTCCAAGCCCTGTCCAACCTGGCTTGGACACTTCCAGGGATGCAGGGGCAGCCACAGCTTCTCTGCCCAACCTGGGCCAGGGCCTGCCCACCCTCCCAGCCACCAATTCCTTCCCAGTATCCCCCCCAGCCCTGCCCTCTGGCAGTGTAAAGCCATTCCCCTTGTCCTGCCACTCCTGGCCCTTGTCCGAAGTCCCTCCAGCTCTCCTGGAGCCCCTTTGGGCACTGGAAGGGTCTGGAAGGTCTCCCTGGAGCCTTCTCTTCTCCAGGCTTAACAACTCCACCTCTGTCAGCCTGTCTCTGCAGGGAATGGAGATGGTGTGGGTCTTGGCAGGAAAACAAACCCATCCACTATTGCCAAGACCTGAGACTGAGGAGAAGCATTGATGCTGTGCTTGGAAAGCCACCACTGATCCACATTCTCCCAATCACTGATGGTTCCTGTGGGCCCAGGATGGTGGGTTGGGGGCAGTGTGAGAAAGGGTGATGGCTCAAAGCCTCTCAGATGGAGAATGGAGGAGGTGCTACATGCAGTGCAAAGGGAGGTGGCCCCAGCACCCCTGGGGTGTGTAAAAGCCCCTGACTGTCCCTCAGGAGGGTGTTCCTGCTGGGGTTAGAACCAAATGTGGTGATTCTGGCAGCCTAGAGCCAACCCATACATCTCACCACTTTCCCCAGAAGAACAAAGTCCTTTAATCTAAAACAACCAAGGCAGAGATGTTGCCTCTACAAAAGCTAATCCTGGTGTAAGGGAGACCAAGAAAGGTGGAGAGAGACTGTTTAGGGCAGCATGTGGTGACAGAACAAGGGGGTTCAAACTACCAGAGGGTGGGTTAGATGGGATATTGGGAAGGAATTGGCGGCTGGGAGGGTGGGCAGACCCTGGCCCAGGTTGGGCAGAGAAGCTGTGGCTGCCCCTGGATCCCTGGCAGTGTCCAAGGGCAGGCTGGATGGGGCTTGGAGCAACCTGGGCTGGTGGAAGGTGTTCCTGCCCATGGCAGGGGGTTGAAACAAGATGGTCTTTAAGGTCCCTTCCAACCCAAACCATTCCATGATTCTGTGACTATTGCTCCCTTCAAAACCACTGACTACACCACCAGCAACTGCTCATTAAGCTGCAGATGCCATTCATTTCCATGAAGTCCCCAGGTCTTCCCAGCAAGGAGATGTCCCTCCTGCTCACTGTCCTTGTTCAGTGCCCCCTTGGGCACACATTGACAGCCAGCATGGGCTCCAGCCCGACTTGGGTTGGCCTTCAGCAGGTGTTTAAGCTGTGTGGCCACATCTGTGCTTTCCCTGCCCAAGCATCAGAAAATGCTGGGATCTGTGTGTCTCCTCCCACATCTCCATGATGGGGCAGCCCACGTACCTAATGTTGAGTCTGGCTTTAATTTCTCCACTTTTTAGAAGGTTTTACTGGAACCAGTGCTCTGAGTTTCCTGGATGGTGGTTTTCCTCCTGCAAACAGCCTGGGGAGCTTTTGTGAAGTGTCAGTTACGAATTTCTGGCTCCTGGCACCTGTTTTACTGTTTTGACACCAGGCTTTTTAGCACAGGGAAAATAATAATGATATCCAGAGTTAATGTTATTTACTAAAATACAAATTAACGCTCAGTCACATGGTGGCACGATTTGTCATCCAGAGCTAAAATTAAAAGAAATTAAGGCTGACTCAGAAAGTTATTTCAGATCTGAGGAGGGAATGCTAAGTGTTGAGGCCATGGGGGAGCAACACTGACATCTTCTGGCTCCAAACAAAATCTGCACCTTTTTCACCAAGAAAATCACAGGGGAAACTCCACAGAAGCTTAAACAGGGTTTGGGTCGACAAGAGAGTTTTCAAGTGGGAGGGACAAGCTTTGGGGCAGTGGGTATTGTCTGAGCCCACTTTAACAACCCACCTAAGCATCACCACAAAACTCCAACAGTGTGTGTGACACTGATCACCCAATATAAATGAGCGCAGGAGGTGAAAGGTATTGCTCTTCTCTCAGTGGAGGTGACAGGGCTGTATCCATCCTTTTCTGCTGTTCAGTGCAACGTGTAGGAAGAGGCAGGCACCAAAACTGATCCAGGCAAAGCAGCCAAGCAACATGGAACAGTGCAGGGCCTGGTTGCCTTGTGGCGGTAAACCAGAACACCGAAGCTGTTCCCCAAAATGATGGCCCAGCCCCCCTGCAGGCTGTATGTGTTTATAAAGTGGCTCACAGCTCATTTGGGGGGGCTGGGCTGGGAGGCCACTACCAAAAATATACACCATGCTCTGAGGGACATGGTGTGACTCTTGGGGATGGTCCTGTGCAGGGCTAAGAGCTGTGTGCTTGTGGGTCTGTTCCAACTCAGCATATTCTGGGATCATTGTCACTGAAGGGTTGATGTGGATGCTCAGTAATCTAAACGTTCCATCTTTGGGGGTAGAAAGCTGAAAACATTTATTAAACACCATCTGTTAACACCTGAGTTTCTTCTCCAACAGGCTGATGCCTTCCAGTCCTGCAATGGCCAGATTTTCCCTCTGGTGGCAACAGCATTGCTAGCCAAGGACCTAGTAGCAGAATCATAGAATCACAGAATGGTTTATGTTGGAAGGGACCTTAAACATCACCTACGTCCACCCCCCTGCCAAGGGACACCTTCCACCAGCCCAGGAGCTCCAAGCCCTGTCCAACCTGGCCCTTGAACACTTGCAGGGGTGGGGAAGCCACAGCTTCTCCAAGAAACATTTTCCAATGTCTCTCCACCCATCACACCTTCAGTCTTTTCTACACGTCTCTACCTCTTCCAGACTGGATTGACCAGCACCCTTGCTCCACCACGCTTCCATACCCTTCCCCTTCCTCTAACCATCTTCCCTTTAATCTCTCCCAAGGTTCTTTCTTCCCATCTCTGAAGCCCTCCGAAATCGTCTTCAAGATCATCTTCTGGCTGGGATACTTCAACAGCTGCGTGAACCCCATCATCTACCCGTGCTCCAGCAAGGAGTTCAAGCGCGCGTTCATCCGGCTGCTCAAGTGCCAGTGCCACCGGAGGAGACGGCCCATCTGGCGTGTCTACGACCACCACTGGAGAGGGGCCTCTGTCAACAGCTCGGTGCAAGACTCTGAGACAGACCTGAGGCCCAGGATTAACACCCTGAACAGCTCCTTCATATTTAACTCCTCCTTCCAGGAGAGAGCCGGTAAGAGGCGAACGCTCAGCTTCAAGGGCTGGAAAATGCTCACTCCTTTCCAGAAACCAGCATCCACCCAGCTGAAGGAGAAGATGAACAGCCTTTCTAACAAAATCCGGGGTGGCTCCAGCAAAGGGGGGGTGACAGCCACCTACAAAACAGAGGTGGAGTCTGTCTCCATTGGGATCCCTCACGATTTCACGGAAACCATCGACTATCAAACCCATGACTTAACAGACTGCTGTGGGCTGAGAGAAACAGACATTTGAAGCCTCTGGGACAGCTGTCGATGGTTTCTTTAGAGGTATCCAGCAGGAATGGGGAGGGATACCATCTGTGGGTCTGTCAGGCAGACTGGAAGCAGCAATCAGGTATAAAATGCGGTTGCCCAAAGGTTATCCCAAAATCCCCCACGTGGACCCCAGGCCCTTCTGTGGGATTATGGGTTCCTCAAATAAGAGTCAATGGCATATCCCATTTTAACGAGCCTCAGCAGGAGGGGAAGATGTGGCGTGGATATGGCCTTAGGAGAAGAGCTGTCTCCCTCCAGGGGATGGTCGTCTTTGACTCTGGAAGAAGCTGTGCAATTAAGGGAAACCAGGATGTCTCCTTTGCCTTAAAAACACCACCATGAAATCGGATGGAAGGATCAAACCCCAAAGGATGCCAACCCTGCCTTAGTACACGTGATCCTGTTTCCATCCAGAGGCAGCATCCAGGAAGGACACTGCTGAGCAGCAGCTGATCCTTTAGATGATGGACTGGGAGCTTGTAGGTCTATAGGGTGGGAGAGAACCTCCAGCCAAGCCCTTGGCTTTGGAGGGTGAGCAGACTGGGGTATTCCCAAGCAGGGTGGGGGGGATCCTGGCTCTCAGACACCAGCTCTGCAGTGCCCACAGCTTTGCCCCTTCCTCATCACCTGGTTTTAGGCCAGAGGAGGAGTCTGGATGCGTGCACGGGGTGTGCAGGTCTCCCTCCTCTAATTCCAACCTGTGAAGCATTTCCCATTTCAATTTCCAGTGGAACACTTGCAATCCTCCTTGCTTTAGTGCTCATCCATCTGTGATACAGAGAGGAACCAGCTCCTTTCGGTGTCGGACATGCCCAACCTTTTCTGTCCCCTTCTTGCTCTAGTTGTTTCTCTCAAAAAACACAGGACAAAAATGCATCCCAGGGGCTTCACTCAGGACAAGAGGAAATGGCCTCAAGTTGCACCAGGGGAGGTTTAGATTGGACATTAGGAAAGATTTCTTCACTGAAAGAGTGCTCAGGCATTGGAACAGGAATGTGGGGGAGTAACCATCCCTGGAAGTGTCCAAAGATGTGTGGAGGTGGCACTTGGGGACAGGTGGTGAGCACGGTGGTAGTGCCAGGTTAATGGCTGGATTTGATGGTCTAAGAGGTCTTCTCCAGCCTTAATAATCCTATGATGCAGGTCCCCAACCAGCCTGCTCTGTGGCTCAGGAAGGGTGGGATGGCTGAGTGTGGAAGTTTGTGTTTCTCCTACCCACAGAGTCAAAGCTAAATTGGAGCTGATGTGCCAGTGGATCTTCTCCCCAGTCAGGGTCACACTCCTGACTCTTCCCCCAAGGGACTTCCCACATACCTGACACATCAGTGGTTACCAACAATTGCCTTGGTTGTGTCCACTCATGGTCAAAAGCAATGCCAGTAAGGGTTGTTTTTTGCCCTGCTCACAGCCCCAGAGTGTGAGCACCCCTCGGGAGGGCACCGTGGCCTCCCCCAGGAATCTCAGGAAGCTGGAGCCATGACAGGCCCACCTTGGCCAGGCAACCCAGAAAATGATCACCCAAACCCTGCTTGGCCACCTCTCCCAGGCACTGGTTTCAAAATCCAGGCTGGCTTTATCAAACTTCAGAGAACCATCATCAGGTTAAGCTGTGAGCAGGAGACACGTAGAGGATGGAGGTAGAATGTGGATCTGAGGTGCAGATTCCCAAACCGGATGACTAAAGAACAGGAAGGCAGAAGCATGACACTGAACATGTCCTGGGTGGACACTCATCCACATCAGCACTGTCCCCCAAACCCATGAGGAGTCTTTCATGAACGTGCCTGAAGCACATTAAGCCCATCAAGGGTGGCTGCCAAAGGCACATGAAAGGCTCTCAGGCACATCAGAGACAATGTCACCTTTCCTTCTGCCCTTCATTTGCTTTAAACTAAAACAAAACAGGGGGGAAAGTTGGACTTTTATATTTTTTTAGTCTTTTGTGCAGTGCTTGTTGAGACAAGATACCTGGAGCTGGCCCCATCTCAATACCCTTAACACCCTTTACTTGATGCAGGACTCCAAACCGGATGACTTATTGCACAAATACCAGGAGATTTAGTCCAAATATTTTCCTCCCAGCAGCAAATCCCACCAAGGCACGTGGGCAGCATTGCATTTGCACTGAACCCAGGCTCATTAGGACCTGCATGGGGAAATACATCTTTTTTCACCCTGTATCTTTGGCTTTTAAGGGAGGTGAGACCCTGCAATGATGATGGGCTGACATGAAAAGTCATTTTGCAGTGTGAGAACTGCAGGTGCCACTGGTTTCCTGGGAGCTTTTGGGATCCTGATGGGAGGCACTGGAGATGTGGCAGAGAAGGGACCAGAGAGAGAGCAGTCCATGAGTGCATTCACAAGCAGAGAGATACAAATACACATTTTACTGTATTTATATATATGGGTCATCTCCAAAATACCAGACATAAATGAATACTTAGCAAACAGGTCATTCCCATAAAGGAGTTGGCATTATTACCTACACTTCTCCCTGATCTTTTCAATATACCTGTTTTTTCCCCTCAGTATTGAAATATTTATGTTTCCAGCCTCCAGCCCCTTGAAAAGCATCTGGAAGGGAAAGAAAGATTAGTCTGGAGGTTTGCTGCCTCTCCATCCCAATTCTTCACACACCTCCAAGGCAGAAAAAGAGGGTAAATGTTTAAGCACACTTATACACACACTTAAATGCCCAAACTCAGTTATTCACTGTATTTGATCTGGCCCCAGGAGATGCCCTGGAAGGTGCTGTAGGAAAGGCTTGAGCTGTGCTGTGCTGCATTCAGGCAAAACCCTTGTTTCTCACCTAAGCCAGAGCCCCCCTTGCATTTTGGCCTCTTGCAGGAGAAGCAATGCCAGGACTGGAGTCTGAGGCTTCACCGGGAGCAACCAGGGCTGTCTTTGCTGGCAGGGGGGAACAACACTACTGTATGAAACATCACCCAAGTCTGTAAAACCGAGCATTTCTCTTGGAATCCCTTAATTTCCAAACTCCCCCAAGTTTGGAAGATGGGCTCAGACCCTCAGGAGGTCTATTCAGTCTGATCCCACCGACTTCTCCGGACCCACAAGGCTGAGACCAGCCGAGGGAATGGCCCCGTTTGTCCATGTTTGCCACATGGGCCGTTTCCCAAAGCACCTGCACCTTTGGTTTTCCAGCAGATCTCACCTCTTTGCACTGGCTCCGTGTCCCTCTTGCATTGTCAGACCTTGCTGCTCCAAGGAACCAAGTGCTGAGCACGGATGTGGAGCTTTTCTGTCACTGGGAGGGAAGGAAGGTTCCCCGTCGGCCTGAGCTGGACCACAGTTGGGTTGCATTCCTATTGTTTACAGTGTGTATATAAGTGTACATTTTCTTTAGCAGACGTTGGAATTTTTTATGTATAGATTTTTATTTTTCATCCCCAGATGTATTTATTAGCCGGAGTATTTCTGTTTTGTGTCCCAGGTCCTGTCAGGTTGCTGTAAGCTCTATGAAGCAGAATGCACATATTTTTGTCTGTTTGTACCAAATACATGCACAAGCCTGTCTAAAACCTTGCTGTGAATTTTTTGCTGTGTCTGAGATTTAAAACAGGGGTCATAGGGGGTGAGGGAGGGAGGAAGAAACACCTAAAAATTATCTTTGGTTATATTTTGAAGAGGTTTTCTTTGCAATTTCTCACGGATAATCTTTCCAACACGCAAGAATTTCTAGTAGAAGCAAATCAGAAAAGGACAATCTTGGTTTCTTGCCATGCAAGGATGAAGGGGCTGCACCAGCCACATCTTAAGAGTAGGTTTACATTAGATATTTATGGAAGAAATCTTTCCCTCTGAAGGTGGTGAAGCACAGGTTGTCCAGAGAAATGGATCCCTGGAGTCTGATGGGGCTTGGAGCAACCTGGAATAGTGGGAGGTGTCCCTGCCCATGGCAGGGGGTGGCACTGGATGGGCTTTAAGGTCCCTCCCAACCCATATATATATATATGATATATATGGGATATGAATCTGAGAGAGGAAAGGGAAAGGCAAAAGGGAAAATGAAAAGGAGCTATAACATGAAAAACGCTGGATCAATATTTGATAGCAGTCAGAGGTGAAATATACATTAGGGAATTTGGGGAAAGGGAATGGCAGAGGTGGAGAATGACCTTGAAAACACCTTTGCACCCCTGAATACATCGATGGTGTACATGTAATTTGACAGCTGATTGCTCTTGATTAGTCCAGCTCTAAAAGGATTGAATAGGCCTAGAGTGGATCAAAGATACAAGATAGTTTCCAGCTAATTAAATCAAAGGTTACTTTCCAGGAAAACAGGGATAATTGAGGAAGAGACAATGGAAGTCTCTAAAACTGGGAGTGCTGGAGAGAAGATGAATAGTGGACGACTGTTCTCTGCTTCTCATAAAATGACATCAAATGGACAAAGTGGGGTAATTCTTCATGTGGCACATTTTGGAATGGTGGAATTCAATCACCACGAGGTATTTCATCTGCCAACAAGTCTGTAGGGGTTAGAACAGCAATTAGGGGCCTTGGTGACAGGTAAGTCCATCAAGGGCTGTTGGAAACATTTCTATAATCTCTGAGCTGAGAAATCCCTGAGGGAGCAATTGCTGCCAGCTGGGAGAATATTTCAAGGGGTTTTCTTGCCCTCTGTTCCTCCCAGTTCCCATCATCAGAGGGGGGAACTCAGGTAGAAGGTCCCAGGCTCTGAACTGGTCCAGCCCTCTGTGTGTCCCCTCCATCTGCACTCTGGTAGCCCATCCATGCCCCAGTTAAATCATTCATTTCCCTGCCTAACGAGAAAATAAAGAGAAAATTCAAGATTAGTCTCCAATGCACATTAAACCATCGAGGTCCTGTGATTTCACCATCACTGTGTGCCAGTTCCTGCTGGGAAATTTCTATTCCCACTCAGAAATTGAAAACCATCTCCTTAATAAACTGACTTTTACAATCTTTCCACAGGATTTGCCCAGAGTTTTCCCAGGACATTTCAGCTATCCTGTGCAAAGGCTTCCACTTGTGGTTTTTTTCCCACTTTCAGACATCTAAATGTCCCTTCATGAAGACACACATCATGGAGAGTGACATTAAAGCCTCTGATAATGAAGTTTGCTTTTTCTGGGTGCCTTCTGTGGGATTCAGCTCACGGATTAAAACATCTCCATTCCAATAAAGTGTCCGTATCTCAGTCATGTTTAAATTTCATTAGAGAAAAAGAAAACTGATTTTTGCCTGAATACAGGTGTTTCATTGTGTTTGAGCCATCCTAGACTATCCAAGACATCTGCACATGAAAATAGGACAGGAAACCTGTTGTGCAAAACTGGCTCAGGACCCTGGCAGAGGGACCTGATCTGTGAGGTGGGAGCAGAAGTAAAGGCTGGGCAAAGAACAGGTGGAATATGAAGGTCTGGACCCTCCTTTTCCCTCAGGGAGAGGACACAGGATGTTCACTGTGCTTGGACTCCTCATCAAAAGTCAGATCAACTTGCAGAGTGGACCACACCACCCCATCCCTGCAGCATCCTGGGAGATCCTTGGGGTCCTGCAAGAGGGTGGGAAGGACAAATCAAAGATAGCAAATGGCACTGAAGTCCCATGAGACCAGGGGGAAAAAAGGGTTTATAGTAAAATGTTCAGTTCCTTTCACTTGAATAAACCAAACTTACCCAACCCCGAAGGTTTTCTGCGTGCAGTGCTGGCGAATAACAGGAGTCTTGGGGTTTGAGGGGAAGGCCTTGGGCATCAAAAATAGGCTTTATGCGTTTTCTGGAAACTTTATCTTGCATTTATTATGCCCAGATCTCCAATTTAATTTTTTACAACACAGCCTCGAGCAGGTCAGTTCACACAGCCTGGACATTGATGGACTATCTTCACTTCTTTGCCTTCAAAAAGACTGAGGCAACGAGGGGCTCTCCCCACGATAGTCCAGCTAAAGTCTCACTAAGACCTTAGAGAAAGCATTTGGATTTTCACTAAAAAAATGAAGGCCAAATCCAGCTCCTGTGATGAATATTTACTCTTCTTTCCTACACAGCTGCTGCTTTCTGGATGGGAAAAAAAAAAAAACCTAAATCCCTAAGGGCTGTAGATGATTCATAAATCTCAGCGAGATGTGACCATAATTAAGTAGCAGCACCACTGCTCTGAGACACAGCCTGTTCAAACCCTCTTGCTCTCCTGCCTGCTTTAAAGCCTCACAAAATAACTCAGGGATCAGAGATTTGAGTTCAGTTGTGGCAGGAGGGTCTTTTTGGAAGGAGAAGGTCCCAAATCTTATCCCCATCCATGGCCAGGAGGTTTCAGGTGGCATCATTAGGAGAGCAATAACATTGTCTTTCTCCTTGTCAGTGGAGACCTTCCATTTCCAGAGTTTGCAGAAGGTGTTTGAAACACAGAGAACTGACAGGAACACAAGAGAAGACCCCAAAAGCCCCAAATCCCAATTAGAACATGCAAGGCCAAACTGTACTTGCACTGTGCTATCCCCAAAAACTCCTCACCTACAAGTTGCCTGGACACAGGTCGGAATTTCTCAACAGATTCCTGGAAAAAGGGAATGCCCTTGGGTAACCCTGTTTTTCTCACAGCAAGGTGGTTTTATGGGTGTGAAATGTTTGCTGCCTCGACAGCACAGTTGTTAATCTGTGAGTAAATTGCCATTGTTTTATGGGTGTTTATTACCCCAATCCTCAGCAGGTGATTCACAGAGCGAATCCAATTTAACTTGGATTGCCGTGGCACTTCCATTACTAACCTGTTTTAGGTTTGCAAGCTTAAGTGATGCTTCTCAAAGCTTTAGAGTAATTGGGGAGGGGGG
>VXBX01000652.1:0-68757 GCA_013400415.1 Scytalopus superciliaris | reverse complement strand
AAAGCTGTAGAGGCATTGGGGGGGGGGGGGGGGGGGTGACAGAACATAAATATGTCTTTTATATAAGTGCATATTCATATGTATGTATTAATAGATACGTCTGTGCAGACACAGACATAAATATGGATAGAATTTCTCCTTCTAACACCTTTCTGTGCTCTCTTTGCCAAAGCACTCTTCTGGCTGTGGTCAACATCACACCCACGATGTGTCTCCTGCCCTCCTCAGACTACCCAAAAGCCCTCATGCTGAATGCAGCTGCTGCATCATCGGGTGGGTGATGCAGAAATCACTAAGGAGCTTTCCAATATTCCACGCCTGGAACCAGCTGCCCAGAAAGGATGTGGATTGTTCCTCTCTGGAGCTCGGGCAAATATTTACCTTGGGCAGCGTTTTAAGGTGGATCCTGCTGCAGGTGGCGGGGTGGTTTGAGCCTTCTGAGGTCCCTGTGAGCTGTTTCGCTCCGTATCCTGGGCTGTTCCCTCTCTTTGCTCTCACCTCTTCTTTAGGGAGCTTATGAAAAACAGGGAGTGACTTTTTACACAGGCATGTGGTGATGGGACAAAGGGAAATGGTATTAAAATAAAAGAGGGTAGATTTAAATTAGACGTTAGGAAGAAATTCTTCCCTATGAGGGTGAGCAGGCCCTGGCACAGGTTGGGCAGAGAAGCTGAAGTGTCCAAGGGCAGGTTGGAGCACCCTGGGCTGGTGGGAGGTGTCCCTGCCCATGGCAGGGGGTGGGATTGGATGGTCTTTAATGTCCCTTCCAACCCAAACCATTCCATGATTTCATTATTCTCCCCAGTTTATCCCTGAGGAATTAAAACCTGGTTTTACTTCAGTTTTTGTGACTTGGCCATCTATTTCTGGTTGCACTGTAGGTATTTATCCCACCTCCAGCTTTTCAAACTGAGCAAAGATGAATGGCTGTGCCAACAAACTGCCTGTAAAAAGGAATTAAACACACCCCTGCTGATTAATTTACTGGTAGACAAGATTTAGCTTTTCTTTCCAGTCTCCACTGTCTCCTATCAGCCTTTAAATGATCATCTCTCCCCTGGCACAGTCTTGAGGGTCACACAGGCTCCAGCTGAGCCTCAATCTCTGCACTTCCCTCTTGGGATCTGGGAAGCAGGACTCTGTCATTCCACAGGCAAAGGATTAGTAAATCCACTGGTAGGAAGATGAGGTCAGGGAAATTAAAATTAAATCAAAGTGAGCACCGGGAGTAATTAACAAACAACAGATTTTTTTCAAAGGCTTGAGGGGTTCTTGAAATGCAAAACTTGAGAGAAAAGCAAGAATTGTTTTGCAATACGTGCTCTGGCTGAGAGAAAGTAACAGGCTTGATGCAAAAATTTGCTTTCCTGCCCCTGCTTACACAGGGGGTCAGGCTCAATTACCAAAATATGCTGTCTGCCCTTAAAAATAAACTTCCTTCTGTCTGATTTGGCAAGTCCTGCTGAGCTTAAACTTTTGGCCAAAGCTCACACCTGCTCTGCTGAAAGGAGAAAAAACCCTGTGCTGAGGCATCTGCTGCTGACCCAAAGGAACCTGCGTGCAGAGGTAAGGTCTCCTCTCCGGTGGCTTATTTAGTTCTGACCTTATTTTTAGCACTGATTTGCTTTGCATTGTGGAGAAATCTATCTATTTATTACTTTGTTTTTAGCACCCATTTTCTTTGAATCACATTTTTTTCTACCGAGGGCCCCTTCAGCTATTTTTGCTGCTGGAGATCGGCCGGCCAAGTTTGGGTTTTTTTTTTTCCCACCCTTTTCATTTAGGTATTTATTTTGGAGGGATTTCTTAGCAGAGAAAAGAACCTGACTGACAGCCTGAGAGGTCTCTTTCTCCATCCTCTCTTTTAGCCAAGGAATTGGAATGTGACACTCAGAGCATGTAAAGAAGTTGTCACCAATGGGCCTCAGGTTAGTGGGTTTTTCTCATCTCCTCTTCATCCCATGTCTGTTTTCAGGTTCCAGGTTAGCCTGAAGTAGCAATAATTTCTGTTAATCACAGATGGGTGTAATTGATTCACAGATTATAGACCATCATGTCCATTCTCACCATCTCTTTTCTGAGGGAGGAATCCTGACCTAGAATCATGGAATGGTTTAGGTTGGAAGGGACCTTAAAGATCATTTCATTCCAACCCCCTGCCATGGGCAGGGACACCTTCCCCTAAGTGAGGATGCTCCAAGCCCCATCCAACCTGGCCTTGGAAGCTTTTCAGGGATGTGTATCCCAACCTTGACTTTTCTAGGTCTGTTACATCCTTTTTAAGAGCTTGTGGCCAAGGTGCACTGGACTATTTCACCTGCAGTTCCACCAGGAATATCATTATGTCCGTAACATCATCATTATCTTTATCCTCAATTCTTTGCCCAGCAATTCCTACCATTTTTGGCCTTTCTGAGTGCAGAGCTGAGGTTCCCATTTCAGCCATTCCCAAAGATTCAGCAGCCCTTCCCTGAATGCTAATTCCCTCCCCCTGAGTGCATGGCCACCTCTGCATAGTTTTCCCCTCATCTGCATTACTTTGCATTCATCAGCATTAAATTCACCACCTGCTAATCCAATATCAAGACAAGCTTTGACTGCCCTGAATAATGAAGGATTGTCACCAAACTGTCACCAACATATTTACACTGTCCCCCAGATCTTTTTGGGAGGAAAATTACTATTATGGGACCTAAAATACTTTGTCCAGTGTCAGAAATGACTGCTTAATCATATTTTTTTGGCTTCTTCTCCGTTTATTAAGCCAGAAGACCTTTTTCCTCATCCCAGTTTAAAGACATGGGAACTTTTTCAGGATAAACTGCTGAATGCAGGAACGAGACTGTAATCACAATGAAGCCTTTATGAAATAAGTCAATATTGACTCCATGGGAGAGAAAAGGGGAAGGGGAATGGATGATATCACTGGAGAGGAATTTCAAAGGCCATCAGGTGTATGGATACCTCACATTATGGCTCACATGTCAACTGCACTAGATCCAATACTTTTTTCCATGGGAGCAAGGGACAGTCAAACAGCAAAAATCCATGTGATGGGAAACGGCAAAGTAAAAGGGTCATGTGTTTATTTTAAAGAAGAAAATGGTGCTTGTGCCAATGGTATTCCTAAAAATACTGTTAGCAGCACAGAGAAAAAAAGAGCTCATGGGCAGTGAACAGACACGGCTCAGGATTTACAGGAATTAGTGTATTCTTTTTAATCATTTAAGTAAATAGGGAAAAAAAAATAATGCATAATTGCACCAGGTTAGAAATGTCTAATGTAGCTTAAAAATATTCCAAACCCTAGGTGTCTTCAAGAGGGGATACCTAATGGAGGGATAAGGTACCAAAAGAACTGAAAAAGGATTGGGAAATGTCTGAAAATGAATTTGGAATATCTCAGTGGAGTGCAGAACAAAAGGAGGAAAAGGTTTCCAGCTCTGCAGCTCACTGTGGGGGAGGCTGAGAGAGGAGCTGGGTGAACCTCTTGCTTTGAGAGCTTCAGATCAAACAGAGCACAGAATATAATCAGGAGTTGAAAAGGGGGGAAAAGCAGTAAAAATAAGGAAAAAAAAAGGGCCTTAGCATTTGCATAGGCCATAAATAATTTATCAGGGAAAGGAAAACAACAGTTAGAGAAGTATTATGCTTCTCTAACTAAGGGAGACACCTGGGCATCGATCCTGATCCATCAGCAGATCTCCAGGAGGCGTCCCTGGGATCCACTGGCTTGGGGAGGGTTGTCACTTCACTGGCAGGCCAGGCTGCCAAGCAAGGGGACCTGGGCAACAATTCCAGAGGCCACAGAGGTGGCCAGGAGCTTGGGGGATGCACACAAGGAGAGGCCAAGGCAGCTGGGCTCATCCATCCCAGAGAAAACAAGGATTCAGGTGGGCATCTGCCTGAACTGTCCCAGTGGGATTGCAGAGAAGGCATGGCCAGGCTCCCCCCAGAGGTGATGGACTCAACATCCAACAAGAGAAATTCCCACTAGGTACCAAGAAATAAAAGTCTTTCCTGTGGGCACAGGACACCCCTGGACCAGCAGGTACCACCTTGGGGGTACCCAAAACTGGATGAAACAAGACCATGGGCAACCTTGAGGATGGCCCAGTGTCGAGCAAAGGTCCGAATTAGAGACCTCCAACATCCTTTATTCCTCAAAACTATGATCCTTTGGGAAACAGGTCACATCTGTGCAAGGCTTCCAGCTCTGCCCTTTAGGAGGTGCTTTCTTTGTAGGCTTTTTTTTCTGTAGGGAAACAACCAGGTTGGAGGCTCTGAAGAGTCTCAGAAGCAACATCTCCTCTCAGGCCACAGTCACACAGACACCCCTCAGCCACAGGGCTGGCCGGGCACGTTCTTTAAAGACACTTCATTGAGAAACATTGGCCTCCAACCAGAATATTAAAAAGACAATGAAAAAGTGAAAGTGCTCTATCTTCCCTGCTGGTTTGGATTTGTTTGTATCAAACACAGGGGAAACACAGTCCCTGCTGTTCCTTTTCAGATGTGCTCTTAAGGTCTGCACACCCCGCACCCCGACAGCCTTCATAAATCAGGAGTGACCTAAGTTTTCATCACCCAAGTTTGTCCTGACTGGTTGGAGCTCTTCCTCACAGCTGTCCCAGAAGGGTCAGCAACCAAAAGGACATCAAGTTCAAGCCATGGGAAAGAGCTTCTCACCCTGACACCCCAGCAGGTACCGTTTGAGTCTCACCAAGGAGAGAAGAGAGGAGCCACGAGCTGGTTGTGACCCACCTCTCCGGGACACTCCACATGCTTGGTACCATCTCCAGAGCTTGTGTTTCCAACCTCAGCAGATCCTGGGAATGATTGGAAGGTACATTCACCCAGATAATGGAGAAAGTTAAGCAAAAATCGCAGTCTCGCTTGGATTTTTCCTCACTCACTCCAAAACAAAATGTGTGTAAATATCATCAGCTGGGGAAAAAAAATGCTGATGGCTGGAAGTGGAATTTGTCATTAAAAGTGGAAAATAAATCTAGAATCTAGACACAGAGACTGAGTCACTTTTATGCTAATATGTCCTCATCAGACTTCCCCAGTGGATACGAAAAATGGTCTTATTTATTGTAATTGAAGTTTAGGATAAAAGCACTTTCATATTCTCTATGTACATACACAGCTATTCAGGGTGAAAAAGAAAAAGGCAACCTTAATTTTCTCTCCCATTTGTTCTCCGTAACTTCTCCCTTTCTTTTCCCTTTGGAAAGTGTGGGTTTCAAGTGCAGCAAGCAGCAATACCTGCTGGGCAGAGGTTGGCTCGGGTAGGCACCACACCCCCATCACCTTTGTCCCTGGTCACCTGTGGCTGCTGTGACACCAACTGCCCTTTGCTGCTGAGCTGCACAGCTGCACTTTTCATGCCCTTCTCCTGCTCTCTTTATCCTCCTCCTTAATGACTCTGAGCTAAGGAGAAAACTGTTGCAATTACTGGAAGGCTGATTTAAAAGAGTCGTAGTTCAGTGAAGGCCCAAAATGCAACACTTGGCTGCAAAGCACATTGATCTGGGGGAGTAAAATCAGCTCCAAAGGAAATAAATATAAATCTGACAATTGTTCTGATCTCTGGGAGGATTTTCTGTGAGCATTCCTGTATGAGAGCCCACCGATCCCATAGCTGATCACTCCCAGTGTTTTCCATCTCTTAGCTCTGGCTGGCTCAGATCTCTCTCAAACCAGGAGAACTGTGAACCACACCAGCATCTCTTCTCCTCTCTCTACCTCCTTTCAAAACCTTGATGGTGGGCAGAATATCCTTCATTCATGCAGGGCTCAGGAAAACCTTCCCACTCCCAAACCCTTTTCCCCTGTGGCCAGTTTAAGTCTCACCTCCACCATAAGTTGCTCTAGGCCACCCTCCCTCCTGCACACCCACACTAATGACCTGGAAATCATTATACTTTGCATGATTAATGGTGGTCTTGCCCCATAGCTCCAGAAATCCATAAGGATCTCTGCTCTTGCCCTGGCACAGAGGTGGGACGATGCCAGAGGATACAGCAGTGCCAGGAGCTGGAACTGCCAGGAACTGTCTGGTTTCTCTGTTGGACAGAGCATTCAGAGCTAATGTGACATGGACATCCCAAAATCCCATCAGACTAGACTAGACCAGAGACACCCCAGTGGGCTGAGTTTCCTGCAAGGCACATGAGAGGGATTTCAGTGTTTTGATTGCACCCACACAGACTCATAGAATAACTCCATTTGGAAGGGATCCACAAGGCTCACCGAGCCCAGCTCCCTGCCCAAGCTCATCGGTGAACAGAGCTGAATAACCACATGTGAAGGGACGAAATTGAGAGCAGATCAACCAGAAAGTGCCTGCATCAGGGAAAAAAAAAAAAAAAATAAAAATCCAGCAAAGTGTATTTTTGCCCCTCCGTGAACAACTCAAAACATGCAGAGAAGCTGCCAAATTTTTCATATGGCTGATGCTACCAGGGGGTTTTGTCTTCCTGGAAAATGGCCAGTGCTCATGGTCAGGCATCTAAAAATTGTGTTTGGTCAGAGCAGCAGCACAGGTTTTGTGGCTTTGGGAAGGAAACAGGCAGACATGGGGCTCCAGAGGAGCTGCCACCATCCATGGCCATCTGGAATTTCTACATGACAGGCACTGGGATGAAGGGATGTGAGATAAAAAACCACACCAGTTTTTGACAGTGGGAACAGGACCTGCCACTTCACAGCCCAGGAGGTGCCATATTAATGCAAGTACCTTATGGGAGCTCTTAAACAGGGACTTTTTAAATAGGCACATTGTCACAGGACAAGGGATGCAGTTTTAAACAAACAGAGGAGAAATTTAGAATAGATGTTAGGAGGAAATTCCTCCCTGTGAGGGTGGGCAGGCCCTGGCCCAGGTTGGGCAGAGAAGCTGTGGCTGCCCCTGGATCCCTGGGAGTGTCCAAGGCCAGGTTGGAGTAACCTGGGCTAGTGGGAGGTGTCCCTGCCCATGGCAGGGGTTGGAACTGGATGATCTTTAATATCCCTTCCAACCCAAACCTTTCTGTGACTTTGGAATTCTGTATTTTGCTGGTGGCCTTGGCACTGCTGACTTAATGATCTGAAAGAGCTTTTCCAGCTTAAATGGTTCTACTTTGATGGTATTGCAGGAAGGCAACACAAGTTCGCCCCTGTGCTCAGTGGCCTCCTCTGGAGGACACCTGGCCAGGTAACCTGATCCCAGATGCTGTTTGCCCTTTGAATCTGCAGGGCAACGAGTCCCTGCATCCTGTGACATCAAACAGCCTGTGTTGTCTCATGCCCTTTTCCAAAATAACCCCCTTATTTGCGTTGTAAACACTGCAAGTGTTTTTCAGTCTCTCCCAGTGACTCAATTGCCTCAAGGTCCTGGGTGCCAGTCACAAAAACGGAGTGACTTTGCTGTTGCTTTTTTGAGGACAACACACTGATTTTTCTGTGAAGGTGCTACCAGCATTAGTCAGCTCCCCAGTATTTATAGAGCACGCTGGTTTGTTTGCTTTTGTGTCTGCAGTTACAGGGTGGAAAGGGGTTTGTGTCAAACTGCCTGTCCTGATGCAGAGGTGTCACTCTCCGCCAGGCACGGCTTATCTGAGAACCCTGCCCAGCTCAGGGTTTGCTCAGTGTCTCCTCTGTGTTGAGTTGCACTTTGTGAGTCCTTAATTGCTGTGGTGGTGCTAATTCTTTGGGCTTGTTTAGGTGTCTCTGACATTCCTGTGAATTTGCATTATCCTGGTTTTAAACATCGTTTCAAACTAATTTCCCCAGGACACATGGAAGGAGGGATGACCTGTAATTCTCCTAACTTACCTTAAGTCTCTTTGAATATAAATGTAACCTTTCCTAAATCCCAGTCTTTGCTTCTTTTCCTTAGTAAGCCAATAAAGTCCTACCTAAATTGCTTAGAAATGCTCTCCCAGACAATCTGAACCCTCAAGAGAGAGCTGGGGTTGTTCATCCCAGAGAAGAGAAGGCTCCAGGAAGAACTTAAGAGTCCATTTCAGTACCTAAAGAGGCTCCAAAAGAGCTGGAGAGGGACTTTAAACAAGGGTCTGGAGAGACAGGACAAAGGGGGAATGGCTTCCCGCTGCCAGAGGGCAGGGCTGGATGGGATCTTGGGCAGGAATTGGTGGCTGGGAGGGTGGGCAGGCCCTGGCCCAGGTTGGGCAGAGAAGCTGTGGCTGCCCCTGGATCCCTGGCAGTGTCCAAGGGCAGGTGGGACAGGGCTTGGAGCACCCTGGGCTGGTGGGAGGTGCCCCTGCCCATGGCAGGGGGGGGCACTGGATGAGTTTTAATCTCCCATCCAACCCAAACTATTCCATAATTCTATGAAAACTTCTCCCTGAAATGTGGTGCAAAAACATCTGCCCAATGAAAAACTTCATTTCTTCTTGATGCGTTTTCCATCCAGCAACTCTTCTCTCCATTATCTTGTTATTCAATCTCTCTTTCTTCTTACCTGTCTGTGTTCTCTGGAAGGACTGGTCAGTGGATTGGCACATCCACCCTGACCCAAATCCTCCAGGAAAAGCGGATGTCCCCCATCCCAGGATGAAATGAGGTGGGTCCCTTTGGGTTGAGGTGGGTCCCTGTGGTGGCTCAGCTGTCCTCAGAGCAGAGGTGAGGGGTGATGAGCCTCACTTGGCTCACCAAAGCTCCTTCTCTCCCCCCACTCTTGCATTTCCCGGTGGAAATATTTGTCCTGGAGCAGCGGGCGTGGCTGCAGTGACGCCACTGCATAGCAAGGACATGACACTGTGCAGGGGCTGAGGGGAATGGGAAGGAGGGTGGGGAGGGCAGGGCTGGAGCAAGCTGTGGGAAGGGATCCTGCTGGACAATGAGTTCAGGACTTGTCTGGGAATTCGAGGTC
This sequence comes from Scytalopus superciliaris, assembly GCA_013400415.1. Classification (NCBI taxonomy): domain Eukaryota; kingdom Metazoa; phylum Chordata; class Aves; order Passeriformes; family Rhinocryptidae; genus Scytalopus; species Scytalopus superciliaris. The sequence continues at coordinate 59,876 of VXBX01000652.1, read as the reverse complement.
ATGCAGACACTTTATAAAATCCACTGCAAGTGCAGCTGCTGGTTAGGAGAGCTCTGAGAGTGAGAATTATATATATATTATATATATGCCCATTTTATATTACATTTATATTAAAATTTTATTATATGTAGAACTTCATTCTTCATCTTCATTCACAAAGCCTAGCCATGATGATGATATCATATCTGTGTTATATATCTAAATTTATAGTAAATTTTCTATATAAACATTATATTGTGTTATATAGAGTATACATATTTTCTCTGTTAATATATTTAAACACAAACACCTAAATATGTGGGGTTATATATGTATGTTTACCAAGAGTTTTCAGCTCAAGGAAATAAAACTGTTACCCAGCTGCAATGACAACTGAGTCCAGGTAATTTAAGGGGCCTTTTATCCCAAATCCACCCTTTTCCACTCACCTCTGACCTGTGTTATCTACTCTGGCTCTCTCCCTACCCTGCTGCTTCTCACCTGCACACAGATCACCTGAGGGCAGGTTATCTGGAAGCAGGGATGTCTTAGCACTTCTTTTCATGAAGTGGGGCTTGGGGAAGGCTTTTCCACCTTAAAATGTGGGACAGAAGTGGGTTTGACCAGAGGAGCCAACCCTTGCTAAGCCACACACACAACAAGTGCATCATCTCCAGATGGGATTCAGGCAGCAGAGCTGCTCAGCCTAAAATTAATCCTCATCTGGAAAGGTTTTAGGGGGGAAAAAAATGACATTGCTGTGTCCTGATTGTGCTGAAAGCCTGGCCCAGCAAGAGCCACTTGTGCTAGCAGGCAGCTTGATATTCCTCTTCTTTAGGGATGGGGAAGCTTTTATGTCATTTAAAAGGGATGTCAGAACGGTTTCCTTGGGCTCAGCATCATGAAATGGGCATGGATAATCCCACAGTCCTTCCCAGCCATCCTGTCAGAAATACATGGGAATTAATTTGCTGTTTTATTTGAAAGGGCAGCAGAAATTAGAGGATCGAACCTCTCAGGTTGTGCCTAAGCCTGGGCATAGAAGGAAGGTGTCAGGGTGTGACTGAGACCCCCTGGTGATGGAGGAGCAGGATGGGTGACACCAGCCCCAAGCACAGGGACTAATATGGTTAAAAATGGGGTGGCCACATCCTCAAAACAGGAGTCTGGGTCTCTTCTTATCCTAAAAACGTCCAGTCTGGGCTCTGACTCTGCTTGCAGAGAAATCCAAAGGTCTGTGGATCATCTTGGGGCACATCAACAAATCCACTGCCAAGCCAAGGACCACTCCCAGACCATGACCCCTCATCAGAAACTCCACTGAGACCAGAGATCCCATGAGGAGATGGATTCTCCTGCCCACCCAACCAAGGGGAGCAAACTGATGATAAATAAGGAGGACATCCCAATACAAGGTCCTTGTTCAGGGTCATTTTTTGGACTACAAAGGCCAAAATACCCCTTGTGCCATCCTATGTGACAGCTGCAAGGGCCACCCACTGTCCTCCCCATGAGGTCTGTGGTGCCCAGGAACACCAGAGAGGTGGCACAGGATGATGGAATCAACCATCAGCCATCCCACTTTGAGAAATGGACATTCATACATGCTCAGGTAAGCAAGGAAGGGGCAGGTATGGTCCAGATGAGGGAGGGTGGCAGGGTGGGACTGGACAGGAGCCTGGGGATGAGGACACTGAGGGAAGAAACTGTAGTCTGCAGCTTCCTCATGAGTGACAGCACCCAGGGAATGGCTGGAGCTGTGCCAGGGCAGGGTCAAGTTGGATCTCAGGAAGAGGCGGTGGGCACTGACCAGGCTCTCCAGGGCAGTGGGCACAGCCCCAAGGCTGCCAGAGCTCCAGGAGCCTTTGGACAATGGGATAGGGACAGAGTGGGATTGTTGGGGTGTCTGTGCAGGGCAAGGAGCTGGACTGGATGATCCTTGTGGGTCCCTTCCAGCTCAGGATATTCCATGATTCCTGGCTTGGGCAAGTCTCTGCTCTCCCAACCAGGCAGGAAGCCCAGTGATTGTCATCACAAAGCAGGTAAAAATTCTACCCATTCTCCCAGAAAGCAGCAGCATGACCAGGAAAAACACAGATTGCTGCTTGTATTTATGATGTGCACAAGCACATCCTGGTGTTGCCAAGATGGTTTGAACATGGCCAGGTCAGGAAAGAAGTGCCCGTTTGGACTTTGAAGCTTTCTTACCCCTAAGCAGGTGCATGTGGGGGTTCCAGCTGTGCCATCAGTGAAGGGAGGCAGGGCAGGAGAGGTTTGTTCTCATGTCCCTGTGCTGAAGTTTCCTGGAGATCTGCAGCCCTCAGCTGGTGACTGTGAGCACAGCCCTGCTGCAGAGGCTGGCACATCCACCTTGCCATCTCAGGATGGCTCTGTGCCCTCTCTTCTGGCTAAACTGCCATCTGCACCCACCACGCCACCCAGGACAGCCCCAAATCCTCCTCTGGGCATCCCAAAATTGCTCCTGCTTCCTGAAATCTCACTAGCTCAGCCCTCACCTGCTGCCCAGCTAAACATGACATATTTCACTCTCTCCCCTTATAAATCAACTTCTCCAGCCCCCGAATCCCTGCTTGTGCTGTTGCCTTCCCACTTGGCAATGCCCACTTGCCAAATGCCTGACAAATTGCCCTCTGGCAGCCACCACTGTCCCTGAGAGAAGTGATGCTGTTCCTCCTTCTCCCAATATAATCCCTCATTTTATTGCTGGTCTCCCACTCGTGTCACTCATCTTACACACACACACACACACACACACAGAGCAAACCACCTGCTGGGAAAACACCAGGCTAACCAGGGTTAGGAAATCTCTCCCTGTACTTCAAAAAGGATTTGGGTTGTTTTTTTTTTGCGTGGGATCAAGCTGGTCAGAGTCCTGTGCTTGGGGCAGTTCCACCCTAGTGGCTCATCCCCTGTGGTTTATCCCTTTAATGAGATGTCACTGGTACCTGTCTGTGAGAAAGGAGGTCGCTCCACGTGGACACACGTGACCAACTTTCCTTGCAAGAGACTACAGTGGGGAAGGGTAGGAGAGCAGAGAGGAAGGTCCTGGAAGGTGCTGAGCTCTCACATGTGCCTGCCCCATCTCTGGAAGTGTTCAAAGCCAGGTTGGACAGGGCTTGGAGTAACCTGGTCTAGTGGAAGGTGTCCCTGCCCATGGCAGGGAGTGGGACTGGATGATCTTTAAGGTCCCTTCCAATCCCAAACATTCCGTGATTCTACATTCCTGCAGCTCATGGAAATCATCCATATCCAGCACATCACTGTTGGACCCTCACACAGGAGCTGATTAATCACTGTTAATTCTCCAAGAGGACACCCCAATCCCCTGGGGAACGGGAGGCTCCTGAGCCAAATGCATTCTCCGGACACCAACCAAGGGGCACTCGGTCTCTGAGGGAGCCTTCAGAGAGGCCAAATCCTCCCACACATGGGATTGGATGTGATAATCCCACTCCTCATAGGTGGGAGTTCATCCAGCTCCTTCCATCCACCTCCCACAGCTCCTGCCAGCCCCCCAGGGATACCTCAGGCATCCCAGGGCATCCCAGGAATGGAAACACATCTCGCTGACAAACGACCTTCTCTCTGCACCGTGTCTGGCTCCCACTGCTCCCCCTTCACTCACACACCTGTGTGTAATTTTACACGTATTTTATTACAGTGTCCGACTTTCCATGTTTTTAGGGAATATTTCAGTGCCACAAGGTGGCAGCACAAAATCGCCTTTCCCCAGTTAGTGTTGGGATGGCAGAAGGTCCCCCTGCCCCTGTGACAGGGAGCAGTCAGTGGTCTCACCCCAGGGATGGCCCCAGGAGGAGAAAACATCCAACCCCGCCCAGCGCAGAGCCAGGACCCACGTTTTTCATCAGCTGAGCACCTGCAGTTTCAGCATCCACTCATTGCAAGCACTTTTATTTGGCTGGGTTTGTCCGTCTGTCAGGCACTCGTGCAACAACTCCAAGGTGAGTCTGAGCCTGGTTTGGACACCCAGAGCCTCTTTCCTTCACCCCACAGCACAGAGAGCTGGAGGAGCTGGTTTGATGTGCTGAGAGGTGCAGATGAGGCAAAGCAAGACCAGAAGTGTTAAGAGAAAATATAAGAGAGCTGGAGAGGGACTTTGGAAAAGGCATGGAGAGACAGGACAAGGGGGAATGGCTTCACACTGCCAGAGGGCAGGGTTGGATTAGATTGTAGGAAGAAGTTCTCCCCTGTGAGGGTGGGCAGGCCCTGGCCCAGGTTGGGCAGAGAAGCTGTGGCTGCCCCTGGATCCCTGGCAGTGTCCAAGGGCAGGTTGGACGGGGCTTGGAGCACCCTGGGCTGGTGGGAGGTGCCCCTGCCCATGGCAGGGGGTGGAATTAGATGGTCTTTAAGGTCCCTTCCTACCCAAACCATTCTAGGATTCTATGATGACTATCAGTGTGCTGAACTTCAGGCAGATCAGTCCTGAAGGCACCCAGAAAGCTGCAACACTCCTCCCACTGGGACTTTCTCCTTTTTTTCCAGATTTGCACCTCCACACAAGGGAAAAAACCTCACAAGGGGGGCTGTTTGGGCTGAGAAAGGGGAGATGGACACTGCAGTGAGTCCTCAGCAGCAGCAAAGTCAGAGGAACATGCACAAGTCAAGGTAACATGTCTGGTCAGGCACAAAGACACATCCCAATCTGCTGCCATTCCTTGGCATCTCCCAGGGGTGCCCAGTCTCCTTTTCTGCTCTGGGTCTGTGTTTGCTACTGCTAATAAATCAGCTCCAGGGAAATTTCCTGTCCACCAAGCTCCATCCTGTGCACTGCTGTATAATTCACACCCCCTGGTACAGCCTGGCTTGTGCCCCACTTGCAGTTTGGAGCCCAGCATTGGTCCTGGACAGCTCCTGAAGTGCAAGGGGAAAGGGATGAACACTGCAAACATCCACAGCCCTGTGCCAGAAAATCATGCTGGGAGCCTTAAACGTGCTGGTGCACAAATCTGGATGGTCCCCTCTGTGTGTGGCAGCACAGACAACTCCAGGCCACATAGTGCCACCAGCTGGACTTAACTGACTGCACTGGAGGAGCTCAGAACTCTTTTCCAGCCTTAATTCTCTGGTGCTGTGAGGAACCACCTGGTGACACTAAATCTGCTCACTGCACATTTGTGCAAGGAGGAGTATAAAGGCAGAAGCAAGACCTGGCCCACAATTCCACCACCCTCCTTGTGCAAGGGAATCTTTGAACACTCACTGCAGCTTTTAAAAAAAAACCTGCTTAGGAAACATTTATTGCTGCTGAGTTCAAGGATCACAGAACCACAGAATTATTTAGGCTGGAAAATTCTGAGTCCCCCAGCACTGCCAAGGCCACACTAACCCATGTTCCCAAGTGCCACACAGGCTTTTAAATCCCTCCAGGAATGGGGACGCCACCCTTGCCCTGGCCAGCTGTGACAGGGATGGACAGCCCTTTCCATGGAGAAATTTCTTCCTAATAATTTTCTAATAGAATGTTCATAATCACTTTTCCTGGATCTCCCAGGAAAGGGGTAGCCAGGGACAGATGTGTCCATTCCCCCGTGGCACCGTCACCCCCGGAGCTTCGGAGACCCACCTCTGCCAGCACCCTGCTGTTCCCACCTACCACCTTCCGCACCCAGCCAGGACAGCTCTCATTAATTCTGACTAATTAGATGCCTCTTACCTTCCCAGCACCCACACCTGCTTGTTACCAACCTCCATCCCACGCTGAGCTCTTGGTGGACATGGCTGGAGAGGAGATGGGTCTCGGAGAAGGGGCAGCAGGTGGGTGGGTCACAGAGCCCCGTGGTGACACCACAGCTCCTTGCCACATGCTCAGGGGTGGCCTTTGCTGCTGATTTTAATCACCTCTTGGTAAACAGTGGCTAAATTTAGTGCCTTTGGGAACACAAGCCTTGTCTTAGAGGCTGGATTGCTGGTGGCTGATGAGGAGTGAAGAACACAAGTCCCTGCTTAGCAAAACCAGACACCGTGGTCATATTGTCTGCGGAGAGCTGAAAAAGGAGCTTTGAAATGTTGATCACCAGCAGCTTTGCTGGGGTGTCCCATGACAAAGAAGCCACAGGAATCACAGAATCATTTAGGTTGGAAAATACCTCCAAGAACATCAAGTCCAACCTTTGACCCATCACCACCTTCTCACCCAGACCAGAGCACTGAGTGCCACATCCACTCATTTCCTGAACACTTCCAAGGACAGTGATTCCACCACCTCCCTGGCAGCCCATTCCAGTGCTTAACAACCCTTTCAGCAGAGAAATTCTTCCTGAACTTCTATCCTGAAGAGAGAAAGTAACTCCTTTTTTTTTTTTTCCTGAGTCGTAGCTTCATATGCTCAAAGGATTTGGTTTTCTCCTCTGATTCCCCTGGCTGCTGGGAAATCATCTCTGGCTCCTCGAGGTTGAAGCTGGACAGATTTTTTTCTCTTTTGTTCTCTTAAGGCATGCTGTGCTCTCCTCCCGCAGCCCAACTCTCTTCCAACTCACCATCATGAAAAGAGGGGGGTTGCTTCTGGGACAAAATGGGAGAAAAACATCATAAATTCAACATACCACCATCCTTTCCAGCTTTCCAGCAGGCAGGAAGGCATCCCACCTCCACACTACAGCAGGGAATGAGCACGGCTCAGCTGAGGTTGGAGTCACTCAAAGCTGGTGCCTCCTCTGCAGGCATCTATCTTGGGATGCACTGACTCATCCACTGGAGAGGGATTCTTCCCTGTGTCCCTTTTGCTCCTCTCTGCAGCTCATTTATCAACATGACTCCCACCTCACACACACAGAGGGTGCACACACACTTCACACAGGGCAGCAGATGCCAAAGCAGACACATCCTTCACTCCTCACATGGAGCCCTGGCCAGGAGCCAGGCAGATGGAGAAAGGAATGCAGGGAGATAAGGCAGCAGCTGAACACCCCAAGTCTTCATCCTGAGAACTTTTTTTATTTTTGGAAACAGTCTAGACATTTTTAAACTATGCTGATGGCTACAGTATGTTCACTTGACTTTAAAGAACGGGATTTCTCTCCCTAAGGAAGGGAGGAAAAAAGGCTTTTCTCATTCCAGATGGCAACTTTCACGAGGTCCAGACAAAGATCATCAAGTCCCACTCCTGGCCCTGCATGGGACAACCCCGGGAGTCCCCCCCACGTGCCTGAGTGTTGTCCAAACGCTCCTTGAGCTCCGTCAGGGTTAGGGCCATGACCACACTGACCATAACCCTGTCAGCTCTGCCCTAACTGGACCTCTTTGGTCTGGATTGTATTGCTGGAAGAGCAAAACCCCAGTCCTGAGAGATTCTTCCCCACAAACACCATGTGTGTGATGTATTTCTAACCCATTTTCAGCATAAGCAAGGTTTGATGCTGGATGCCTTCCCAAAGGTTTGCATGGCACACATCAGGACAGGCTTGTTTCAGTATCTTTATTCATTCACCCCAAGTTCATTTTCAAAGATTTTTCATGTTAACCTCCCTTTTCTCATCAGTTTTGTTTGACAGGCCTTTTTAAGCACTTTTGAATGAATTTCCAAGCAGTTTCACTTGGTCACCACGAGAGGTGTCCCTGCCAGAGCTGCTCTCCTGATCCCACCAGGAGGAGCTGGCAGGCTCCTGAACAAACCTGGTCGGACATCCCCCAGCCTTAGCACTGGTGTTTGGTCTTCCTGTGGTTCAGCAGCACTGCCCTCCCAGCCCAAAACCACGACTCTTGTTGATGAACCGAGACATTTACACACAGCTGGGCCCAAGCTGAGCACAAAGAAAGGGACATGGGGACACTCACTGTGTGTCTGAGCCAGGCTGGGAGAGCTGGGGGGGCTCCCCTGGAGAAGGGAAGGCTCCAGGGACACCTGAGAGCCCCTGGCAGTGCTTAAAGGGGCTCCAGGAGAGCTGGGCAGGGACTGGGGACAAGGCCTGGAGGGACAGCACCCAGGGAATGGCTTCCCACTGCCAGAGGGCAGGGCTGGGGGGGATCTTGGGAAGGAATTGGTGGCTGGGAGGGTGGGCAGGCCCTGGCCCAGGTTGGGCAGCAAAGCTGAAGCTACCCCATCCCTGGAAGTGTTCCAGGCCAGTCTGGATGTGTCTTGGAGCAATCTGGGTCAGTGGAAGGTGTACCACATCAGGTAATACATGTAGGTCCCATGGAAAATATTTTTAATCCAGATGTAATATGAATAAGCCAAGCTTTTCATATTCCTTCAAAATTCTTTACTAGTGGGAACAGCCTTGACCTCCCTGAGAGAACTCCTCAACATCAAAAGTCTCATTCAGGTTTTTGGACCTTCTTTTGTGGGGCAGGGAGTGGAAACCTCTCCCCTTTGGTAGTGTTGTCCAACAAAAGATGGTGTTTCACCAAAGAGGTACCTGAAGAATGCTGGTCCTCATCACACTCTTCTTGCCCACACTCCCACACCAGTCTGCATGTTTTCCCACTTGGATTAGAGCCCACTCCAGCTGTACCTGCATTACCAAGGTAGTCTGGGGGTTTAATTTGCACTTCAGTCTGCTGAACTGGCCCGAACTCTCTTCCCCCACAGTGGTTCAAGAGTTTTTGAAGGACAAGTGATAGGTCAGACTTTGACACTCCCTTCCCAGGCTGCACCATAGCTGGGCAGTTCCTGGAGAAGCACTCCAGGGTTAGTTTCCTTAGGGAGAAGCCTGATTTGCACACATCAAACCCATTTTGTGAACCAAATCCATGTTTGAAATGTGGGAATGACTGGGGTCCTCCCTTCAAACCCAAGACTCTATTCAGACCAAATGTGGACACAGGTTTTAATCCTTTAATCATCTGTTTGTCTCTCTGCTTTGGTAACTTCCCATGGACTGGCTGAATGATCCCAGAGGAAGAGCAATTCCCCCTTGGAATTATCCCTGAAGCACAAATGCCCACAGAGAGGTGACACAGTTAAATATGGGACAGAGAGATCACTGTAAACATGGACAGGGCAAATAAGCTGTGCCTCTACCATGCAACTCTTTGACTGATTCATTAAGATCAATCAGTACACTGAGTATCCACATCCATCTCAAGATTCTCCTACTCCAAATTCTGTAGGAAGAGAGAAACCCCCCTATTTTTATAACACTGAATAAAAGAGTTGAAAGTTACCGAATGAAGCATCCAGGAAGCACCACAGCACTCAGTCTTTTTATTACAACATTTATTTTAGTATAGAAGGCACTTACAATACAGAAAGAAAAAAAAGAAAAAAAAAAAACATATGATAGGCACCAAAAGTGAAATGAGAATTAAAATGGCAAGGAAACAGTTTACCAGACCAAAGGAGCACCCTTCCCTGTTAACAATACAGCACATGGAAATGAAGCTATAGATGACTAACATTTTTAACAATTAGGAGGTTTTATTTTTTTAATAGAAAAGATAAAGGCTGTTCTACTGTGAACTGAAGTAAAAAAAGAGCCCCTCCACACACCTGCAGGAGGATTTGGGTGGTGGTCACCAAGAGGGCTCTTTCAGGTCCGGCACTGCAGGAGGTCCTGGTACATCTCAATGAGCCGAGCAGCCTCTCTCTGCCCAGAGAGCACAGCACCGTGGGTTGTGGAATAATACTTCCTGTGAGTGGCCTCCCCCGAAAACATCACCTGCATCGGCTGCAGAGCACAGGGAAAGGGGCACAGCTCAGCACAACTTACTGCAAAGCATCTGTGAAGCTAAAAGGGGACAGAACTTCCCGTGCCCGCCCACACAGAATCATGATTTGCATTGGGAGGGATCTTAAAGATCATCCAGTTCCAACCCCCTGCCATGGGCAGGGACACCTCCCACTAGATCAGGTTGCTCCAAGCCCTGTCCAACCTGGGATGGGGCATCCCCATGGGCTGACACTTGTTGTGGAGTGCTGGCTCTGCAAACCCCAGCCTGGTGTTCCACAAGGCCAGGTACCAACCCCAGTAACCTTAAACAAACCTGCACGAGGCACAGAGCACCTTTTCTGTCCCAGGTCCTCTCCTTGCTCCCCTGAATTACACTTCAGCCTTTCAGACATTAGGCAACTTCAAAAGGAGAAACCAGTCATGTCTCAAAACCCAGATGGTGAGACACTGTTGTATCTCTTACACCAACACTTACTCTAACTCCAACTCAGCTCTGAGCCAGGAACTTCAGGTACCTCTCTTCCCTGGAAAGATTCCTAAAACCCCTGCTGTGTTTTTTAAGTAGATTTCTGCACTGAATAAAATTATTTCTGCTCTGGTGGAGGGAACAGACTGGGCAGCTGCTTGGAGGCTGCATTTCCATCAGCCTTTGTCTTTGGATTTGGACACATAACCCTGAGTGATGGGGTGAGTTTGGCTCAACGTGTTCCTGCTCGTCAGCTGAGCGGTGGGAACCATCTCCATGTGTGCTCCCTGCTATATTCAGAAAGCAAAGGCAGTGTCTGAGGAGAAAATTCATCATCCCCTGCCAAGGACTGGGCCTCCCTCAGCCTGCCCTGCCAACACGGAGAGATCTCCTAATATGCACCCCTGACACATTCAGACTTTGTCATGTATTTAATAATAAGCTTTAAAACAGGTTAACACATGTTTTCCCAAGGAATTCTGAACTGGACAATAAGGCTAATGGTCATTAAATGCAGAGACAACAATTCCAAAAGCCAGAAGGATGAGCAGCTCTCAATAAAGACGGGGGAATCCCTGAAACATTGTCATTCCAAACATTAAAGGGTAAAATCCTACATACACCATCTGTCCAGAGAGGCATATATTAAAAAAAAAATGGGAAAACACATCACTGGAGGCCAAATCAGGGATTGCCTTTTTCAACTCCCCTCCCAAAACCCCCACTGCCCAGCCTGGCATCAGTTTTGCCGCCCCAGACCCGATTTGGGCCCCACTTACAGGAGTTTTGGAGCTCTCAGCATAAGGCAGTGGTTTAGCGAGTTTCTCCACGTCGGCCCCACTAGACCCAACCTGGGTGTAGGAGTAGGATCCACGGAAATGGGGATTGCTGCCCCAGGAGGACCGCAGGATCCGGCGAGGTTTCGGAATGTTTGGGTTCCAGAGGCATATATTAGGAGAGAAGTGAGGCTGTGTCCAAGAGAAAAGAGGGCAATGCCTGTGCAAGGGGTGGGGTGGCAGGAGGTGAGTCTGATCTACTGAACATCCATCCCAACAGAGCCTGCAGGTTACAGGGAAGAGCCCCCACACCAGATCTCTCTTCCATTACTGAGCCCTAACTATCTATATATAATTATCTATATAACAGGAACAGCACCCCTTTTAATCTCAGCTCTTCCATTTTCCAGGGAGGTGGTGGAGTCCCCATCCCTGGAGGTGTTCAAGGATCAACTGGATGTGACACTTAGTGCTGTGGTTTGGCTGACAAGGTGGGAATCAGTCACAGACTGGACCTGATGATCTTAGAGGTCTTTTTAAACCCAGGTGATTTTGTGGTTCATTTTGGGAAAGATCAGCAAAATGTTTACGTTCCTAAGAGACTGGGGAGTTTCAGTGAACCCTAGGCATGGTCTAGCTGAAAATACAGAGCATCTTCTGGTCTCATTTGCAGTGAGGAGACTGGTGGTAATGAAGCATATGATTGATCTCACTTAATTTTAGCTATTTAATTGGGTGCCTAGTCTAAATTGGATATTGAGGTAGTCCTGAGAGAGAGATGTATCTCCAAAGAGAAAGGAATAAGGATGTCAGAAGGCAAATCCTCATTATGTGGGGGCACAGAAAAAGCTGCCAGAAAGTTCTTAAAACCTCTATTACCCATTCCAACTGCAACCCAGTTGCCCTCCAAATGAACTCAAATTCCAACAGACCAATTTTACAAAATGCACACAGCATGGGAAGAAGACTTTTGAGGCTGGATGTAGGATTTCTAGACTGCAGGAGGATTTCCAGGACCTCTACAGGAGGGCCACTTGAGTCCCAATCCCAAAAGGCACAGGAGCACGTGGGATCCAGGACTGCAGTCAAGGCAGCCGATCACCAGCTGGTGGCACAAGAGCCTCAGATACAAACAGAGTCAGGTACAAACAGGGAGATGTCCTTGCCAGGCTGGTTTGGGACCATCTCAGTGTCACTGATTCTGCTGGAGTTCCATGATCTTATTTGGCTTGGCAGGAGAGGAATGGGGAGATGGGACATGGAGAATTGCAATGAAGAGAAATTCCCTCTGCAGGAGCCAAGATCCACCCTTGAGGTAACCTTGAGGCAGGAGTGGAGTCCCCACCCCTGGAGGGATGTAAAGCCATGTAGATGTGGCACTTGGGGATGTGGTTCAGTGGTGGCCTTGGCAGTGCTGGGGGAAGAGTCAGATTCAATGAAAGGGCTTTCCCAACATAAACCATTCTGGGATTGTAAGAGACTCACAGAAAGGAAGGGTTTTGAGAACTGTCTGCATCTCACACAGATCCCTGTGACAACTCAACATGTCCAGCCTGCTCTGAGACAGCCCAGTTTCTCCCACTTTCTTCACCACAGCTTAAAGAGGGACACATCCATCTGTAAAGACTAGTTAGGCACTGCATTATTTAGTTGAGCTTTCAATTCCTTGAAATCAGGAGCACGTTACTTCCCTGCTTCAGCTTCTGCTTTCAGGAGTATTGTGTGTCAACCAGAGGTATGGAATACAGGGCTGGAACAGAGCAGAAGCACTTGCTTGGATGGCCTGCCCAGAGTACACTGTGAACACTTTTCTAACCACCAGCCCCCAGATCAAAATATGTCCCAGACTAGCAAATAAATACAGGCCACAAACAAAACACATCCTAGGAACCAATGTTGTTTCAGGAGTAACAGCTTTGCATAACAAAGCCTCTAAAATATGCTCCTCCAGGACTCTTCAAAGCAGGAATGCCTGGAAGTGGAAAGCCCAAGGGAGTCTGAGAACAGGGAGCTCTCAGATGTGTCAAGGAAATAAGTTATGGTGTTTTATTTTTGAGGGCTGTGGGAAAGCCCAGGAGAGCACACCCTCAAAGCTGTCAGACAACACCCCCCAAGCAGGGCCATCCATCACACTGCTCTGCACAACAGCCAGCACACAGGGCAGTCTCAAATCAAAGGAGTCACTGCAGAGGGCTGCTGCTGCCTCTGCTGTAGCTGGTGTGTGTTTCCAGGTACCCAGAAGAGTCCACAAGATGTTGATAAGGCCACGAATAACATGAGGAGCAGACAGTGTAACCAGCAGTGAGAGGAGGGTGTGCCAGCCTGCAGGTAAGGCCACAGCTCTGGGAAATGACTGAGATTTGTTCACAAAAGGGTCATCAGCCCAGTGATACAAACCCAGCAAGACTTGACAGAGCAGCAGCTTTGTCCCTCTGCAGTGTTCCCCACTGATGACCTTGCACAGGCAAACACCAGCCTTCCCACAGGGAATTGCTCTCCATGTAGCAACTCCATCCCAAGTGAAGTGTGTGGCCTGGGGCAGGTGGCAGAGCTTCGGGGAGGGATGTGGAGCAGGGCAAGGAGCCTGGGAACACCAAAACACAGCTGTGCCAGCTCCCAAAACTGAGGCCAGGCTCCCTGTGCTGCAGAGGTGCCAGCTCTCATGAGCTCTTTTCAGGTTCTCCAGCACATCAGACCACATCAGCAAGGGGCGGGTGTCCCACTGTGCCATTACAGTGCCCCTGCAGTCTGCACTTCTGCCCCTTCTCACATCAGCAGCTGCTTCCAAGAGTAAAATCAGGAGGCCTTCACTTCTGCTGCAGGCAGAGAGGAGGATTTTGGTTGAAGGTCAGATGGGAACACGTAACATGAGCTCTGATCCTGCACTGTTGTTTGCAGGATGGAAACTACAAAGATTGGGAGCTACACTCCTTCAAGGAACGTATTTAATTGGACTTTCTCAACCTGCTATTAAATAGGATAAGCACATACATGCCTTTGCCTACAGATAAAAGTAAGAACACAGATGTGGAAACTTCTCTTTCCCCTGTCCAAAGAGAGATAAAATGGCTAAAAAAGGGATCTTGGCCTTCACTAAAATAAAAGGGCACATACCTTTTTGCCACAGATTTCCACTTGTGAAGCTATGGAAGATAACTCCATGTGCCTCACTCAATCTCATTTTTATTCAGCTCCTGGGAAGTGTGACTACAGAGATTTATTAGTTATGGGACTGATAAAATTATCATAAAATCAACTCACAGATCTAAATTAAGACCCCCAAACTTAGTTGCTTACCTGAGAGCAGGGATCTAAGATCTGTGGTACTACCCACATATTAGTGACTAAAATCACCAGAGAGACATTGGGGTACCTCAGACACCCACATGAGGCTGGGAGATGTGAGGCAGGACCTAAAAGAGATCTGTTCCCCTCTAGAGAAACAGCTGGAGCTCAGGGAGGACAACTCAGGGCATCTCCATGCACAGCCTGACAGGCTCCAGTGAGCCAGGCCTGCAGCTACTGCCTGTGGCTTCTCACTCTGAGAGCTCAGCCAACAACGAAAGCAGAGCAAGACTCCTCATTGCTCTGGGGTATTCCATTTGATGAGATCTGGAGGACACTGCTTTTCACCATCCAGTTGTGAAAAGCAGTAATTGTTGATGGTTCTTTCTTAGGTCAGAACAATCCTCAGAGCAAAGCCAGATAATCCACAACACCAACCTGCGAGTGAAATTTAAGGTCAGTTCTCAGAGAGGGAGTCTCAGTGTGAGTCTAAAAGAATGGATTTAACTTAGATCTGGTATAACACACCCTGAAGCCAAAGGAAAGGCCACCAGGAGCAACAGACTGGGAAAACACAGTGGAAAATGGAAACCCACCTGGTAATGCATTAATTCTTTCTTAGAAGAATAAGAAATAAAGAATGTGGGGGATTTCATACCCAGAACATGAAAGCCACAAAAAGCAAAGTGAACATTAAAAGGGTCGCACCACCTACTTTCACTGCTGAATGTAAGGCTCCCTCTATACTCAGCAGAGAAAAGCTGCTTCAGAAGATGTCAAAGTACCAAGTGAGGTGTGGAAGATCTGAGCTGCCTTAGGGAAGAGCCTGTCTTTCCACTGAGCTTAGGATCCTGCTAGGACTAGTTTCCTAACTCAGTTAACTGACTTATGGTGGGAAGGGCTTTAAAAGCTGAGTTTAGTGATGTGAGTTGGACCAGAGGAGCCCAGCCATGTTCAGAAGTGACTACAGGTATATCACAGACAGCAGGCTGGTGTCTAATCCCCTCTCCCACTCCCAAGGGAGCAGATCAGTGGAGAAGATGGGAGGTGCATGAAGAGCTGAGCACAGTTCCGTTATTTCAGCCAGCCTGGCACCCGGCCCAGACCAGCCCTCAGGTACTGCTCCTTCTGTGAACCTGCTAGGGAAAACTGGAGCAAGGGCAACAGGACAAATCCACTCCCTTTGCCAGGCCATCCTGCAAGATCTGGGAAAAGGTTTTCTACAAACCAGTGAGGTTTTTGGGGAGGCAGAAAGTGGAACAGGTCACGTTGTATAATGGGTGCCCCAGCAACAGGTCTTCTGTTTTGAGCAGCAGCGAGGCCACCTCTCAGTTGATGCACAAAGTGCTCATTGCAGGGCAAAGCCCAGTAAATTCAGTCTGAAATTCTCCAGGGACAGATACCCTGGGATTAGCAGGAGGCTGAGACAGAGCTCACCCCCTGCTCAAGAGTCTGATGGACAGTGATCAGGTGCAGCATCAGCTGGAGCAGCAACTGCAGCACATACCCAGGACCCAGTGCCAACCTATTTCCATGCTGGGAGGAAGAGAGGAACATCCAACACATGCAACAATAACACTGAGCAAGCCCAAAAGGAAGAGGGAGAGCATGTTCCCATGTGCCAAACTGAGAAAGACCCCAAGAGCCAAATTCCCTGATGAACTGGGGTCCTTTGGGAAAAAAAAAAAGAAGTGTATCAAGCAAGAAAAGCTGCAACAAATAAGGTTTGTTTGTATGCTCTGGGAGATGTCAGCACTGGAACAACTTGGCATGAGAGAGAAGAGCCTCCTGCTAGGCCTGCCTAGAGCAGCAGTTGCCTGCTGAGGTCAGGGGGGAAGAAGGTCCATAGGAACTGACATGACATGGAATGCAGGGATACCCAACACCCCTGACAACAAACAGCTCAGGAGGCACCAGCTGAAACAAGGGTGCAGGTTTGGGCACTGCATTAGAGGTTCTGAACCCAGTGTCTACCTTGGGATTTCTGGAGAGAGTGCCAAAACCTAAAAGCTCTTTTGGCAGTACTCAGTTATGCAGCCAGTCCTCAGATTCCAGGGCCCTTTCAGGAGAAAGGCTCTTCCCCCAGAGGGTGGTGGGCACTGCCCAGGCTCCCCAGGGCAGTGGGCACGGCCCCAAGGCTGCCAGAGCTCCAGGAGCCTTGGGATGATCCTCTGGGGCACAGGGTGGGATTCTTGGGGTGTCTGTACAGGGCCAGGAGCTGGACTTGATGCTCCCGATGGGTCTTTTCTGATTCAGCATATTCTCTAATTCTGCTTCTCTAGATCTCCCTATTGGTGGTAGCAAATGGTCCGTAAGGACAGGGGAAAGCTACCACTTGAGGAGGCAAATTTCTCCAGTTAGTTGGAGGGCCATGGAAAGAGGTAAGGATGGAAACCTGCTGGGTGCTGAGATTTAGTAACACGAGCTGGCAGGAAAATATAAATCATTTAGTCACAGGACCCACCTCTAGAAGAGCATAAACAATATCTAATCTTGGAGGATGCTGCTCTTATAATCATGTATAAATTTCAGAACTGCCAAAGAGTCCCTCTCTGTTTCTTTCAGCCATCAGAGAATCTCTAAGACCTCTGCAGATACAAGAATCCCTTTTCCTGGGAAGGTGTGGGACCCCCAGAGAAGTGACTGATGACAAACTAAGGCCCAGGAGCCAAGTATTACTAGTTCTAGTGGTTTCATCTTGGCTTTGCTAAGAATAACACCCTCAAGATCTGTCTTGCTCCAACTGCTGCCCTTAATGTGATGTGTGCTCAGTAAACACAAAATCCGTGAAGTCCAGGAAGATTTAAATGTTGCACCCAGAAAATGGGAAAGCTCAGGATCAATGGATTGTTTGAAATTTAGGCCGCTGAGATTTCCACAGAGCTGACATTGAACGGAAGTCAGGGATGTGGCTCAACCACATCTCAGCTGATCTAAACCAGTTCAACTTCTGAAAGAGCCCTGCTGTTTTCCACAGCTGAGAGCAGCCCTCAGAGGTATCGAGTCCGACAGCTTCAGCTGCTGGAGAGCTATTTGTGCAAAGAGTTATTCGTGATTAAATACAGCAGAGGATGTGGAATCCTCAAGCACTTCTGCCCACCACTTCCTGAGCTGGTTATCAGCCCCTCTGTATAAATAGCTCCCAGGCACACCCAAGCAGGAGCTATGCTGGAAGCACACGCACGTTCAAAGGGACATAAAATGCCAAAGAACTAAAAATGACTTTAAAGCATTTCCTTCCTCGTGGTTATCCAACACCCCGGCCCCGCGCTCCCTCTCCCACCACAGCATGGCTGACCTGTAAATTTACGTAGCATTTCGGTGCAGGTTTCTGCCACAGTTTCATCATCACACTTCTCCATAATCAAAGCCTCTTCTCCACAGATCCAGCCACTGAGGACGTGGCCATACCTCTCTGGTGGGTACAGCACGTCAAAGCTGCAGATCTTCTTGTACCACAGCTCCTCAGGGTAAGTCAAGCTCTCGCTCTCTGCCTCATCCTCCCACACGAATTGGATGCTGTTGCATTCAGAGCTCCAGAAAGGCTCTTCAAACTCCAGGAAAATCTTGTCAGTGGTATTGATTCCAAGTTTCTCAATGGCCATCACCTTCTCCTCGGGGAGGCGGGGATGGAAGAGGCTCTCGTGGCGTTTCTTCAGGACTCCCAGCGACACGGTCACAATGACGTGGTCAGCTGGGATGAACTCGCAGTCCTCGCACTCCACGAAGACGTTGGAGCTCTTGTTCTCCTCGGGGAGGTCACTGTTGTGATCAGCCACCCTCTCAATCTCCTTGCTGACCGACTGGTTCCAGTGGATGCACTTGACCGGCTTGCGGAGCTGAATGACAGACTTGGGAATGGAGCGGGCCAAAATCTCCACGATTTTGATGAAACCACAAGGGATGACGTGATGAGCCCCGGGGATCTCGGTCCATTCCCCAAATTCACTCAGCGAGACTTCATCCATGCTGTGGGAGCTGCTCTCACAACTCTCTACCTAAGGGAAAGCAACACAAAAGCAACGTTGCCACAGAGCAACTCCTTTTGCCACAGGACACAGAAGAGCTGCACAGAATGGGAGTCCTCAATCCCACTCTGAAATTTTTGCTAGGAAAGAAGTTCTTGGCCGTAGAATCTGATAAAAATCAATCCTTAGCCTTCCTACCAGCCAGAGAAACCATTTTGTCATGGTAATAAGCTTGGGTTGCATCAGCAACAGTCGCATCATCCAGAGTTCAGAGACCAGAGGGCTGGAGCCCCTCTGCTCTGGAGAAAGGCTGAGAGGGTTGGAGGTGTTCAGCCTGGAGAAGAGAAGGCTCTGGGGAGACCTTCTAACACCTTCCAGGGCCTAAAGGAGCTACAAGAGGGTTGGAGAGGGACTTTGGACAAGGGCATGGAGTGACAGGACAAGGAATGATGGCTTTAAACAGACAGAGGGTCGAATTAGATTAGATATTAGGAAAAAATTCTTCCCTGTGAGGGTGGGGAGGCCCTGGAACAGCTTGTCCAGAGAAGCTGTGGCTGCCCCATCCCTGGAAGTGCCCAAGGCCAGACTGAATGGGGTTTGGAATAACCTGGTCTAGTGCAAGCAGTTCCTGCCCATGGAATCTATGGTTCCATTATATCTTTGCTTCTGGGTTACAGTTCTGACTGTCTTCTATCCTTTAAAACCCACTCCACTGGCCAAGGACCGGCTGTTTGGTGCTCCTACAGCAGAACCTGGAGCTGCCTTAATCAGATGCCCCTTCCAACATTAATAGATGTTCCCATAAGGAGCCATGAAAAGCTTTTGGCAGCTCCTTCTGCTGTCTGCAGCTTTCAGCGTGCTGTCAAACAGTCAGCACTCAGCAAACTCACAATCTGCTGGAGGTGAGAGGACCCAGCACAGAAGGAACTGAAGGAGACAGGAAAGGGAAATGCCAAGATGTGAGACACGTGTGTTTGATTCACTTGATGTGATTACCAAAGCTTTAGATTCATTAACCTGCTGGTTAACGTTTGTAGGAGTATTAGGCATAGCTGTAGCTTCCAGCAATCCCTGGAACAAAGGCAGGATGTTTGGGCTGTCTTGTGATAAGCTTCTAATGATAATCCTGATGCACGGGACACAGTGATCTTAAATCTTCCACTCACCGAGTCACGATCACTCACACACTGTAATTCTTTAAGCATTTTTAGGCAAAGGGAACATTACAATTCCTTGCCTCACCCTTTGACCCATTTTCCAGGCCCTTCCACACTTTAATGACTGCATTTGGAAGCCTGAGAAGCCTAGACCCTCTGCCTGTGGAGCATCCTGGTGCAGGGCAGGAATCTCTGGGCTGGAATAGGGTGTCAAGCGAACAAGTCAAGGTTACAGTGAGTAGTTCACAGGCTGCTCCTGTGACTGCAGGGACAAACAGGTGGTTTCCTGGTCATTGCCCAGTGACTCCTGTGCAGACTTGAGCGAAGACCCATCCTCAGAGTCTGCTGTGGTTCCACCCCATCTGAAGGCTGAGTGAGGACTTCCCAAAACACACCCAGGATCCTTTCTGCTGGCCCACAACACAAACCTGCACCCCAGGGTACCCAACAGGATGCTCATCCTGCCTGGACACTCCAACAGGACACTCCACTTTACGAAGTTAAACAGTGATGGCAGTTTGATTCTTTCAACCATGAAAGGCAAAATGCCAGGGGGAAAACCAAGCAACTCCCAAGCCTATACTTTGCCTGAGACCGGTTAATCCCCACTCTCTCATCTGATAGCCTTAAGTATGAGAAGCTTTGTTGTTCTCAGGTATTTACACATGAGAAGGGATTTGCTAGACTTGCAGAAAAGGCTCTGGCTGTGGCAACCTGTAGCAACCACAGAAGAAACCACCAGGCAAACCAGAGCTGTATCAAATGACTGACCCTGCCTGCCTGGGAGATCTTGTATGGATAACACAATAAACAACCGGCCTTCACATGGCAGCTCTGGAGTTGCCCTGTGACACAAGTTTCTGGGTTGGGACACTGAGGTATCAGGCTCAGGACACCAGGGTTCAAACCTCAGCTTTGTCACGGATCTCCTGGGAGACTCTTTACGTCTTTATTTCTCTCTGGTTTAGGTTCCCACCTGTAAATAGTGAACTCCATACACTCCCCCACATGACAAGGTACTGCTTTGCCTCCCCTGCCTCATTTCAGAAGCTTTTAAGTCATTCTAATTGAAATAGAAATAACTGTTACACTCTACTTGTGGAATGCTTGATGCAGCATTAAGTCCTCATCCCACTGAGAAGTCATTTAGCCAAGGCATCAGGGAGATAAAAAGAACTAGGAAAGCCATGAGGAAAGATGATTAGGACATGGGTTTATACAATCTACCTTGGATTTTATTGCTTTACCTTCAAAATGCTTTCTGGGGATTTCTTCAGCAAATTACTACTGTCAAGGTTACATTTCTTCTGGTCTCTGACATATGGATAGAGGTAAGAAGCACTCAGGCAGGATCACAGTGTAGGGCACAAGACAAGGCACTACTAAACGACCCTGACAAAGTAGTTTCAGGCAGTGAAAAAAAAAAACATTGAATCACATCAGAAACTTTATCAGGGCCTAAGAAAGCCTCTTCTAATTAGAAAGCTTGGAGTTTAAGGTAAGAAAAAAAAAGAAAAAAAGGAGCAAATGTATGGTTTCTTTCAGCCCACTGTCTCGGGAGGAAAAGTTGGCAATACAAAAACAAACTGCCCCAGCAGCAAGAGAGCACAGAAAGCAATTCCCCAGCACCGGGCAAGGCTCTGCCAGGTCCTGAGGTTCAGGATTTCTCTGCTCCTAGTTTAAACCAAAAACATCACCCCAGTGGCATGCACACATACCTTCAGGTACTGCTGGATCATGGCCAGTTTCAGCCTCTTGACGGCCTCTGTGTCATCCGGGTCGGCCTTGACACGTTTGCGCACGACGTCCCGCGTGAAGACGCCCACACTGTTCTGGCTCTCAGCATTGACTGGTTTACCTCGTTGGAAGAACTCCTGAGTCAGGTTATAGACCTGCCAGAGACAGGACAGAAGGATGGACAACGTGATTCCCAGTAGAACCCGAGCCTCAAGCAGGAAGCTTCATCCTCCATCCCAACCCAGCGTGGTCAGAGCGCCTTGTCTTGCCAGCAGAACCCAGAGGCTTCCTCACATCTTCTCCCACCCTCCATGTCTCAGGTGTAATCCCAGGTTGCTCTAACCTGGCACCAGCCCTTCCACATGCTCCGTGATTTAGTAGGAATCCACCAGAGTGGGAGAATTCAGTTTGACGGTTATTTTTCTACTATCCCACGAAAAACAGGAATTGACCAACACAGCAAGGGAATTCCGTGTGCACACACGTTTTGCACAAGACAGGTATAGATCCATGGAAAACAGTGGAATTTCTACAGCTCCCCATCGGGAGCCAGCCTGAGGAAGATCCCCTTGTAACACACCATTCTTCTTTGAAGAAAATATTCCTGACATTTTTTTAACCCCAGTTTTCCACCATACAAGCTACTGAAAAGGAAGAAAACACCATCCCCCTCAGCCCTCTGCTCGAGGCTGCCTGGAGTAACTTGCACTTCTAATATTGCCAGAAGAGCCTGCAGTTGTATCATGGCCCTTCAATTCCATGGAAAAACCCTGAGGAATCTTTCAACACAGGAAAGCTTTCGAAAGACACCTCTCAGAAGTGCAACTCATCCCATTAACAACTTGTTTGTCCACAATGTGTTCATTTACAACCCGCCCCAGGGCACACAGTGCTCTTACTAGGAGAGGTGACATCCCTGCTTGGCGAGCTTTTCCTGCCAAAGATGGTTTGATTACAACTCTTTTGGAGACAGATTAGTTGGATATGCTGAGAAGTTGAATTCAGCAGTAAATATCTGGTAGGAAGCTGGCAGAATTGTGGCAGCCTTGCCTTCAAAGGCTCCTCGAGCTTCCCATTCCCTGCTGATAAGAGCTAATCCACCATGTTTTAGGTTCTTCCCACTCTGTTTCTCCCCAGGATCTTGATTTTCTCTTGGGTTTTAGGAATAAAGCAAAGCTGAGGAGGCAAAATAGAGGGATGATGAAGAAAGGGAGGTGGTGAGGAAAAATGCACAGCAGTGGTAGGAGTGAGAGAGAGCAGCTCTGTGAGTGAATGGAGGAAAGCGAGTTGATAAGGACAAGCAAGGGATGAGAAGGAAACCAAAGAAGAAAATAAGTGAAAGAGTGAAAAAAATAAAGGGGGGGGAATGAACTACAGAAACAGAGAATAAATAATTACAGGGAAAATTAGTGTAACTGATGAAGACAGAAAAGAAATGCAGACACTGGCTGGGACACAGCCTTTTCAAGGAGACTCCCAGCCATGAAAGGTGGAGCCCAACACCCAACACGAAATCAAGGCTTCCAGCAAAGGAAGTAGTGCATTCTCTGTCCCCTGATGCTAAAAGCTCTTTGGCAGTTTCAACATCCCCTGGTTCTCAGGTCCACTGATTTCTGAGGCCCCCAACCACTTCCAGCAGGTCCGAGCCACACAGACCTTGCGTCAGCACAACCAGCTCAGCTTTCATAAGCTGATTGAGCTCTGTAAGCAGATAACACAGGCACAGGACAAGCAAAGCTGTGTTAAAACCCAGCTACCACTTGGCCAACAGGAGAAGTGAGCCTGGGTATGTTTTTGTTAACCATTATATTCTTTACTGCCCCACAGAGAAAAGAGCAGAAAGGTCCAAACCATCAAATAAAGTCTTTCCTCTGTGTGCCATCCCATTGATCAGGTTGAGGTTGTTTACCATCAGTTCTTATTTTTTCTCAAAACCCCCATTATTCTCTTGGTTTGCAAGTTCAAGAAGCATTTGGACAGTGCCCTCAGACACACGGTGTCATTTTTGGTGTTGTCCTGGGCAGGGCCAGGAGCTGGACTCAGTGATCCTTGTGGGTCCCTTCCAACTCAGGATATTCTGTAATTCTTGGAGGTGCTGAACTATTTGATGGAGAATAGAAGGCAAAGCTTCATAAGCAAGAAGCACAAGAAGAAATAACAGCAAGTCCTACATTAACAGATGAATTGCCAGAATAAGAGAATCAAAAAGAAGCTCAAAATGCACTCTTTAATATACATGTGCATCAAACACATTCTGTATAAGAAACTATGGACAAGGTTCACTGGAAGCCTTCATTTAAGGCAGATTTCCAATGAAGCAGGAGAATTTTGCTGTCAGGAGTTGGAATCACTGAGGCTTTCTTTACCCAGGTGGGAAACTGCTGATAGTAACAGAAAGCATCACCATTCCTATGGGACCACCACTGAAGTCACTGGGAACAGGCACTTGTAAGATCTGAAAACCCATCCTCCTCCAATCATTTCAGCACGATGTGATTACAGCATAGCTCATGAGACAGTTCAGGGGGGCTTCCTCTCCAAGATCCTGGTGAAAGGCAGCATCAAGAATGACCTGAAAGATCCTGCTGATGACAAAATACCCTGCAGAGCACTGTGCCCAGCAGCAAGGAGACCTACACCACATACGGTCCAGACTCCTCTCCCTTTTCTATTATCACACACCTGAAACAAGCAGGAAGCAAAAACAATGAACAGGCTGCTTTAATTCCCAGCTCCTACCTCTGGCAAACTCCTCAGAGCACAATGAACTAATCACTTCTCACTCTGAAGCTCCTCTGGCTCTGGGCAGAAAAGCTGGCCCTTAGAAGCTTGTATGGAAAAGAGCAGCAGAAGCAAAAGACAGAGAACACCTCAAACAACCCTTCATTCTCAGATTTCCTTCTCTGATTTCTGAGGGTTTACATCCAAGCCTGTAGGGAATTCACAGAATCACAGAGTGATCTGGGTTGGAAAAGATCCTAAAGATCACCTAGTTCCAATCCCCTGCCATGGGCAGGGACACCTCCCACTAGCCCAGGTTGCTCCAAGCCCCATCCAACCTGCCCTTGGACACTGCCAGGGATCCAGGGGCAGCCACAGCTTCTCTGCCCAACCTGGGCCAGGGCCTGCCCACCCTCCCAGCAAACAATTCCTAATATCTAATCTAATTCAACCCTCTTTAAAGCCATCACTCCTTGTCCTGTCACTCCATATGCTTGTCCAACGTCCCTCTCCAACTCTCTTGGAGCCCCTTGAGGTATCCCTGGACCTTTCTGTTCTCCAGACTGAACAACTCAAACCCCCTCACAGCCTGGGGCTGACAGACAGAAAGGGATTAAGGTTAGAAATTAAAAGGAGTTAATTGAACATCCATAATCATAAAACAGCCTCAGTTCAAGCTTGCACCTTCTGTCTTCTTTCTGGCCAGCTCTGGGGCATCCCACAACCAGGGTCTGTGCAGAGAACGTGGATTCCAGCAGGGATGTCCTCTCTGTTACCTACCACCTTCTACCTCCACGTGTTCACTACATACGTGCTCCCCCACCACAGGAAGAGGCCATTCCTTAGGAAGAACAAATCTAAATAAAGAAGGTTCTCTGCACTGAAGGAGGCCAGGAAAGCACATCCCAATCCACGCTCCTTCCTGTCAGCGCTGCTGACGATCCGTAGCATTGTCCTTTTGTCACTTGGCTTAAAAACCACGGTGACTTAATACCCGGGCAGTGAAAACCCGGCCAGAGACAGGTCCGGGCTGTTTGCAGGCCAGACATCTGTCAGTGCAATAGAGGCAGGGAGGGAGCAGTGACTCTCGGTGGCCCTTTGGAGCTGCTTTCCATGATAACCGCAAGGCAAGGCACTGGAGCTTAATTGGGGATGGCAGGAAGCCCAGCACGGGGTGGGGGTGAGGAGAGTGGAAAACGCTGTCATTCTTTGGCTGCATCCCTCCCCCAGAAGCTGCTGCAGCACACAGGAGAAAGCTGAGAGATAACAAGGCCATTAATTAGCTGATTGTTAAAGGGAGGGCTCCCGGGAAGGAGGTCTTTAGGGATCACATCCTTACTGAAAAGCTGAAGTAAAAATAAGTCACTTTTTCTAAATCAGGCTGTGTCATTTTTCACCTGCACTTAACTTGTCCAGCTCACCACCTCCCCTCCCACCCTTCACTAATACCTGGGAGTTGACTTTAAATACCTCTTTGGAGAGGGAAGTGAGGGCTTAGCAGGGACAGAAGAGCAACTCTCAGATAAATTGTCCTTGCTCACATTTTCCCACAAGTTACACACACACACAGACCCTGAAGCTGCGACACTGCCCTCAAAGGCCACACTCCTGTCCCTTTTCTGAGAGTCACACAGATGTGGCATAAGCTGGAAGAGGCCAAAATCCTCCCCCAGCACCAGAATTTTCCCAGTTATCCCAGAAGGAGTGGAGACGAAGGTGGGAAGATTACAAGTACATGGCATGGGCATCACAGCCTGGGGAACTTCCCAGTGCTGGTGTCCCTTTCCTTTTGGAGATTGACCAAATGGAGTGACAGTGACCCTGAGCACTGTCAGTCCCACACAGCACATGGTCTAAGAAGGACAGTGTTCAAACAACAGTGGCTGGAGAGCTGTCCTGCCCCGTCTCATGGTGCTTCCCTTGGCAAAGCATGGTTGGAAACCCAGGTGGATGCTCTGCAGGGCTGGAGACCTCCCTCAGAGGCATTGCTCCATTTGCAGTGCTCCCCCAAGGAGGATTCAGGACACCTCAGTCACAAGCTCATGACAGGTCCTGACCGACCTCAGTGCAGGGCAGAGCTCCTCTCAGAGGGAACGTTTTCCTACAGAAATGGATTGCTGAGCAGCCTTCAAGCAGTTGGATTGCCCGGCTTCCTCGTAACCAAATAAAGGCTTCTGTGAGGCATCCCTACAGCTATTAAAAATTCAGGCTACTGCAAACAAAAAAGAAGCAAAACTTGTACTGAAGTAGAAGAAGCCAGCCAAGAAAGATTGGACAAGTGCCTGGAAAAAGCCTAAGGACTTTCCAAACGAATTAGTGAGGCAAAGCTCTGGAGGTACAGGGGTGCTTTGCCTCCAGGATAATTCAGCACACAGAGACCTCTCCTTGCTGGAACTGACCTTCAGAGACTCCACACGCACCAGAGAAGCACTCGAGGGAGACCCCCTGCACTTTGTATTCCCCAGAATTTGGTGTCCAGATGACAAGATGAGTGGGGCTAGAGAGATGCAGATGGAGCAGCAGAGCTGCAGGCATATGCTGGAGCCCCAGCAGCAGCTGCAGGGAAAGCCAGGCAGTGTGTGAGTGCGTGGGGAGCGAGCCGGCTGTGCCAGGCCCTTGGAATGGGGACAAATTTAGCCCTGTCTGTTCAGGAATACATTTCCCACTGTTACTGCCAGCCCTCCATCCTTGATTAGGCTTTGCATCCGTCAAGGGGTTGCTGGTTGTTTTTTGGGGGATTACTTCTTTTCAAGTTACAGCCTTTGCTATTTCAGCCTCTTCCAAAGAGATGAGATGACCTGATGGTGGGACTGCTAATAGCAACCTGAGAAGGGTCTGGTTGCTCCCGTGAGGCAGGGGAGGAGCCTGACCTCAGGCTTACAGTGATCTGTAAGATGGCTCTTTGTCCTGGACAACTTCAAGATGTTTTAACAAAACCACTCAAAAAACCTGTCTCCTCAAAACAACAAAGATGCAGAACTAAACCTCAGATTCCTGCTGTTCCTCCCCAGCACCCATTTCATCACTAGCTAAAGCAACAGAGTTTTGGCCAGCCAGGATGAAAATAAGAAATGATGGAATGGACTCTAATGAAAACAATAATGAAAACTCTGAGGGAGTGGGGGACTCAACAAAACACAAACCAGAAATGCCCCAGCCAGACTCAGCATGTGTGAAACACTCTGCACTTCATGCCAGAGGAAAAAGTGCCCAAAACCACACACCTTCTGCAGGGCACTTGTATTTCCTCCAGTCATTTGGACTGGAGATTTTCAGGAGATCACGTTGCTTGCCTTAATTCCCACTTTTCCTACTCAGCACAGGGCAGCAACCACAGCCAGCTGTCTTAAATCACTACAGATCATACAACCTGGCACCCCCCAAAGGGGTTGGGACAAGCAGCTCAGCAAAACCTTGAGCTGCCCCTACAAGACATTCCAGCAGGCTTTGGAGGAAGGCAGAGAAAGCACCTCCCAGCAGGAGCAATTAAGGGGTTGGCCAGTGCCCTGTGCTTGGCTTCAGCTGTCCCTTACATATTTTTTATCACTGAGAGTGCCTGCAGACATCTTTACAAGCCATAAACGTGAAAGCCTTTTCTGTCTCCTAGAGATAAAGATACCCTGTGGCAATGATAAGCTAATTAGGTGTTGCATAAAGCAGATTAACTTTTAATGTGTTGTTCTCTCATGTCACTGGCTGCCCCTTTCTCTCCCCTTTAAAAGAAAGGGTAGATTTACCAAATTAATCATTTCTAAAACACTGGTACCTTGTTATAGCCTTTATCTTACTGGGTTTATCTCAAAGCTAAGTAGCTCTCATCTTTGTATTCTCTTCTCATTTTGGAGTCTGTCCTCCCTTTGCTGGAGATTTTCCTATCATCTTCCAGACAAGATGATCACTGAGCCCTGCCTGCAGTTTGGCAGTGTTCCATTTACATAAATAATGCTGCTCACTGCAGCATTTTCACTTATACTTTCTAGCCCTAGAGGTTGTTAATCTTCCTCCACACACACCTCACCTGTCTTTTTTTCCTGCTTGGCTCTGGTTCTGTTTTCAATCCACTAATATGAAAAATTGTTCAGATGAATTATCTTCAACTTGCCTAAGAAGTTGCCCACAGGTTATTAAATCCTCTCCATACCAAGGTTTCTTTGAAATTCTTACTACTCCTCCCTAAAACTGAAATGAGTTTGTGCCATTCCATCATCATTCCAGTTCAGAGACACAGGACAGTGCCAAAAGTCTTTTCAAATTATTAAAAAAAAAAAAAAACCTTTTCTGCTCCCCACCCAATTCTTGATAATTCTTTACAGGCTACAGTGACTTTTCTAATGCTCACAGACATATTTTTAAACAAATTATGCAAGAGTAACCTGAATCCAGTGTGTGTTCAGCCAAGAGTCAAACACTGAAGTTCACTGTCAGATGAAAATCTGAAAGTTTTAGGCATAGCTACAGCCTGATGAAAATACTCATGTTTTGCTCCATTTTATATAACCCACTGAGAGATCACGTTACCTGGAGGGCCAGACAGTCTGCATTGACCCCTCTAAATGTACTTCATAAGTGACATTAAAAAACGTGGGGAATAATTATACTTACCTTTGGCAAGGAAAAGACTTAAAATAACCTTAAACTGAAGTCCACACCGGTCTGAATCTCCCAGCAAAATGTCCCTTTCCTTCTGCTGCAAGAAAAC
The DNA here is from genome assembly GCA_013400415.1 of Scytalopus superciliaris. Lineage (NCBI taxonomy): Eukaryota > Metazoa > Chordata > Aves > Passeriformes > Rhinocryptidae > Scytalopus > Scytalopus superciliaris. The sequence continues at coordinate 31,438 of VXBX01000652.1, read as the reverse complement.
TTACAATTCCTACTATTCTTTGGCAGCCTACACAGCACACTATGGTATTTATAACCAATGAAAAGTCACAGAGATACAATATTTAGCTGGTTGTTGCTAAGGTTTTGCGTTCTACTTTGTTCAGTAATTTGATCCCTCCTCTAACTCTTTTAATTAAGTAGCAACTTTCTCCAGCAAATAACTGTATCTCCCCAGAAATAGTTGCTGGAAGTGATTAAACTGATGACAAATGTGGAAAAATTGCTCTTCCTCACAGCAGTGAGTTAATCCCACGTCAGAGACAATCGGGGTGCAGTGAAACAGAAGAGAGACAACTCAGGGTTGTTTTTTTGCAAAGAAATTAAAGACGTTGCAGGGCAAAGGGGGAAAAAGTAATGTTACAACTGTGCAGGGGTTGTGGAGGCAAATCTACCACCTGACAGAGCAGCTGAGCACCAACCTCGTTGTATAAATCACTGAATTCTTCAACCACATCTTTCGGGATCCTCTGCCCGTTGTTGGTGAGGTGATAGGCCACCCCATTCTTGGAGTAGAGACTGATCCGCCCAACGCTCCTCTCGCTGTCAGTGGTTTCCTCAAGCAAACCATTGTCTTCTGCTAGATGATAGACTGGGTTTCCATGTGAACCATGAATCCACGTAGCTCCCAGCTCAAAAGTGGCATGCCCTGAGGGAGAGGAAGCCAAGGAAAATGGTTATTGAAGCCCGTTTTCCTGACAGCTTGTCGCGCTCAACCCGAAATAAAACGTGCATGTGCAAAAGCAGAATTGCCCAAGGATAACACGTGTCTGAACATCACTTAAGTGAGTTTTCTCTGTCAGACACAGGCACTGCCAGCATTCCTCAAACCAGTCCTCTGGGATACAGGTTTGGATAGTGCTACAAGGATGGGATGTTTCCAACAAAGATCCATCACAGTGACACATCTCTGATAATTAAGGAGAAATTCAGACCCTTCTCAGTTCCCAGTTCTGAACATGGTTGTTGCCAGCAGGGAGATGTAGGAAAATCTGGGCTGCCTTGGGATAGCAACATTGGCCTAAATACTGAACCTTGTCCTGTGATTAAAAATGCTTGTTATTTACAAATACACCTCAGACTAACTGCATTTCCATTCCCCAAGTGAGTAAACAGGCTGTGTTTTATTATTTATGCCTCTGAAGATTTGTATCAGGCTCTTTAAAAAGATGCACCATTAGGTTAAGCACCAGATGCATTTGGTTTTCATCACCTGTACTCTCTGCCTGCAAAACACAAAGAGTCTGGTCATCCCCACTCTCCCCCTTCCTTAAACCTATTGGAATTTGCACCAGGGCTCTCACTACCCCAACCCAGCACTTGCCTGCACTGTGCTCACAGCACAGGGAGGTGCTCAGCAGCTGAAAGCAGGTGCTAAAAATAAGCTTGGGTTGTGTCCTCCCCCTGCATTTTGACAGATTCTCAGAAGTCCAAAGCTGTTTTAAACTCCCAGCAGTGTGGGAATGCCTGATTAAGTGGGATAGTTAACAGGATCCTGCTTGATGGAGAAAGGATGGAGCAGTTACCAGTCATCTGATGCTGTTTAAGATGTAAATATATGCTCAGATAGAGACACTGCAGCACTGTGCTGTAATGCAGTCGAGTTTAATGGGTGAAAGCCCCAGGGAGTGCTGCTCTCCAGCTGAGACTCTGCCTCCCAGGGAAGCTCCATGGATCTCCTTTTCCAAGCAACCACCTTGTCATGAAGGCCCATGCTGACTGCCCTTCAAACTGTGCATTACAGCACAACAAAGCACATGCTTCAGAGCACAGCAGCAACTCACAGACGTGGGAATATTTAAGGTGCCACAAACTCCAGAGCACCCAGCCAGGTGGAAATGACTGAGCATTGGCAGCCAAAGGTACAGAGCTCATCAATGTGGCAGCCCCTCTGCTAATGCAGTCCTGCAGTCATCCTATGCCAGAGCAGCAGCAGGAATTCTGCCTCCTGCTTTATGGCAGCAGCCTGCTCTCTGCTACACAACAACCCTCTGTCTACACCTGAGCCTTGAAAGAAAACAATATGCCTGCAGGTCCTGCTGTCTTAGTGCTGGGGAACAATGATCATGTGTCCCAAGTTCTCCTGTTTTCAGTGGCTGTGTGCAATATAATCAAATACCAGCACATTAAAAGCAGTAATTGTTGCTTGTAACACTCAAGCACATCACCACCAAGCAGATAAGTCAGTTCTTACCAGGTGTTAAGTTACATGATGAATTATTTAAAAGTGTAAAATTAAGTAAGATCCTTTTAAACAGAGACAGCCAATTTACTTTCAGGGTCTTAAAGGATTTTGGGTTCAATACTAATCTACTTCCAATGAATCATTCAATACAACAACAACAAAAAAAAAAAAAAAAAAACAAAGGCACACACAGATTGTGCACGAAGCCTCCTGAATACACACAGCAACTTTCACATTTCCCTTTGCAGCCCTGACTATTTCTTGGATACCCTGTCATGAAATTTCTGCAGGAGATCCAGATTTTGTAGATCACGTGTAACAAACACACAATCCACAAACGCACAAACCCTCTGCCTCACCTGTGCTAGAAAAGAGGAACCCAGTCTCTGAATACCCAAATTATTCCCCTGTGCTGAATAGCAGCATACTCTATGCACTTGAGGGAAAACACTAATCCCTACAGGACCCAGCATGGCTCAGTGATGGAAGGATTAGGATATAACCCTGAGAGACAGAATGGTTTGGGTTGGGAGGGACCTTAAACATCATCCTTCCACTCCATGCCATGGGCAGGGACACCTTCCACTAGCCCAGGTTGCTCCAAGCCCCATCCAACCTGGCCTTGGACACTCCCAGGGATCCAGGGGCAGCCACAGTTTCTCTGGATAACCTGTGCCAGGGTCTCCCCATCTCCACGGGCAAGAATTTCTTCTTAATTAGTAGCTCTGCTGAAGATTTACATCAGATCTTTAGTCAAGAGTGCAGACAGGGGAGCAGCCAGAGAAGTTTAACATTTAAATGCCATTTAGACAATGAGATCAAACTGGCTGTATGTTGAAGGCCCGGAAGAACCACTTCTTTTAACAGTTGTTTGTGCAGCTTTAGCCAGTTCTGAGAAATGAGCAGGCCTTGCATGTCCCTGGTGCAGCACAGAAGAAGACAACACAGCCCAGGCCCTCATAGCAGGAAATAAGGAAGCTCTCAGTATGTGCTGCTTCGCCACCCAACAGGGCTCCAAAATTGTTTGCTAAAAGGCACATGAATCTGCAAATTGCACTGAGATTGGAACATGGACTCTCTTGGGAGAGAACTGCAGCCCACACCCACACAGGGCAACCCTGAGAGTGTGCAGAAGGTAAGAAAAAACAGTTTGCAGTTTTAGGCATTAAAACATCGAGACTTTGGATTCCAATAACAGTTTCATCAGCAAACTGTGAGACCTCCCCTAGACTGAAACGTCTGCTCTTGTCTCATGTTAATTAACAAGTGCTAACGAACAGGAGGTGGATTCCCAGCAAAGGCAAAGATGTGAGTTATTGGTGAGGGTGGCCAAAGGTGAGAGAATCAGTCCCAACATTAATACACCGAAACTATTTCACAGGTGCACTGGCAGAACGATCTATTGCTCCCTGAAGATTTCAGCTCTTTGGCACTTCCCTCCTCTCACAGGCACGATCCAGGATATTTTTACTACACCGGATTGTGAGTAAAGGACACACTTCCCATCCTCAGCTCTATGCCAAGTCTCAGCAGAATGTAAAGTACCCCGTTCAAACTCTGGAGATTAGATTTGTCCAACTGCCTTTCCATTCACTTCCCTTCTGTGAGTTCATAGGATGCTGCTGTTTGTTTACTGTGGTGAGTTTATCGAGTAAAACCCAGTAAGTGATGTAAGCACCTAAGAAATAACAAGAAAACAGGGCAGCAAGAGGCCAAAGGTAATAAATCCAGAGAGCAGGACAGAAACAGAACCAGTTAACTGAAATCAGGAGGAAGATTTAGTAAAAGTGGAGAGCTTTTCCCCTCCTGCAGGGAAGAGACAGGCAATGTCCTTCTAGACACCAGGGAAAATGTCACTGACTCCTGTGCTGCAAAGAGCAATGTTTGTTCCATGAGTTTTGCATTTGGAGATTTTGCAAACCCTTCCAACTGACAGAGGATTCAAATATCCAGGGCCTGCACCTTTATTACACACTGAGCAAGGAACCTGCAGCAGTGGGAAAGCTGCAAACCAAGATGAAAGGATACATTGAGGAGGTTTTTCCAGCAGCCTGATTCCCAGTGGGCAGTGCCCTACACAGTAAATTACTTCTAGGGAGATGAATTGGGCTGCCTGCGAAGCAGAACAGCTCAGAGCCTCCTCTTTCCAAGTGCCGTGAGCGCTGAGAAACATTTGCCAGCCTGGAGATTTACCAGCTGCTCCTGGGCAAGGGTCAGGCTGGAAAACCTGGGTGTAAACCATCTCAGTACAGCCCCTTAATCACAGAGCTGTGAGTGAGAACCATCACCCAGACCTCGATTTGGTGGGAACGCAGGTTTGGCTGGAGCAGCCCCGGGCGAGACAGCACAGAGCCACATCCCCGACCACGCCAACCCCTTGGTGGGCACATATCCCGTTTCCGAGGCAGAACTAACCCGGGGACAACACCCCGGGAGAGCAGAGGGGGGCGGCTCTTACCGAGTTGCACGCTCTGCACGCGGCCCCCGATGCGGTCGGTCGCCTCGAGCACAGTTACATCCGTGAAGCCGCTTTCCAGGAGCGCCTTGGCTGCCGACAGGCCCGCGAGCCCAGCACCGATCACGACTATTCGAGGCTGCCGCTTTCTCCGTAGGCCACTACTAAGAGGATCATCCGTGCTGTCTGCAGATATTTCACAACTTTGCATGCCGTCCAAGCTCTCTTTCTAAGGAACCTGCGGGAGGAAGCAAGCAAGCGCTCACAAAACGCTTCCCCTCCGAGGTTAGAAATCCCAGGGAAGCAAAAGGAATTAAAAATACAGAAGAACGGCAGAAAAGAGAAGAGTTGTGGACTTAGACCCAGCCTTTCAAAATGGGATGCACAGAAAGGAGAACTGAGGTCAAACTGGGATGCAACAACTATTTAGCCTGGAGCACCAGTTCTGGAAACTCCAGAGATCTCCACCCTCTTGTACCATGTAGACTATTTCCCAAGAAGTCAAAGGATTTTCAAACTCCCATGTTTTTATATAACCTCCAAAAGCAGCAATTTTGTGGTAAAGACTCTAAAAAATAAAGGCAAAAGAACCACGTCCCCAGTGCTGATGAGCTCCACAACCCAGCAATGAGGCTCCACTTTGCCACTGTGGCAACCACAAAGCATAAGCTTCAGATGCTCTAACTTGGGGACTAGGTAAGGAGGGTTTAGCTCCAAGCCTGGAGATTGGATATCAAACCAACCATTACAGAAAAGGGAATGACAGGAAAACATTTCAACTGATGAAAGCAAACAAGGGCCAGTTCAAAAATTCACAGCCATGTGATGCAGCCCCTGGAGCTGACACTGTCCAGCCACACGAGGATCAGCCTCAGAGAGGTTCATACCCACACCAGTCCTGGCCAGTCCAATTCCACTTCAACCTACCCTATATATTCAACTGCTCCTCTGAGCAGGACCAATTTTTCCTTGTAAACTCCTAGAAGTCATCTTTTTACCGGTGTCCACCCTTAATTCTCAGGTCCTATCACCTTGTTTTAGTAGGTGGCAGTCAGTAGCCTGAGTCCATGGTTAATGTTAAACTCTCATCAGGGATCACCAATGCAAGATGTCTTTAGACACAAATGTCAGTGTGTAGACATCTGGTTCTGGGGAGGTCCCACCTGCCCTCCAGAGCACAAAGGAACAGGGTAGAGAGACCCAAACTCCACCAGGCCCTGACTTTCAAAGGATAAACACCCAGCCCAGGATTCACCGACCCTGGAATCAGCTGGTGCCCAATGACTTGGATAAATCACACAGTTCCCAGCTTTACGATCCTCCCTCCCCAAACACTGAATACAAAGCTACCCAAGGAGACAGTGTGCTGCCTTTACCTGTTGCCAAGCTGCTGGATAGCCAAAGTTCCTCCTCAATTCACCCAGCACTTGGCCAGTGTCAAAGACACATTCCTCTCTTCCATCACCAGGAGGGCTGAACCTTTGCACTGAAGACACTGCTGGGCTATTGCAGTTTATGATCACACAAGCTAGTGAAGCACAAAGCAACAGTGGTTTCATTTGGAGAATCCCTTTTTCTCCAGGATTTTAATTTATTTATGCTGACCAAGCAACATCCACTCTCTGTCAGAGACCTGACACCAGACTGCAGTTTTAAGCAGTGGTGTGAAAAGGAGGGTGGTCCCACTGGAGCTCTGACAACTGTTTAGAAAATGTTTAGTTTCATCTGGGGCAGCTTCAGCTCAATCCACCCTTAGCTGGACTCACCTGCAAGAGGGATTTGCAGTCTGTGCAAACTCTGAGTCTGCCACCAGACCTTGTTCCAACTGGCACTGCAGCCAGTTTCAACTGCCACTGCCCAACGGCACGGAGGGTCACAGAATCCTCACAGGATGGGACCTTAGAGCTCATCCTGTTCCACTTTCTGCCATGGGCAGGGACACCTCCCACCAGCCCAGGGTGCTCCAAGCCCTGTCCAACCTGCCCTTGGACACTGCCAGGGATCCAGGGGCAGCCACAGCTTCTCTGCCCAACCTGGGCCAGGGCCTGCCCACCCTCCCAGCCACCAATTCCTTCCCAGTATCCCCCCCAGCCCTGCCCTCTGGCAGTGGGAAGCCATTCCCTGTGTGCTGTCCCTCCAGGCCTTGTCCCCAGTCCCTGCCCAGCTCTCCTGGAGCCCCTTTAGGCACTGCCAGGGGCTCTCAGGTGTCCCTGGAGCCTTCCCTTCTCCAGGGGAGCCCCCCCAGCTCTCCCAGCCTGGCTCCATCCCAGAGGGGCTCCAGCCCTGCAGCATCTCCGGGCCCTCCTCTGGACTCGCTCCAGCAGCTCCACGTCCTTGTGCTGTTGTTCCCAGGGCTGGGGCAGCTCTGCAGGGGGGGCCTCACTGGGGCAGAACAGATGGGGACAAATCCTGCCACAGACATTCTACAACACTCTCCTCTCCCCATTCTCCACATATTGATCCATATATTCTAAAGGCCACAACAAGGAAACATCTTTTCTGCCATCTACGTCCTACAGAAATTGAACTGGGTTAGCTCAGTTCCTCAAGCACAGCTTTCCTAACCCTGGCTTTGGCAAGCTCCTGTGAGTTCTTCACAGGAAAACTCCCAGAAAATGTTTTCCCTTCCATTTCAGCATTTTAATACTGGATTAGGTGACCTGTCTAGACAGATGAGAAAATAACAGGGTATTTGGTGTGTACAGAACCCTCATTTGGAAACCCCCCCTAATTAGCCAACAACCTTTACCGCATGATCAGCAGGGGAAGGCAATTAAAGTTTAGCAAAAGCCTGAGCTTTCCAACCAGGATCCACGTTCCGTTGTGAAAAGAACAGGTGATATAAATATGTGAAGCCCCACCACACTTTATTTCAGTACCAATTACACACTTTGCTGGGCTCCTCAGTAAGACAAGCACACAAAGCAAAACCCACTGTGTTCAGTGCTCTCCCCTCAGCACTTGCCAGGCCACCAGTCAGGGCTCGAGCCAGTGAATATCACCAGGTCCTCTGACACAAAGATAGTTTGGCTTTTTACTTTTTCTTAGTTGCCAAAAGCAGATGTTTCTTTTTGCTTATTTTTTTTTCCCTTTTCTCTTTTAATCACAGGGTAAGAAGTGTGTTGGCTGTCGTACTGTGAATCTCTCTCAGACTGTAATTTTACTTAGTGTCCATCTAAGAGCAAGGGTAGCACTAAATCACAGCTTCACTGAAAGCAAAATTCCCCTGCTTTGCCTTGCTTACAGCCTTCCTGTCCAATAGCCAGCAATGAAAAAATACCCAAATACCCATCTTCCTTTTGTCTTCAATACAAAGCTTTGATCCTCTTACCCCTTGTTGCATGCGTGTGTCTCACTCAGGATATTTTAATCACTTCCAGTCCTGTTCCCTCTCCTCAGTCTCATCATTCTGCTTCCCTACGTGCCACTACCTTTCATTCATCCCTTCTATTTCCTTCATTCAAAAAATAAAACCTTTTTTAAAAAAAAAATCCCTAAAACCAACCCTTCCCTAAAAAAGGAAAATAAATCCTGAGCATAACTGCTGTTTCCCAGCAGACAAAGCTTTGCAAAGATGTATTTTCTATGATGGGCATCATTCTCCCAACCCAGAATCATGGGCTTCCATTCCTGGCATTTGTACCCTTCAATCCTCTGAGCTCCCTTCAATCCCTTCCTCTCTGCTGATCTCAGCTATGAAAAGTTCAGAGGTGAGACAACTCCGTGACTTCTTTTCCCCCCCTCCTTTTGCCAGTAAAAGCTTGCAGGTCACAAGGAAGAAGCCAGAGAATGCAGGCAGTTCACAACTGCCCTCCTCATTACAACAACACCCTCTGACCAGGCTATTCTTCTAAGGACACTTCAGAAAAAAGGTCACCAACGCTCCAACTATTTAAAAATACAAAACCCAAATAAACAAAAGCATTTCTCAAGGAAATCTGCTATTCTTAGCTCACCCCAATACTCCTTTGGTAGTATTGTTGTAGCTGTGATGACACAAAGATTTGGGCAAGGCAAGCTCTGGAAACAAGGCCTGTGTTCTTGAGGCTTGGCTGGGGGTTGGTTGGGATTTTGGGGTTTGGGTGGGGTTTTTTTCCCTACCAGGATTGGTTAATCTTTAAAAAGTGACCTTCCTTAAGACTTCATACCACCCAGCAGGTTGTCTTGTACCCATGAGCCATAGCTGTGAGCTCCTGACATTCCACAGACCAAATTCATGGTCATCCCCATTCCCAGTGGGAATCATGTCACCCCTTTCATTATTTTGGGTGTCCAACTTGCATCTGCTGCCCAAAGCCTTTCAGGTGATGGAGAGGAGGAGCAATCCATCCTGCTGGTCTCTGGCATTCCCACCTCAGGATGGACAAGCTGAAAGGGAGCTTACAGCACAATCCAAAACAGCCCTCTAACCTTTTCTGAGGGCTCTTATATTGTGTTAAATCAACAGTTTTCACATTAACAAGTGTAACAGCCAGTCTGGAGGGTGAGAAATGCATTATCAACATAAACAAATTCCCTGCTGACTGCACAGACTGAGCAGCTCCAGCACAAAAATGCACCAGAATCACTTTATTCCCTCCACGTTTTGAAACAATGGGAATTAAGCATCATCCATAATCAGAAAACTGAGCAACAATTTTGCATGTGTTTCAAAGGAACTCAGATAGAAACAACAAGACTCAGCTGAAAGATTAAATGGAAGCAGAAGAAATAAACCCACTACTATTTTCTCATTATTTTAAGTGCAGCTATTCAAGATACTACCAGCACATGACAGGGCACTGCACACACGTGTTTGTAATGCAGGTTTGTCAGCACAGCCCGAAAGTGTTTACAAACACAGTATGTGACACCAAAGCCTTAATTCAATCTAAGCAGAGACAAAGTGTGATTGAGCAACCAAGAGCAGAAGCTAGGGGGAGGGAAAAAAAAAATCACAACAAAAATAAAATATCTCATTTTTAACAAATGCCACTAATCAGCTGTTGAAATACTTTTCACTAAAGACTGAGAGGATACTGGTTGAAGCTTTCAGATCAGGATCCAATCTGTCAGAGACATTTACACTCCAGTCCCATCAGAAGACAGGGCTGTGGTGCTGGGAATGCTCCTCCCCATTCCATGGAGGTGGCCTGGGCGGATTTGCAAGACAAAATTTTCTGGCCTTTGCACCTCAGGGATCTACCACGACGCAGAACTGTCTGTCTGTGAGCCCATGCATTATTAGCAGGGTGTTGCAGAGATGGAACACACATGCAGGTGGTTTGCAGAGATGCCTAAGGAATGGAAATTTGCACAGACCATCCACAGTCCAGAGAACCTTCTGGGCCCCAGAAAGCAATAAAAAGAAAAAATAATAATACCAGGAAACATTTTCATACTGAGTTTCAAAAGCCTTTTTCCAACAGATGTAATAATCTCTATTATTTCATCAGCTGCATAAGGAAAAGTGGTTATCTGAAGGCTCTATTAGCTGAGCCCATTTGCAAAAGCTCCGCAGCAGAAACAGAAAGGTGACTTATTCAGCAGATGTAAAGACACTCCAGCTTTTAGGCCATTAACTCATTACACAGCCCAGCACTACTTGCACTGAGCAAGTGCACAGTTGTAATGAGTAACCTTTGCTTAAGTAACTGCAGTTACACAAGTTTCAATTATCGTCTGTAATGCACCTTTTTTTCCCCTAAGCTGAGGGAGAAGTGCTTGGAAAGATTATTTTACTTGGAGCAGTTTTATCTCCTTTAACACCTTTCCAGGCTTCAGACTCAGGCTGTCCCCCCAGGAAGGTCAGGGCAGAGCAGATCATACCTCTGAGTAGGTACAAAAGTGAAGTGGAAGGGATGTCTGGGCCGGCCCCAGCACTGCCTGTCAGTGCCTCCCAGGGCTGTTTGCTGAGCTTCTCCACAGCTCCTGGCACAACAAACAAGCATTTTGTAACTTCTCCCTCTTTCCCCCTTTCATCAGCCTTCTCAGACACAAGCACATTAATCCTTGCTGCCTGTTATTTCAAGATGCTCTTTCCAAGCTCTCTGGGCTGTAAACATGTCAAGCTGGAGGACACATCTCTTTTTTCCTTCCTCCCTCCTTTCTAACCCAGCGGGTTGCACGTCAAACTCAGAATCCCTTCCAAAATCACTGTTTAGACCCTTCCAAGAGAAGGCAGGAGTGTTATTAAATGAACTCCAGCCCTCCATGTCAGTGAGAAGCACAGGTGAGCCCAGCCTGCTGTTACAGACTGCCTTTGTACAGGGGTTGTGCAAACACCAGCCCGGGAGCTTTACTGCCGTCGGAAGCTGACACACCTTGTTTACTCAGCTACCTGGAGAGCTGCAGGAGCAGGATAATGGTCCTCAGCCTTCCACATACATACCAGAGCCTTTCCCAAGCTCATAAACCTGTGTCACTGAGGCATAAGTACCACTGAGATCAAGTTTACCTCGTGCTACACCTGCACATGCTGGCCACTCACCTGCTGGGCTGAAACTACCTGGAGAAGGGCACTTGGTCATCATCCTGGTGCTCAGGCTCTACCCAAGCCAGTATTTTAGTCTGAACAGGTTTGCCAGGTGGATGCAGCAGCTGGAACAGTCACTCAGCTCCAGACCAGTTCAGCTGCCCCTTTTTACAGGGCTGAAGAGACCTGTTCTGACAGCTCACAGAAACTCAAGTGTTGGTCAGAAGCAGTCACTGAAAGACCCTACTCCAACCAGGACCACCCCCAGCACAGGCTCCTTGAACACAGTGTTTTCCAGTACTTGAAATGGGGAAGACAGATGCAAAACCCCTGCCTTTCCCATCACTGTGACTCCATCCCCTTGCTCCTCACCACTGTCATGCCTGACCAGAGTGAGGAGCCTTGCTGGTCCTGCACAGGGACACATGATCCTGAGTGAGCAATTCTCCTCTCAAGCAGGTCTTGAGTGGAGCACCTCCAGCCCCCCTGCTGCACCCCACACCATCACTGAGACCCATTTGTCCTGTGTGCCTTCCCTGGTGAAGGAGAGATGACCACGCTCATCTGTATCACCATGGTGGTACAAGGAACCCACACTCACAAAAACAAGCCAGCAGTCCTGCTGCCAACCAGCAACTCCTATCTCGCCTTATATTTCCATAGGCACAAGCTGAAATGAAGTGATTTGATTTCCGGAGAGCTGTTGAAGTTTACAGGGGTGGCTGTGAGGGAAAAACAAACTCATGCTGAAGACAAAAGCTACAATCCACTAAAATACATCCAGGTAGCAGCCCAGGCCATCAAGTGTGGCTCGAGGCACCAAAAATGCTGATCTTCCATCAGCACCTACCAGCCCCAGTTACAAATTACTGAGCCACCCCAATGACTGACACACAGGGAGTGCAGGGCTGGATCAGACATCAAGGAAGGAAAGGCATTAATAACACCCCACGGGTACTCCTGGACAGCAGCGTGCCAAAAAGCTTCCCATTCTTCCCATACACCAAACCAACAGCCTCGTGCCCAAAACCCTCTCAAGCATAAGGTTTTTCAAGGCAGGAGAGAACTTCAGGCTGACTCTGAGCTCTCCATCCTCAGGACACATCCCAAAAGAGACAGAGGGAAATACAGTATTAACCTTTCCCTGTCCAAACTCAGGTCTCCAGCCTGAGAAGTTGACCTTAGCTGGGTTTTGGTTCATTCACCTGAAAGCCTTACCTTCATTTACCCCCTCACCTCTAGAAATATCACCTCATTTCAAGAGAGACAGAGAAATGGCCACCCTGAATTGTCCCCTCTTTCCAAGAAGCTGTGCTTCTTCAATACACACACACACACAACAAATAATGGACTCTGTAAACAACTCCACTAATTATGAATGAGAAGCAGCCCAAAGCTGCTAAATATTAAAGTTGTGGCCATCAGACCTTGTGCAGGCTACAGGCTCTCACCACAGCACCACTGTGTGGTCCTACACTGCTGGCCCAGAAAAGGAAACAGAAATGTTCAAGTTCTTCAACAACAACAAAAAAAACTGTTCTGAAAAACAGTATTTTTTCACAAGTACGATCCAAGACAGGCATCCCCTTTGCCTCTTTCCACACCACCATCATCCAGGAAAAATGCAGGGGGGAGACAGAGAATAAACCACAGAACTCACAGAATCACTCCCGTTGGAAAAGACCCTTACCCATGAAATTCGACATTTTATAATTAACTCTGAATCAGCAGAGATGGTGGAACAGGTTCCAGGATAAGATCTCCTGCTATCTTAGAGGCACGAGGCACCCCTTTTGCCACTCAATTTTCTGAGCAGCTTATCAGAAGTTGTGTTGCAAGGAAAGACATACATAGACTGTGTCCAAATCCCTGGGTGATTTGAGAACTAGCAGGAAATGTGGATGGAACAGCACCTGGGATAATTCAGTCTTCAAGATAAGGAGGGATGGGAAGCATTGGAACAAACCACCAGCTCCCACATGCAGTGGAGCCGTGAAACACCTGCCCCATTAAGCCTCCTCCATCCTCCAAAATCACCAAAAAAGTGCTAACTGTGAAAATCTCTGTACTTTTGAATGTTTGGAGGAGATTTAAACAAAAAGAAAATGGGTCACTGGCTGGGGCTTTTGATCAGGAAACCACTGCACATTTTTACCACTGTGATCCAACTTGTTTTAATGCCTGCAAATATCCCTCGAGTCAAATGAACTTGTTCAAAGCTGATTCACACCAAGGCTACTTTTTAAATTGGGTAGTTGTTGACAAGTAGAATATATTTAACAAGCCCCAAGCGTCTTGGCATGCAGTATAAAGACTTCCTATTATGAGCTGGGTTGTTGTTTTTTTTTTTTTTTTTTAAGTGAACATATGGGCAGAGCAGGTTGTCTGCCACGGGGCACTTCCATACAGTGCTTGGCACTGACAGAACTGCACGGATATCCAAAAAATAAACCGAGGAACATCACGCCAAGAACACGGGGGATGAATCACACCATTTAAAACTCCCTGATAAAATGCACCATTATGTGTTTTTCCCAATCCTCCTCATCTGAGGGAAAAGAAAAGAAAATAAACTACAATAATTGTGTCCCTCTGGCTGGATGGTACAGTGAGAACGTGGCAGGCGCTGCCAGCTCCAAGGGGATGGGATGGGACGGGATGGGATGGGACGGGATGGGATGGGAGCAGGCTACCTGGAACTACTTTTCAAGGGTCCCTCTGGCAGCCTTTGGAGCACACCTTGGCCAGTGGGTCGGTGTCTTGATGTACAGTGTGGGATAAATTTAAGGACTAGATTTTCCCTACCACCAGACACTCCAATTGGAGGAGGTCATCATCCTCAAGTGATTCCCAGAGAAATGGGCTGAGAATGAAGTCTGGGCTATGGAGCTTCTCCAGCCCATGCAGCCAACACTGTAGCACTGTGGTTCATGCCAGAGGCTCAGTATTGCACAGGACACACAGCTACTCACAGCAGTGACAAAAAGCACAGCTTGGGCACGTTCCTTGGACAACAGAGCAGGAAATCCAGTAAATCCACTGCTCTGCAAATGCCCTGCAGAGAGAACAATCATGTGCTGTAGCTAGAGCATCAGCATCCCCTAGATTTTGGAAGGCTGCAGGCAGGTGAAAGGTCCCACCTACCCAGAAGGTATCCCACAACATCCATCTACTCCATCACAGAGACAGCTTTCACTGCCAAAACTCTCCTCTTCTGCATCAGGAGAAGCTGGAGACAACAGGGACACCAGAGTTGTACCCAACCTGCTGCAGTGACAGGCACATTCCCATCTTAACCTTGGGCACAGAAATGGTGATCTAGCTAAAAAATTCCAATTGTTTCCAAATCTTACTGACCACCAGGGATCTATCCGTGCTGTCAGCTGGCCAGAACCTAAACCAGCCAAGCAAGAGGCAGTTTGGCTCTGTCAGGCTCCTACAGGACAAAGGATTAACAGCTCAGGAAGAAGAAGCTGTTGAACTAACCAGGACAAGCAACAACCAGTCCCAAACTGGCCTGCCTTTCCCCATGTCTTTGCAAGCTTCCCAGGCTCTGGCTGATCTCCTGGTGGGAAACTTCCCCTATTTTCAGCTCCTCAGTCACATTGAGCATATCTGCCACTGCTGAGCTCCTGGTGAAAGCAAAGCTCGGTGTTTCAGGACTGCAAAAGGTAGGAGAGACTACAGAAAGAAAGAAGAAGTTATAAACTAAACTCACTGGCATAATGGATAGAACAATGCTGCAAAAATGCTTCCTGCAGAACTCGTACTCCAGCTGCCAAGAGGAGCTGTACCCCATCCCGCCTGCATAACCGTGTGATCTTATCTGCTCCATCCTCCTTCTCTCTCCAATTGTTTGGGGAACTTAATTGATAAAACCAGCCTTAATTAAATAGGAAACATGCCCGTGTTTGCACAACTCAGAACACAATCGTGTCTCAGTCAAATAAACACTGGTGTCCAAATTACACTCGGGAATTCACTGTGGTTTGGGGTTTTAAATTCGTTGCAGCAAGCTTGGGAGCAAAGTTCCAACAGGAATCTTTTCTTCTCCTCCCATCCTCTGTACTAGGAGGGTGAGACAGGGAAGGAATCCACATGCAGGGAGCCTCCGTGCTGGTTCCAGCTCAATGTGTACATGAGGATCATTTCAGGACACACCATATGAGACATGCTAGCCCAAAAGCAATTATTTTTTCTCACCACTTCTCAGAACCCAGACCGACCAAACTGCCCTGAAATAGCAGCAAAGCTCTCGAAATAGCACCATTCCTCCTCTTTTTGAAAGCAACACCCACGCTCAATCTTGGATTTTAAGCCATCCCCGAGCAGTTACCACTTCTCACCATTCGAGCCACGGGGAAAATCATTAAATCCAACAGAAACACTATGGGAAAAGAACCAAAATTAGAAAAGCCAAACACCACGTGGGATTTACTCCCACAATAACTGGATCGACTTCAGGATGGAACAGACTAGACGTGACTCCAGGAAAAATACGTCTCTCCAGGTGCAGCTGTATGGAGGGGGCTTCTCCTGGGCTCGTGGTTAAAGGCACACCACATGTTCCAGCTTTAAGGCAGCACACACGTAAGCAGGGCTGGCCTCAGCACGCTGGGATACACAGCCTTCTCCATCCCACTGTATGCACAAACACACTCACTGAGCAGCCCAGGGCAGGGGAATTCAGGTTGGGAAGCGTTTCCTTGGATCCTGAGGAAGCCTGGGTTATGGCTGGCAGAGGTCTGTACCCACCAGGAGCTTCCCTTGAAGAAGATGGGAGTTTTGCCCACAGGTTTGCATGCAGCAACAAGAAATGTTTTAACACAAAAGCACTGACCTTCTCCTCACTACACACTGTCTGCATTCAGGTCACCTGGAGATATCCAAAGGAAATCAGTACTGCTATGGAAAACCTCTTACACAGGAATATATCCCTGCTGTAAAGCAACAGAAGCCATTCACCCCGCTGAGTGATTTTCCTCCTGAGTGTGAAATGGAGCAGAGAGCAGAAACAGCTCACAAATCATGGAATCACAGAATAGTTTGGGCTGCAAGGGACCTTTTAAGGTCAAACGAAATCAAAGACAAGAAACAGAAGGGTGGGCGAGAAAAGAGATGAAAACACACCAGTGACACCTTGGGCTTTGTTCCCACCTTGTCACAAACTTCAAAACAAATCCCTAGGATGGAATTTTGCCTGGAGATTCCAACAGAAAACCCCCTTCCAGTCAACTTGTGCTTTGAGGTTACTAAGTGCCCTGCAGGCAAGCACAGCCCGGAGTGCCATGGGCTGCACTCCAGTGATGGATTATCCCTGCTGCAAGGTGCCTTTCATTTCTCCCGACACACCTGAACTCAAAACATTTCTCCCCTGTGACAATCCAGACATTTTAACAAAACAAAGGGAAGTTTACTGTGTATTGATCCTCTTGATGAAACTGTGCCTCAAACAGCTTCACAGAAAGAGAAAAATTAAATAGCTCAGGCTGAGGTAAAAGTGAAAAAAAAAAAAAAAGAGACGTTTTAGATCTAAGAAATTTTTCACAGAGCAGGAAGACTTGTCATATGGTAAACAGCAGAAACCAGGAACTGGGACACTTGGGATTTATCTCTTCTTCCACAGCCTTCCCATGTGACTGGGGTAAAAGAATGACAATCCTACCCATAACTTGCTAAAAATCTAGCACAATTTCAACATGTTTAGGTGGGAGCTCATTTTATTCAGCACACCACGCTTGATCCTTTCAGTGCCTCAGCTTCACTGAATGTAAAACAGCACAAGAGCACCTGGCTGTGCCAAAAAAGCATTTCCATTAATGCCCTCAAATGAAAAGGAATCAGTGTAAGGTATTAGATCCCCACCAGGACTGAGCCATGTGCAAGTCAGATGAGATATGCCAGTACATTTCAAATCACTGCTTGCATCCATCCCATAACTGCATCCCTACAGATAGGCTGGTATGTTGGCAGGGAAAATTTGTCATTTCTAAATTTAGCAGACACTTCAATCATTGTGTGATGCTTCAAAAGCAATGGAGATGTAAAGTGGAGCTTGTAGGACAACCATTTAAACTGAAAT
Source organism: Scytalopus superciliaris (assembly GCA_013400415.1). NCBI lineage: Eukaryota > Metazoa > Chordata > Aves > Passeriformes > Rhinocryptidae > Scytalopus > Scytalopus superciliaris. Next base: position 14,245 of record VXBX01000652.1, on the reverse strand, counting down.
GAGAGCTCCGCTCAATGAGGAAAGGCTTTTCTTAATTCCCTTCCTGTTTGGACAATTTGATCCACTTCTTTTTTTCTCCACTACAACCACAAAGGTCTGTCCTGCAGTGAATGGATAGGCTTTTTTCTGGGATAACTTCCAGGTTAAAGAGAAAGGATTTACACTTGAATGAAACATAGGCACTGTATTTGGAAAATCTGTTTTGAAAACTTGGGAAGGAAGCAAAGCCTCCTTCATTTAAAAAGGGACTCAATTAACATTCTCCAACAAGTCTTCCTATCCAAGGAACAGTACTTGCTGGGGGCCATGTGATCTGAAACTTGCTCTCCTCGCTCACAATGTCCCTTTCTGAAAGGCAGGGCACTGCTTTGGAGAGACACGAGGATCTTTGCACAGCTTTCCAAAGGACAGCCTGTCATGGGCAAGGCCTTGACTCCAGGCATCAGATGTTCCATGACTTAAGCTCAGGAAACTTAAAATAGTGCTTAAAGACCCTAATGAAGACCTAGAGTGACACAATCCTACTGCAGATCCCTCTACCAGGACAGCTCAGCCATGCTCAGCCACAACAGGGAGATGAATCCTTGGTGCACCATTTCCTGAAAACAAAGAGTTCTAAAACCTATAAAGGTGACACTGACGACCAAACAAGCAGCTGTTCTGCTTCTGGATCCCATGTTTCTGGGTGTGGGTTTGATCTGCAGCAAGCAGCAGCCAGACAGGACCACCCTAAGGGTTATCTTGGTTTTGATCCTGCAAGAGCTGGGCATGCCCAGATAATGCCCATGCAGGATGAGGAAAACAACCTATACCGTATGTTTTTCCAGCTAAAGTTAAAGGGGGAGGGGGAGGGGAAGGGCTATTGGCAATTTAATATGCACTTCTATATCTGAATTTCCTTATCAACCACACATGACAGAGCATTCTTCACCCTTTAATAAGTAGAGATTGAAGTCGAGCCTGACGGGAAGTTGATGACGGATTGAGAATGGGAGCCCATGTCAATATACAGCAGATCAGGACAGGAGATAAAGGCATTCTTAGTGCAAAACATGCAACCATCACCTCACTCAACACTCTGGGCACCATCTGTAGCAGATCACTCTTCTGCATTTCTTCTGGATGCCTCCAACTGCAGTGTGAGCCAGGTATGTGCAACAGAGGGGAACAGTTACCTGCAGCTGCCCCCCATCAGCACCTCAGTGGAACTATGTTGGGAAAACAAGGATAGAGGCTCTCTCCAGAGCCTGTCCTGGTAATTCAGAAGATGAGATGTGAGCTAACCTCTGGAAAAAATATGATTTTTCCTTGCTATCCATGCTTTTAGTCCAGGCACTGAATCTGGTGTGGATAACTAGGAAAACTCTCCTGCATTCTATCGCTGTTCTTCACAACATCCCAAATAAATTGGTGGTCTGGGAGTTTGTCTAAACCACTTACCCTGAAATCTTTTCCCGCCATGCAAAATAAAAGGTTATTAGCAGTTTTGTTATTAAATTAAGATTTTCCAAGAGAAAGTCAACACACTTTAAACTGACAATACAGTGGAATAGTTTACCCACACAGAGAAGTGCCTCATTATTAACCCTTGTTGGTCACAAACACAGATGTCAAGACAAAAGCAGCAGAGAATCCTCTACACATCTCATAGAAACAAACCACAAGGTACTTTGCACAGCTGGTAAATGAGCTGCTCAGTGATAAACACACTTAACAGAGTTTACATTTGCTTAAGACACTTAAAAGATTAAGAGGTCTGCTCCTGTCTTTTCTGCCAACTACAGACAGATGCTGGACAGCACAACAAGGTGAAGATACTTTGGAGATGAGTTTAAGCAAGAAATAAACAAAAAGGTGTAGGCAGCTCACCCAACATACAGGGCTCAGCTAGAACTTTGTGTGAAACCCCTCCATCCATCCCAAGGGCATCCACACAACATTTGGACATGACACAGTTCACAGTCATTCTCCCATTACCTTGAGCTAAACATCCCCTTGGCAGATGGATCTTTTGCACCCAGAAACATCCCTTGTAGAACCTTCACCTGAGAATGTAGCAGGTGGTGACAACTCACGAAATGTGCTCATGTCCACAGCTCTTTAAATAAAAACACTCATCTACAAGAGCCTGCCTTTGTTTTTGTTATGCCTTTGAAAAGAGTCAACCCACTCCAAAAGTTTAAAACTGAGTAACTGCAGTAACTGGATCTTCTCAGGGAAGAAAGGGAAGAGTATTTAATAATGAAATGCCTTCTCCCCTCCAGAACTGGTCACGCCAACCTCTGTGCAGGCTTTCTGATCCTGTGCACTGTGCATATGCCTATACTGGAAGCAAGCTTTAGGATCAGGAACTTGCTGCGAAGTCCAGGTGGCTGCACACACACAGAAAGAGAGAGGCACATTTTCTGTTATAGCACGTTGGATTGAAGATCAGGGGGGCAGTTATCCTGCATGTTTTATCAGAAGACCCCTCCAGAAAGGATTTAAGCACTAGAAAAACCATGCTTTTAAAAGTGAAACTGCCTGGCCAACATGGGCAAAGCCTTAAAAGTGCTGTAACTCTTTGCTCTGGGACTCAAATGTTACTGGAAATTTGCAGACATAGAGACCCTCTGCCTCAGAAGGTGCTGGAACTGAAGCGACAGGGACACAGCCCCATATTTACACCACTGCCCCCCTGTGTGTCTTCCTGTGTCCCTTTGTCACCAAGCACATCTTCCCCTCCCTGCTCCAAAGCAGATTAAGCTTAATAAACTTATGTAGTTGTGAAGTGTACTGCCTATTATCCAATTAGACAGCTAACGAGATCTGAGTAGCAGCACGTAGGCACCGATAGCTGTCGGCTGATACCTGCTACGGATTAGACACGTTCCTTATTTTTCCAGCCCTTGCAGAAAAAGGGTTGGGATTGGTTTCAAAGGCTGCTCTGAAGACTGGGCTCAGGTAATTGTTTAATTTCGTTTGGGACCCATGAACACATCACGTTTGTTTCGTCTTGATCTCCTGGAGCTGTCACATCACAACCGTCCTGTTACGAAGCTCCTGACAGATCTGGCGTGACTTGCTCGTTTAAACTTTTGGTGTGGACAGGGGCAGGTCTCATCACCTTTAAGGTCCCTTCCAGCTTCAGAAATCTATGAAGCAATAAAGGAAAATGTCCAGAAGTGGTAAGGATATTCAGAAATGCATCTTTATTAGCTCTGATGCTGTTTCCACATGATATTCCCCTAAGAGCCATGTGAGGAAACATGAATCAGATGTAATCGCCAGAAAACGGCCGCATGACAACATCGGAGCATAATTATGAAGAGTTTGTTATCTAATTGGGAGAGCACTGGAAAGTGGGTCCAGCCAAGCAGAAGGGCTGTGCAATATTTTCATTACCAGCCTGGATGACAGACTGGAATGTATGGCCACAAACCCAACGGATGATTCAGCTGGGAGGATTTGCAAGCGCCGCGGTGTACGGATTTCAATTTCTAAACTATCTCCATGCACTGGTGTAATAACAACAAGAGGAAATGCTTGAGCAAGAGAAGTCACAGGTACAAAAGCAAAGATGGGGAGCAACTTCCTATTCAGCAAGGCTCCAGAAAGACTCTGAGAGGTAACATGGTGAGGTTCAACAGTGTCCCACAGCTGCATAAAGGCAGAGCTCAAGGGATGAGCCACAGAGAGAAAGACTCAGCTCTGCCTTGCAAAGTGTTGCCCTCGGGTGCTCACTGCTGTGCTTTTTGTGCCGGCAGACCTGAGAGAATCCTGTGGAGAACAACAAAATTAAAAACCACCAGGTATGAGATTAAGCCAGCTCTATTTAAGCCAGACATGTTCCTAAGAACCAGCCCAGGCAAGCAAGCAGGACACGGCCTGAGGGGAGCCTTCTCCTTCCAAATCCAGCAGGAAAATTCACAGTTTCACTCTCCTGAGCTTAACCCGCTGGCTTTAATCTTTGTTTAAAAACAAGCTAATGGCCATTAACATAGACAGAGAGAACAAAAGTCTAGAGGCTCATCAACACAGAAAAAGAGACCAGAATCTACCTCCAAGCCCCACATAGGTCTGTCTGAACAGTCTTTCACTGTTATGAAGCACCTCTCTCATTAGCAGATCTTGAAAAGAGTGACCATCCTCCAGACACTTAATTTGTCTTCACAAATGGGAAGACAGGGATGGGATGGCTAGAGCACACAGTTTTAAACTGGCAGAAGGCAGGGTTAGATGGGATATGGGGAAGAAATCCCTTCCTGTGAGGGTGGGGAGGCCCTGGCACAGGTTGGGCAGAGAAGCTGTGGCTGCCCCATGCCTGGAAGTGTCTGAGGCCAGGTTGGACAGGGCTTGGAGCAACCTGGGCTACTGGAAGGTGTCCCTGCCCGTGGCAAAGGGTGGAATTGGATGGTCCCTTCCAACCTAAACCATTCTGGGATTCTGTGACTCTCTGGTTGAAATTTGGTTGGATCACTGAGCTCGAAAGGTAGCAGTCAATCAACTGCATGATGGAAGAGAAGAGAATGAGGGAACAAGGTTTGTTAAACTTGGAGAAGAAATGGAAGTTAGTGGGGGATCCAACTTACATGTTTCATTACCTGACTGGGGGTTACAGATGGAGCCAGACTCAGTAGCAAAAACAAAAGGACAAGAAACAATGGGCATGACTGGAAGTGAGAGAAATTCTGATCACACAAGAGGAAAACACTCCAGTCCACAAAAACACCAGGCATGGCATCAATCTGCCACACTTGACTGGAAAAGGTCTAGAACTTCCCCAAAACTATTCACAAAAAACCTACCTTTGATCCTGGCCCTGTCTGGAGCAGGAGGTCAGGCACAGGAGCTCCAGATGTCCTTTGCCACCTCAGTTACTCTTCAGTTCTAATAAATCTTTATCAAGGAACACTGAACAAGGGATTTTGCCCAGTAGTCTATATCTACACCTGTTCAGTGCTAACAAGTACTTTAGACTCAAAAGCTGTCAATAAAACACCTTTCACATGACTAAAGATCCCAGTCTCTGTTACGAGTAAGGAATTAAACACTAAGAGCTTTCACTGCAACTGGAAACAGAGCAAGAGAATCTGGAGACTCATGTTATGCAAGTTATACAGAAGCTCTGGAGAAAACTGTGAGGAATTCAAAGAAGATACATACTGATAGTTCAGACAACAAAATCCAGACTGCTCCTCCCTACCTGCTCTTCCCACCGCAATAAACACGAGGCAATGCCAAGAGACATTTCAGACCTGTCCAGACCAGCCTTCTTTTGGGTGAGAGCTTCTTCAGTTGTCTCAGGACAAAGGCTCTCTGTGTGCAGACATACCTGTCACACACACTTCCTACTCTCTCCCACTGAAAGGTATAAGAGGTGTTAATAGATCCAGAGAAAATGCCTGAAACAATGTACACAGATATGTTTTTCCTTCTTTCCCCCCCCCAACAAAATAAAGTGAAGCAGTTTACCTTAGTGAGTGTTTCCAGTGCTTATCTGCTGCGTTTTCTGTCATGCTTTATGTTTGAGTGCTACCTCTCCTCTTAAAATAACCTGCACATCCACGTTTTACCAGCTTCAGAAATGCATGAATAACCGAGTCCTTCATGGAAACAAAGATACAGTAGGTACAAAATCAGATGCAGGGAGCGTAACCACTGCAGGGAGGGAGAAGGGAAGGTCACTCCTGAGCTGCAGCTGGGAGGTCAGAGCAGGTAAGCACAATGTCTGAGCTGCAATTGAGCTAATCATGGGGAAAACCTTAGCCAGAGCACCTGGCAAGGACTTTCACCTTACAGCAGGGAGGAACTACTTTGGAACAGTCAGAAATCCATAATACATCCCTGTGGAAGTGACAGCACTTGAGTAAGAAGAGCATGTGCCCTGTTTTTCTAGTGAGGAAAGAGACAAAGCCATAATGAAACCTTCCATGGCAAAACACTTTATCCGTGCTCTGTTCAAAAATCAAACACATCCATCATACCCCAAGGTCCACAGGAGAATCACAAAATGGTATTTTCTGGCTCAGTACGGGCAGGTACCAGACAAGAGCACTCCAGGCAAATTTAGAGCCCTGCAGCTCAAGAAAGACACGGCTCAGAGATTCCCAAAGCCTGCTCCAGAGGATGAAACAGCTCACTCTGTACAGTAACAAAAGGGCAAGAGGGCAGCAATCCTCAACTGCAGCTCAAGAAATCAGTCAGAAACTAGGAAAATCTTGGTAATAGCAAGAACAATGAAGGACTTTCAAGGATCACCCAGGGAGGACAGGGAAAGTCCATCACTGGAGGCTTTTAACAACTGCATTGGACAAACATCTGCTGGGAAAGTTTAGATAGATCTGACCCAGTCTTGGGGCAGGAGGTCAGACTGGACAACTTAAGGTTCCTTCCAGCCCTGCTGTTCTTTGCTTGTAACAGAAACATGACAGCAGAACATGTCACCAGCAGCCCCAGAGCACAAGAGCTTCCCTAATTTTCCCATCACAACACTGGAGAAACTCTGTAAGATCCCACGTGCAGCAGCTGCCCATTCCCACATGGCACCTCCTTCCTTCGTCCCTGGAGGAGCAATACAGGGATAACACAGAGCTGGACTCACAGAACAGGCACAGAAACAGGAGCTCACCAGCACAGCCAGCCCTTCTCACACCCCACAGCGTGGGCATGGTTATTAGCAGGAGCCCATCCACACTTTTCCTCCCAGTTGCTCATCTCACCCTGCAGTCAGAGTAGCTTTTTTTATGTACTTCAGACCTTTCTTCTGTTGCTCCCTGAACTATTTTCATGGGTAATATCTTCAGCACTGGATTCCTGCCCACCACACAGCCATGGATGCCGCCCCAAGGGAATCAGGACACAAAAAGGGAAATGACCCGAGGCTTCACTCCAAAGCCCACGGTCACATTCAGCCCTTTGCCAAGTTCTCCTCAACACCCAGAGGCACCAGATGCCACTGGAACACTGGAGAGATGGTGTGAGCTTCCCATGACTAGAAAGGGACACTTAATTCAGTCTGCTGGGGAGGCTTTGTGCTCCTACAAGCATTTAATGAATGGCACAAACTGTTCTGTGGGATTAGAGCACCCAAAAGCAAACTGCAGGTTCTGGGGTACCAACCTTTACCTCAGGGTTAAAGCTTCACTCATCAAAAGGGGTTTAGGGATTTTTGCTTCCTCAGGTGCCCCCCCTCAATTCATCCTGGCTCATTCTTGTAAATCCAAAGTTGATCTCCAAGCTCTCAGTTATGTCTGCCCATAAAAGAACACAGTGAGGAAAATGACAGAAATGGTCCCAGGGAGAAATACCCACACATGTATGTGTGTGTCTGGAAGCACATCCCAGCTAAATCCACATGTGTTTGTGAGCACATCCCAGCCATAACCACATGTGTGTGTGTCTGGGAGCACATCCCAGCCATATCCACAGTGTGTGTGTTGTCAGCACATCCCAGCCATATCCACACGTGTGTGTGTATTTGGGACCACATCCCAGCCATATCCACAGTGTGTGTGTTGTCAGCACATCCCAGCCATATCCACACGTGTGTGTGTATTTGGGAGCACATCCCAGCCATATCCACAGTGTGTGTGTTGTCAGCACATCCCAGCCATATCCACACGTGTGTGTGTGTTTGTCAGTACACCCCAGCACATCTGAGGGCAGTTATGCAATCCCAGAAACCTTAGATCCAAGTTTGCACTCTCCTTAAGGACAGCCCTGACTCTCTGTGTAGTGCTGACAGCAGCAGTCACGGGACAGGCCCAGGATTGGATCCAACTGAAAAATAACCCCATAAAAATGGGGTGTGTGGGCTCCCTGACCACGAGCTGTCACCCACGGTCACACCAGAACACACACACAAATGGGATGAACCCTTTTACTCGAAGTAGTGTCTTAAAAATTGTGTAAGTCACCCATGAGTCTGTGCCCTGACCGGGCTGGAAAACAGTTATGCAAGAGAGGAAACACACAGTCGGAGACAGGACAGCTCAGAGAAAACATCTCAGTGCAGCTCCACTCCTGAAACCAGGGTCTTGCAAAACAACCCTCCCTCCAGCTTCCCAGGCTTTCCCAAAGGGTCTGTGAGCTTCAGGAGTTCAACCAAAGGATTAGCAGACACGTCTTCCTGGCAGAGTCCTCTGGGATCACACCGGTGACTGGTTCCAAAAAAGCAAATCCTGCTAGAAGAAGACTGGAGATCAAAGCAGGAGGTCACACCTACATCCTGGAACATGCATGCCCATGGGACAGGAGAACTTTTAATTCTGTTTCAGACTAAATGCCCGTCCAACAGAAACATCAGGCCAGAACACTTGAATGTTACACCTGTACAAGCTCTTTGGGAGAAAATCCATTCCCCACCAGCACTGAAAAAATGAATTAAACTGAATTGACACTTAGAAAAAGAAAGAAATTCCTTCTTTCCTCTGCAATTCCCAGCTTAGGAATAGGCCAGGACTACCTGCTTCACTCAGCACAAGGCATTTTCCAGATATATCAGCTACAAGGGAGCTCGAGCAGGTACTTCACAACAGAAATGATCCAAACCAACATGCCTTTTCTTTTCTCCTACTCAAAGTGTGCAAACATCACTATATCGTGTCCAATATTTCGGTCATTCCAAGCATGCCAGCAAAACCTATGCTGTTCCGTGCCACTCAGCTCAATCTAGAGGGCACACTTAAGGAAAATCTGCCATTATTCAGAATAATGAATGAAGACATGAATAACTACGTAGCCATTCTTCAAAAATTACCTACGTCCATTTAGTTCTCTACTTCGTCAGCCAGGAAAACAAATATTTTCCTATTTCTTAAAAGGTAGTTCCTGCCTTTGAACTCAGTAGGTACACACACAGACACACAAAGAAAAAGTAGAATTAAATGAACTTTTCAAGCCATTATAAAGACTTTGCAGCCCTTTAGAGACCTATTGGATAAAAGAAATGCATGTGACCAAAGCAGAAATTCCCCACAAGCTGAAATTGTCTGGGTTTACGTCACTTCAGCTTTTGTGGCTCCCCACAGCTGAGACTCTCCTCACTCACTGCGACCTCCCTTCTGCCACTGATCTGCTCCATGGCCTCCACTTCTCCCTCTTGGAAGTGAGACAGACATGGTCTCAGAGCACGATGTGGAAAATCACTTCAAAGAGGGAATATGCAACAACCCAAGCCCTGCCTAAATCCCTACTCCAGGGCTGCAAAATGGGTTTCTCTCAGACCCAGCAAGCTCCCAGGCACCATCCTTTTGAGTTACCCCAGAGCACTAACAATAGCTGCCTTGTTTAACTGAGCCTTAAAGGACAGCAGAGAACTGGTAGCAGAGAAATACCCGGGAACAGCTCAGGGATCAAACTCCAGAGTGAACAGCAAGGAGGGGCTTTTTGCCCCTTCTTGCATTACATTCCTGCTGATGAGCTTATCTCATTACCTTTGGAGCAACCCAGGCCTTTCCCGGTGCCAAGCTGCTCCCTGCTGCACCTCACACCTTCCCTTACACCCCTCCCATCCTTGCAACCTCATGTCCAAAATGTCACAAAACAAAAACTCCAGTCACCATGTAAAGTTAAAAAAAAAAACCACTAAAATGGCACTTAAACCCAAGGATGTTATTAAAATTCACCAAATGCCACCACTGCTTAAAAATCTACTGCATTTAAAGATTTCCAGAGGAAAAGGTCACCAGCATAGAGAGCACATCTTCCACAGCAAACGTCCTTGTCACGGTGCTGTCACGTTCTGACAGCAAATCTGTTGCTATAAAAACCCTGTGTGGTGTGTTACCCACAGCTCAGGGCTGCTGCTTCAGTCACAGAGTGGTTTGGGTTGGAAGGGATCTCAAAGATCCTCTCACTCCAAACCCCCTGTCACAGGCAGGGACACCTTCCACAAAACCAGGTTGCTCCAAGCCCCATCCAACCTGGCCTCTGACACTCCCAGGGATCCAGGGGCAGCCACAGCTTCTCTGCCCAACCTGGGCCAGGGCCTTACCACACTCCCAGCCAAGAACTTCTTCCCAATATCCAATCTAAACATCCCCTCTGTCAGTGTGAAGCCATTCCCCCTTGTCCTGTCACTCCAGGCCCTTATCCAAAGGCCCTCTCCAGCATTCTTGGAGTCCCTTTAGGCACTGGGAGATGCTGGAAGGTCTCCCCAGAGCCTTCTCCTCTCCAGGCTGAACGCCCCCAGCTCTCTCACTCAGCTGCAGTCCAACCCCTATCCCAGGGCCCCTCAAGGGTGCTGGCTCTGGTACCCAAAGCCTTTTTTTTCCCCCATGCAGTAAATACAGAACACACTGTGCTTGTATTCTGGTGATGCAAAGGGCACACTCTGGTCAGGTGAAGAGAAGGACAGTGCCATGAACTCCCTAAGCAGCACCCACCCTGCACAGCAATCCCACTGCAACACCAACTGATGGTCTCCTGTTTAATAAAAGTCAGCTGTATGTGTCAAGTTTAACCTCAACAAGCTTTATTACAGGCTGCAGTGTCCTTTCATAAGGCACAAGGAGGAGCTGAACCTCACAGACTCCTCAAAACATGTTTACAGTTGTACACAGACACAAAAACAGGGCCTCAAACTAAGGTCCTTAAAAAGCCACTCTCCAGAACGGAGCCACACACCTTGTGGAACAGCAGCACCACATCAATGTGCTCCTCAGGTGCCACCCACGCATGGGGTGGTAACTGGAGTCACCACCAAGCTTTACTTTCCAAGCAGTTCACATTCCCACCCATGGCATTTCTGGAACCTTTTCTTAAAATACAAAGAAACCACTGAAATAGTAGATTATATTTAAAAAAAAAAATACATAAAAAGCAGAGATTTGTGACCAATTTCCATGATGACTCCCATAAACTCCAGGGCACACACCCACATGCCCTCTGTGGGGATCATGGAATGCCTGGACACAGCAAAGCCAACAAATCAACAGAGCCCATGGGAATGGGGCACATCAGCAAGGTGGCTGAGAATTATCATGTTCCCTCAACAGGAAGGCAATAAGGATGATAACACGGTCTGCAAAAACCACAAAGGTGGTTTTGAGATGCCATTTGTTAAATTAGTTGTGCCTTAGGAGTCTGTAATAGAATGAATTGGTTGCATTTGTGGGGGGGTTTTTATGGTTTTGCTTCTATTCCCTATTCCCATGGGGGGTTATCATCCCTCTCTCACATTACTGCTGTGCTATAGAGTAGTTTTTGCACCCAACAAAGCAGGACAGATCCTTAACCCACATCCTTAAGCCAAAGGTTTAGACTCCCTCTTGAGAAGGGAGAGTTCAAATCCATTCTTCACCCACATCAATTCCAAGAGGCAATCTTTATACCCCTTTAATTTATTATTTATCCCTCTGACATAATGTTTTAGCTCACCAACAGAGCTAAAAAAAAAATAAAATCAGTTATTTAATTTCCATAGACTCGACTTCATTAGCTTCTGGAGAGGACTAATGTTTGTGGCCACTGGGAAAGAGTATTTCTACATTTTTCCATTTTCTGGTCTGTTAATTACAATTACAGAGAGAAGGAGACAGCAGTGAGATTTGTGAAACACAGCAGGCTATGCTTTAATACTTGTAAAAGGAACAAAGAAAATAATTTTTCCTCTCTTTTTTGGATAACCCAATCACGCAAAGTTAATCCACATACTTTACAAGTCAGCATCACCATTTCTCCTTAGACACTCCTCTGGGCCAGCAGGAATTTAGCTGGAGAACCTCAGATTTGATTAGAAGGGATTACTTTTCTGTGGGATGACAGGAGCAGAAAATATGAAGTGATATAAGTGGGATTGAGAGACAGAGAGACACACTTTGGAGGCAGGCAGCAGGATGCAGCAATACTCCTCCAAGCTTCTGAGGCAGAGGTGGGCAGGAGCCCCACAGCTTTTGAGGGATGGAAGATGGTGAAAAACCCAAATTGCACTGCTTGGCTGAAGTGGAGGTCAGCAAAAGCACCATCACAGCTCTTAGACCAAAGGATGCTGTAGGGAGCCCACAAAGTGCTGAGTCTCCTGTTTGTGAGGAGTGCTAACAATTTGGCTGAGATTTCCAGACTCTGCCTCAACTCCTTCAACCCCACCAAGCCAACTGAGATTCCTCCATCCCATGTTTCAGACACACCACAGCTGACTCGTGACAGCAGGTTTTGGTGGGAGAGACACAACAGGGAGAAGGTCCTTTCAGCACAAACCAGAGAGGGACATCCAGTGGTGATTCCAGCAGCAGCAGCAGCAGAGAGGAGGACATGGGATCCCAGGACACACGCCGTGTGTTCGTGGCATTCCAGCCGCACACTCCAGCATTTCAGGGAAGCGTGGCACAAAGCTGTACAGCTCCAGAGCAGCTGCTCCACGGAGCCAAAGGATGGAGAAGGAAAAACAACCACAGTGCCCAGTAACAGCTGGCATTTTCAGGACTTAAAGCCCCAGAACTCTGTGCCTATTTCCACACACAGCCCAGCCAAAATACCAGCTGGATGCTCCTCCAAACCCAAAGATACCCAGGTAAACATTTGAGCAACTACACAAAGATCCAGATCCAGGCACTGAGTCAGACCCAAGACCTCTGGATTTTTGCCAGCTCAGTAGTCATCCAAATCTGCTTCCTAGTCCGGCTACCCACTCTGCAAGAGCAGCACGAGGGAAAGGCAGCACTGGCTTTTTTTAGAGGTAAAAGCCAGCTGAAACCACGGAGCTTGCTACTCCCTAAAAAACACAGTACATCTGTTCCACAGCAATGCCATAAAAGATTAGTAAGTGCTGGGCTAACAATCTGGAAAGGGAAAAGGACCTAGGAGAGCAAAATGTTATCACTAAGTCAATAAAACAACATCTGTAAAGGACTGAGAACACAACAACATTCTTGCACAACACACAGAAACGCTCCTGGGCTGATTTCTTGCTCTCCACTAAACCTGTCTGGTAACTCTGGGAACAGGGCTGTGCCGTACAGGCTCCGGGAAAAGTGGATCAACAGGGTAAGCTAAGGACAGAGCCCTGGGCTCCTCTGTTTGTGCGTTAGCCGATACATATGGTTTCACTTTTACATAAAGCTCGTGTTTACATCGGATCTATCAGGGCAATTACAGCCGGCCCCGGCAGCGGGTGCGAGCCAGCGTGTCTGCACACCGCGCACGGCACCTCTGGGGGGGATCAGAGCCAGGATGCAGCTCTGGGGCTGGGAATGGGGGAAATGGTTTGTTTTGAGGTCGGGTTTGGTAACTGACAATTGGCTTTGTGCATTTCACTGCTGCGAGTCCAGGGCTGATCCCTCATCTATCACAGCGACCCCAAAGACGGAGCAATTCGGAAGAAGTCAATGGATTTGACTGGAAACACCAGGCGGGTGTGAACTGCCAAGCCTCCCGTACTGTAACAGCTTTGTATAAACAAGCAACACCAAGCGAGTCTTCACAGCTCCTCATTTACATCCTGACCACGGTGACTTCCCCACTTAACTTTTCCTCTTCGTGTCATCGCCCGGAATGCCGAGGCAGGGAATGCGGAGGCGCGTATCTCGTGCAGGTGATACGCTGATATCAACACGTAAGAGGGGAAAAAGACACCCAAAACACCTCAAAACCCCAACACGACCATGGGCTGTTCCACCCTTAGTCGAAACAGTGATCCTTTCTCCCACCCTCCCCAAAAACAGGGGTAGGGACGACACCGCAGCCTCCTGCTCTGCACCTGAGCTAGGCTGAGCAACGAGGGCCAGCACGTTCCTGGGGGGGTTTGGTGTTGGTGTGTGTGGGATGGGGCACAGGGAAGGGAGCCTTGGGATAGCGTGTAGGATTGGGCACAGGGAACGACCCTTCATGATGGTGCGTGGGACGGGGCACAGGGAATGACCCCTTAGGATGGTGTGTGGGCACAGGGAACGACCGATCCCTTAGGATGGTGTGTGGGATGGGACGCAGAGAATGGTCCCTTAGGATGGTGTGTGGGAGGGGGAACGGGAATGACCCTTCAGGATGGTGCATGGGACAGGGCACAGGAATGACCCCTTAGGATGGTGCGTGGGATAGGGCACAGGGAATGACCCTTCATGGTGATGTGTGGGATGGGGAATGGGAATGACCCTTCACAGATGGTGTGTGGGACAGGGCACGGTCCCTGGGGTGGCCTGGGCAGGTGGGCATGTGGGATGGGGCAGAGGGAATGGTCCCTCAGGACGGTGTGCGGGATGGGGCAGAGGGAATGGTTCTTCAGGATGGGGCAGAGGGAATGTCCTTCAGGATGGTGTGCGGGATGGGG
>VXBX01000650.1:285794-295846 GCA_013400415.1 Scytalopus superciliaris | reverse complement strand
TTTTTTTTAGTTTTATTTTTTTATTTTTACCTCTTTATGTATATGTAGGGAATTTCTAGGAAAATATGTACTTTATTGAATAAATTTTAAAAACTAAAATATATTTTATTTTAAAAAGAAAATAACGGACCTTTAACCTTACATGGCTAAAGTACTGATTATATATTTGCTGAGCTGACTTGACGGTTATGAAAATTGTATCAAGAGTTTTATTTTTTGACTTCAAAGCCTTCTTAATAAAGACTTTTTACTATATATGAATTCTTGTGCTACCCACGGTGTCTCCCTGTCTCTGTCCCTCTTGGTGCCTGTTCAGCATCTCGGGACCGGCCCCCCTGCTCTGGTTTGGGGGGCTGTGCTGGGGGGCTGCACATCCCACAGCTCTCCTGACCCTGCTGGGGCTCCTGGGAAAGTGCCCCAGTGTAAGCAGGACATGGAGCTGCTGGAGAGAGTCCAGAGCAGAGGAGGCCCTGAAGATGCTCCGAGGGCTGGAGCTCCCTCTGCTCTGGAGCCAGGCTGGGAGAGCTGGGGGGGCTCATCTGGACAAGAGAAGGCTCCAGGGAGATCTCAGAGCCCCTTGCAGAGCCTAAAGGGGCTCCAGGAGAGCTGGAGAGGGACTGGGGACAAGGGATGGAGGGACAGGACAAAGGGGAATGTCTTCCCCCTGCCACTGGAGGGCAGGGTTAGATGGGATATTGGGAAGACATTCTTCCCTGGGAGGGTGCTGAGGCAGATTGCCCAGAGCAGCCGTGGCTGCCCCATCCCTGGAAGTGTCCATCCAGGTTGGATCAAAGCAGCAGCCTGGGATAGCAGAAGGAGAGTGGGGACTGTGCTGTGGGGCTGCAGTGGTGTGGGGGTGCTTGGGGTGCCCTGGATGGGGTGCCCTTGAATGAGAGCAGTTTTGGGGTATCCTAGATAAGGAGGGGTCTCTGTGTGCCCTCCGTGGGCTCTTGGGGTGTCCCCTGCAGGAGGGGAGTTTGGGGTGTCTTGGGTGGTGTTGGGGTGTCCCTGATAAAGCTTTTCAGAGTCTCCCCAGTGGAGTCTTGGGGTGCCCCTTTTAGGGATTCTTGGCGTGTTCCCAGTGGGGGTCTCGAGGTGCCCTGCACGGGTCCTTGGGGTGCCACAGGGCAGGGAATGACCCTTCCCAATGCCCCCATCATCTCCCCCGGCCAGGGGAGGGGCTGGGGGGTGGAACGGGGGGGGGGAGAGAGGCAGGAAGTGTTACACACCCCTCTCTAATTAGCAGCAATTAACAGCTATAAAGGATCCTGGCCCCATCCTCCTCCCTCTGAGTTGGTCCAGTTCTGCCCATTGAGGACCCTTCTGTGAGCAGGCAGCAGGGTGGGCTCTGGCCTCTCCCTTGTGCTGCTGTGTATCAAAACTGATCATATAGGGCAGCCCCAAAACATGGCCCTTCCTATCTGAAGGACCCACCTATGGAGGGTGCTGGAATTTCTGCCCCATTTGTTGTCATGGGGTGAATGAGATCCCTGTTGTCCCATCTCTGGAAGTGTTCAAGGCAGATTGCTTGGAGCAACCTGGTCTAGTGGAAGATGTCCCTGCCCATGGCAGGGGGTAGAACAAGATGAGCTTTAAGGTCCCTCTCAGCTCAAAGCAGTCTGGGATTCTGTGAGGATTCCTTGAATGTGAACCCACGTGAGCTCTTCCTTCTCCCTCCCCAGCCTGTTCAATGCTCAGTTCACTGGCTCTAATGGTGCATTAGCACACACGCTCTGCAGGCTGCAGCCGGTTCCCTGAATCTGCAGAATCAGCAAACCAGGATGACTTTTCAGGCCCTGGAGGGGCAGGACCCAGGGAAGGGCTGGGGCTGTGCCAGGGGGATTGGGATGGATCTCAGGGAAAGGCTCTTCTTTCCCCAGAGGGTGGTGGGCACTGCCCAGGCTCCCCAGGGCAGTGGGCACGGCCCCGAGGCTGCCAGAGCTCCAGGAGGGTTTGGACAATGCTCTGGGGGACAGGGTGGGATTATTGGGGTGTCTGTGCACGGCCAGGGGTTGGACTTGATCCATGGCAGTCCCTTCCAACTCGGGATATTTGATGATTCTATGATTCCAGGGACTTCTCCTCTCTATTCCAAGTTTAATGTGGGTACAGTTGTGTGTGTCCCCATTTGGGGTCCATGGTCTGTGGGATGGTGCCTCTGCCCTTGGCTGTCCTGGTCCAGAGCTTATGGAATCCTTGAGTGGGAAAAGACCCCCAAGGATCATCCAGTTCAACCCCTGGCCCTGCACAGACACCCCAACAGTCCCACCCTGTCCCTCAGAGCATTGTCCCAGGAGTTGGACTGATGATCCCTGTGGGTCATTTCCAGCTCAGGGTATTCAAGGATTCTGTGATCTCAGGGCACCCTGACCATGGGCAGCACTGAAGTCCCTTCCAGTGCCAGGGCCCCAGCCAGGCTCTGCCCCACTCAGCACCTGCTGGGGAGGGTTGTTCTCCCCTTGCTGGCTCGCAGCAGCCCCACCAGCTCCTCGGGAACAGTGTCCCTGTTCTTCTCCACACACCCATCACCCTGGTATTCCACCTGGCAGGAGACAAGACCAGCATCAGCCTCCAGCTGCTCAGACTGGTTTGGTGCAGGGCTCTGCTTGGGCACAGTCCAAGCATTTAGGAAAGGGTCCATACAGGACTCAGGACCAGTACTGGCCACGCTTCCTTCTCCTGCCCTGCCCTGAGGCTGCTGATGGGAACCATCAGCATTTCGACATTTTTACCCTCAGTAAGGAGTTTGAGCCCAGCAGGATTCACTTGCCAGCCTGGGAGGGTGCAGAAGTTGCCACCACCAGCTCCACACAGGGTAGATTTGGGGCCACTGGTGCAGAGTCCCTGCCCAGCCCTCCCCGCCCACAGCACTCCTTACCTTGCCAGCAAAGTGACAGACAACAAAAGCATCCGTGGCCCTCTTGGGCTTCTGGAAGTGTGAGCTGCTGAGGTGGGTCTGGTAAAGCTTCTGGGCCCAGCTCCCATCACTGCCCTGGGGCATCTGAAAGGCAAATTGGTCAGAAGGAGCAGTGGGGAGGGCTCTGGGTGGCCATGACAACCTGCTCCCAGCACCCCTTACCCAGCTCACACTCCTCATTCAGCAGGTCAGGGATGCCACGCTGGCCCTCGATGAGCTCAAGGCATGGCTGGTTGTCACAGAAATCCACAAACACCCAAGGGATGACCTTGGACACCTACTCCTCCTGATCCAGCTTGAAGATGTGCTGCAGAGCAGGGAGAGAAAATCAGGAGTGAGGCAGGAGGGCCCAAAGATGATCAGTCCCCAGGCAGTGGTTTGGTTTCCATGAGGCACCTGGGCAGCCCTTCTCCAGGAGCAGGAGCACTTTGGGAGAGAGGAGGGGACTGTGCTGATCTCCAGCAGGATCCCAGAGCCCCAGGTTTGCAGGGACTGAAGCACCAGCCACGTTGGAGGGAGAGAGCACCAAAACCAGCAGTGCAGCAGGGACATGGGAGACTCACCCTCAGCGAGGAGACACACCCGGGCAACACCCACCAGGTTAAAGGGTTGTTGGAGCTTCTCATTGGCGTAGTTGATGCAGAACTTCTCACAGCTATTGAGCTCAAACATCTCAAACCCATGAGCAGCAGAAACCAGCCTGAGGTACCTGCCAGGCAGAGCCAGCCCAGCCCACCAGAGTCACCCAGCTGTCCCCACTGCAGGGACAGGCTCTGCCCCCTGTCCCAGCTGGAGCAGGACCAGGATCCTGCTCTTCCAGGCAGCCCAGGAGAGGGGAGCTGCTCTTACCCATCGATGTCCAGGATGCCAATGGAGGTGTGGTGACCCTGCAGTGACCTCAGGGCATGGCTCTGACCCTCCTCACCACCCAGCTGAAGACCTGTCCATACATATGCTTGGCCAGGGCACCCCTGGAGTCCAGTGCCTGCTGCCTGGAGAGCCAGCCCGGGGACAGCCCTGCCCACCCCTCTCCACTCCTGCCCAGGCCTTGGTAAAAACCAACAGTTCTAAGCCAGGGCAAACAAGGTTAGTGGGGCAGCCCCAGCCTTTCCTCACCAGCAAAGCAAACCATCCAGTGCACTGGTTCTGAACTCCCCACTCTGCTCCTCCCACAGGTGTTTGTTTTTCTTGGGCTGGCTCCCTCTGCCCCAGATCAGTCCGGGGAGGGCAGTGGGAGCTGTCAGCAAGGCCATGAGCTGGCTCCTGTTTCAAAACATCCACATCCCCCCCCCCCACCCCCAAAAAGCAACTTGGCAGCCAGCTGAAAAATTAATCTTGTGCGTCTGCAGCAAATTGGAAACCTACAGTGCCTGGCCAGGCTGGGCCCTGCAAGTGCCTGGG
Organism: Scytalopus superciliaris; assembly: GCA_013400415.1. NCBI lineage: Eukaryota > Metazoa > Chordata > Aves > Passeriformes > Rhinocryptidae > Scytalopus > Scytalopus superciliaris. Next base: position 291,528 of record VXBX01000650.1, on the reverse strand, counting down.
ACTGGGAGCCTCTGTCCCCTCCCCGGGTGTGGACTCATCTTGATTCCATTTGGGTGAAGAGCATGTCCTCAAGGAAGGTGTCACAGCCAAAGTCAGTCAGCTTTGTCCTGCCAGTGGTCAGGTCAAGGATGATGATCTTGAGCTTGATGTCATCCTGCAGGATGCCACAGCTGTGCCCTGGGTTGCAGGGCACCCAGAAACCATTGGGCTGTGAAGTCTTTCTTTCACCAGTTTGCAGGAACTTCACCAGATGGATGCAACTTCTCAAATATGATGGAGAGCAATTAGCCACTTGCTCTGCAGCTTCCCTCAGTACCAGCTGAAGGTCTCACCAGCTGTGATCCCTGCTCAGTGCTACAGTCACAAGGGAACAGTCTGGTTTTCTTTGTTTCTTAATGCCCTGAGATGCACGGAGTGGTTACTGCCTGGGTGCCTGGATCCTGCTGCTCAGGGGGGAGGGATCTCTGCTGTCTTCTGGGGCAGGTGAAAGTCCTGCAGCCAAGAATGACTGAGCACATCTTCCAGCAATGGCCTGTCTGAGGGGCACATGGACAAACAGCACCTGATGAGGTGCTGGCACTCTGGGGAGAGAAACCAAAAACCACCAGGCAGTGGGAGAAGGGTCCTGTCCACACTCTGCCAGGGTCTGCAGTGCCCAGGCCGTGGTGGGAGTGCTCAGAGCTGCACCCAAGCCTCACAATTCATTCTCTGTTTCAGAGGAGAGCAGGATGGAGGGACATTTGCCACCTCTTCCAGCCAACCATGGGAGATCAACCTCCTCCAAAGATGCAAGAGCAGGATACCTGTGTGCCACCTCCCAACACCATTATTCCCCCCATGCCACAAAGACACCCATGGCCACAAGCAGAGTCCATCCCTGATGGTGCCCTCATTTGTGTTGAAGGGATGGTACCTGCAGACCATGATGCAGAGCATGAGATCGTCACCGAATGGCCATGGTAGAAGTGGAAGCAGATCCACCCTGGTGGGCTGTACTCCAGCATTCCTAAGGGACACAGGTAGAGCTCATCAGATGGATGCTGCCCACACCTCACATGGGCATCCCTGAGGGTGTGGGGGTTGCACAGGTGGCAGAAATAAATCCCAACCCCCAAGCCAAGTGGGGAACATCTGGTGCCCAGCTAAGCCCCAGTGTGGGTTCACCAGCAAATCAGGTAAAGGTCATGTCCTTTAAGTAAGTGCCACAACCGAAGTCAATCAGCTTTGCCTTGCCAGGGGCCAGGTCAAGGATGATGTTCTTGGTCTTGATGCTGCAGTTCAGGATGATCTCCAGCATCTGGTGGAATGGCCCCCATGCCATCTCCTCTATCAGAAACCTCTGCTCCTTCAGGATGTCATGGAGGTCCTGAGAGCACTCCAGATGCTCCACCACCAGTGCAAAGTGGTTGGGAAACTTGAACCAGCCCAGGAGCTCGAGGGCCCAGCTGCCACCAGGGAAGCCACAGGAACACACCCTGATGAGCAGCACAAGCTCCAGGAACACACTGGGCTGTGGGAGGGAACACAATGCTGATGCCTAATCCTGCAAAAGGCTTTCAAAACAATATTAGTGGAGATAGATAGGTAGGTAGATAGACAGAGTAGTTTCTTTATTAGAAGCTTCCAGGTGCACAACAAAAGCATGCACATGCATGTCAGCCAAATGTTACAGTTCTTATAACTTTCAGTAATTAACATATTTCATAACTATACCCAACCCAAGATACCATTTCCCCGTGGTGCCACCCTCAGAACTCCTCAGAAGTGCCCCTTGGAGCCCTGTTTACTCTTCTGTTTTGACCACAAGCTGTCTTATTGTCTCAGCTGGGGTTCTTACAGGTGTTCTTCAAAACAGTGTGTCCTTAGTAATGTGCATCCAACAGAACTTCAGGAATGTGTGAGAAAATGTTCAGCAACCTCCAAATGCCACATCAAACATGAGACTTAGGAAAACCTATCATACATACATAACTCTATGAAAATCTCTAAAATACACATTAAAATCCTTCGGCATCAATGCCATTAGCAGGGCTGATGCTGCACTGGGGGTCTGATACCTCCTGCCCAGGGGATGCCTCCTGCCCGGCCCCACTGGTGCTGGGCATTCACCAGCCTGGCATGCTTCGCAGCCCCCAGGAGGACCACCCAACTGATTAGGATGGAGCACCTCTCCAGTGAGGAGAGCTGAGAGAATTGGGATTGTTCAGCCTGGAAAAGAGAAGGCTTCAGGATGCCCTAATTGTGGCCTTCCAGTACCTTAAGAGAGCTTACAGGAAAGATGAGACAAGACTCTTGTCCAGGGACATTGTGGATGCCCCATCCCTGGAGGTGTTCAAGGCCAGGTTGGATGGGGCTCTGAGGAACCCAATCTAGTCGAAGGTGTCTCTGCTCATGTATTGCAACTAATGACCTGCAAGGTCCTCTTCCAACCTAAACCTTTCTATGATTCTACGGCCCCACAGCATCCTCATTTCCACCCTCCGGGCCTCAGCCCGTCACTGCCTGTCACGCCCCGGGTTCTCCCGCTGGTCCCAGACACTCCACAGCTCGGCCGGTTCCAAGACACGATGCCGGGGCACACATTTGATGGCCACCTGAAAAGCAAAGGGAGCAGCGCGATGAGCTCGCCGCCCTCCTCTGACCTGCCCCCGGCGCCCCCACCTTTCTCGGCGCACCGGGGCAAGGCAGAGTCCCGAACAGACGCTGCCCAAGCCGCCCCTGCCCCACAGCACTAAAACCCCTCTGTAGATGCGCCCTGCCTGTCCCGGGCCGTCCTTCTCCATCCTCCTCGGAACTGCCGAGCGGCGGGGCTCGGGCTGGGCAGCCTTTACGAGGGCGGTGTGGAGCAGGACAGCCCCGGGAGGAGCCCCGGGAGGAGCCGTGGCTGGGGCCGGTGCTGCGGAGCCGATGCCGTGGTGCCGGTGCNGGATGGGAAGAGGCGGAGAGCGGAAAACCTGCTGGGGCACCGGTTGGGAGAGTCGTTGCTGCTGCTGAGTCCGTTTGGCTCTGCCGGCCCAACGGAGGGGCCGCCAGGCTCGGCCCGGCCATCCGGGCTCTGTGGGAGTTCCCTCAACTCCTTCTTCACTTTATTTCATTTTCCCCAGCACTCTCAGAAGTGCCGGTGGTGCTCGGTCTCCTCCAGACCCCCATCCTGCCCGCCCACCCCACGGTACCATTGCTTCAGAAGATCAGGTAGAATCTGGTTTGGGTTGGAAGTGACCTCAAAGACCGTCCAGTTCCAACCTCCCCCTGCCATGAGCACGTCTAGGAACAGTATTCCAAAATTTAGCAATCCTCCTGAAACTACACTTGCTGCTCACTCCCTCACCTCGCCTCGATTTAAAGCACAAAAGGCAAAGATCACAGATTGAGAGAACAATTTTCTGGAAACAGCAATGAAATAAGAAAATGAACTGTAACAGCAATACTAATTGCTACAAAAAGTATAAGACAAAGAAATTATTTACACGTAAAATAAAACAATACTGGACTGTTTCTCCCACCACCCTCACAGTGAAGAATTAATTTCTTTTATCCAACCTAACCCTGCCCTCTTTTCATCTGAAACCATTTCCCCTTGTCAGTCACTCTGTTGCAAAATGTAGAATATAAAAATTTTCTTCAGGAAGGATGTTCTTTACTGTTTGATCTTTGTATACTTTCAAACCTAATCAACTAGTAGGCAGATTTAATCCATGAAACAAATAGCAGCTAACAAGCAAGCTCTAAGTGATGTCCATGTGTTAGAAAAACATGTTACTCGTTGGTAGAATTGCTTTGTTAAGGTTTAGGGCTTGACACACTTCAATGATCTCACATCTAGAGGGAAATTAACAAAGCTCGGAGCAGAAGGATTCCCACTGATAGTGGACACAAAGAGTACAGAATTTATGGGCCACGAGGACATTTGGCAGAACTCCCAAGGTAAGAAAGAAACTAATAAAGCCAACTCAGCAATTGTGCTGAAATCAGCTCCACCTGAGTGAAAGGTAATTCTGGTGAGGGGAGATCATGACTATGGATTCACAGACCACTGAGCCAAGAAACCCACCGACTGAAGAGAGAGGCTGACCATGTGGACTACTTAGCAAGAGAAGTGAGAGAATCATTAACCAATAGAAGACAGAATGGTTAATTAATAAGAGAACTATGTAACTTTTAGGCAATGAACACTAATTGATTTGTTTGCTAAAATGTATAAATAGTAGAAAGTTTTGATAGTTGTTGTGCTTGATTTGGGGAATACTCCCATGCACCCAGGGCTTGCACAATTCTGAAATACATAATCAATGTCTCTCTTGAGTGTGTAAATATTGCCTTGTTGCACACTGGGTAACAGATCTAATTTTTGCAGACAACTCCATGGTTACGTAAAATTTCCCTATGCAGGTGGCTTGTACAACCTGTACAAATATCCCCCCCAGTACCCCTTTAGGTACTGGAGGGCTGCTGTAAGGGCTCCTCAGAGCCTTCCCTTCTCCAGGCTGAAAAATGCAGATTTTCCGTGGACACACCACTTCAAACAGCAGCAACCCCGCGGAGTGGCTCTGGCTGCTCACCTGCCCTTTGCTCTCCACACCCTTCCCCCGCAGGGCAGCTGCGGGAGGAGCGCCCTCGGGTGTTTAAACCTCCCCCAGGCCTCCCAAAGCCCCCCTGCAAACAGACCTCCCTCGGCCTTCACAGCTGCTCTCAGCCCCTCTGGGTGGGGAGGGGAGGTCCCAAAGTCTTTGGGTTGGTGGGGCAGGGGCAAGGCAGGAATTTCTCTTCGAAGCCTATGGCTGTGATCCCACAAATTCAATCAGGGCAGAGCCCAAGCTTTAACTCAAAGCACTGCCGGCTCCCCTTCTGCTTTGCCCTCATAGCTGTGGGCGCCTCAGGGGCCAGCAACGGGGTGAGGGCACGGGCAGGGGCCAAAGGGCTGGGGGTGCATCTGGGGGGCAGGACACAGGCCTGGGGGATGCTGGGGCTGGCTGTGGCCCTGGTAGTGGTACCCGGGGATGGCACCCGGTGGTGGTACCCGGGAGTGGTACCCGGGGATGGTACTCGGGGATGCTGGGGCTGGCTGTGGCCCCAGCAATGGTACCCGGAGATGGTACCTGGTGGTGGTACCTGGGAATGGTACCTGGGGGTGGTACCCAGGGATGGTACCAGGCAGTGGTACCCCGGGATGGTGGGGCTGGCTGTGGCTCTAGGGATGGTACCCAGGAATGGTACCTGGGGGTGGTACCCAGGGATGGTACCGGGTGGTGGTACCCGGGGATGGTATCCAGGGATGCTGGAGCTGGCTGTGGCCCCGGTGGTGATACCTGGGGGTGTTACCCAGGGATGTCACCCGGCTGTGGTACCCGGTGGTGGTACCCAGGGATGATATGTGGGGATGGCACCTGGTGGTGGTACCCAGGGATAGTGGGGTTGGCTCTGGCCCCGGCGGTGGTACCCGGGGATGGTACCCGGGGATGCTGGGGCTGGCTGAGGCCCCGGGGGTGGTACCTGGGGGTGTTACCTGGGGATGACACCTGGCTGTGGTACCCGGGAATGGTACTCGGGGATGCTGGGGCTGGCTGTGGCCCCAGCAATGGTACCCGGAGATGGTACCTGGTGGTGGTACCTGGGAATGGTACCTGGGGATGGTACTGGGTGGTGGTACCCGGGGATGGTGGGGCTGGCTGTGGCTCCAGGGATGGTACCCAGGGATGGCACCTGGGGATGGTACCTGGGGGTGGTACCCAGGGAT
>VXBX01000650.1:251227-277357 GCA_013400415.1 Scytalopus superciliaris | reverse complement strand
GGAGGGATGGAGGGAGGGAGGGAGGGAGGGAGGAAGACCCCACTCAGGGTACACTGAGGGCCCAAAGCCTCGGATTCTTCATGCCCAATGTCTCCTTTGGAGTGTCCAAATACCCATTTCTATGTTGTAAAGTCCCTTTTTCAGGGCCAAAAGCCTCATTTGAAGGGTCCAAGCCTAATCTTTAGTACCGATGATCTTTTCCAGGACCCACAGTTTCATTTTTAGAGTTCAAAACTGCCTGGTTTGTGTCCAGAGATACCTTGCTTGGGCACAAATCTTCATTTGCATGCTCCAAGTGTTGCTCTTAAGGTGTCAAGACTAACCCAAAGGGCCCAGGGCATCGTTTTGAAGGTCCCAAGTCTGATCTGAAAGGTCCAAAGCCTCATTTGTAGAGACCAAAGTCTTATCTTTGGGCCCAAAACCCTTTTTCCAAAGCCTCATTTTTAGAGACCAAAGTCTTATCTTTGGGCCCAAAACCCTTTTTCCAAAGCCTCATTTTTAGAGACCAAAGTCTTATCTTTGGGCCCAAAACCCTTTTTCCAAAGCCTCATTTTTAGAGACCAAAGTCTTATCTTTGGGACCAAAACCTTTTTACCCAAACCTCCCTGTCAGGGACCACAGTCTCCTCTTTAGGATTCCCCTAGTCTGCAGTCTGGCAGGCTCAAAGCCTTCCTTTGAGCCTCAAGAGCCCTTTGTGGGCTGCAAAGCCTTGGGCTGTGGTATTGAAGCATCCTTGAGGGCACAAAACTGAACTTCAGGGTTCAAACCCTCCTCTTCATTTCCAAAGACCCATTTTTAGGGCCCAAAACTTCATTTTGAAGACCCAAACCATCATTTGGAGGGCCCAAAGCCCTCTTTTACAGCTTAAAAATTCCACTGGAGTGCCCAAAATCTGCTAATCGGGACAAAAGGTTCATTTTGGGGGCCAGAGACAAACCAGGAGGTTCACATCCTTTTCAGGGTCCAAAAGATCATTTGTAGCTCCTCACCCATTCTCTTCTCATGGCTATAGCATCTGGTCTGGACCAAAATCCTCACTCCTAGCCTCCTAACCTCTCTTTTATTACTAACTACCTTTTTTTTAGGGCTCACACTTTCATTTGAAGGATTTAAACCCTCATTTGACACTCAGAAATCCTCTACTGAGGTTCCAAAGTTATACTGAGAGGGTCCAAAGCCTTCCAAATTCTTATTTTTGGCCTCTAAAGCAGCTATTTTTAGGCTACAAAGCCTCATTTTTAGTGTCCAAAGTCTTCATTTCAATTTGCAATGTCTCCTTTAGGGAGCCCAAAGCAGTGCTTTTCCTCTCCAAAGCCTTCTTTTGCACTCTAAACTGGTATTTTTATGATTTAGCCAGTTGTCTTTAGGGTCCAAGACACAGCTTGAAAGTCCAAACTCTCATCTGCAAGATTCAAAGCCCTCTCTTATGGCCCTGAGCTTCTTTTATAGTGCTAAAAGCTTTGCTTCTAGGCTTGAGAGAACATGGACCTGCTGGTTTGAGTCCAGAGAAGGCAGCAAAGATACTCAACAGGCTGGAGCACCTCTCCCTGGAAGAAGGCTTGGAGAGTTTGGGTTTTTCAGCGGGGAAAAGAGAAGGCTCCAGGGACACCTTCCAGCTCTGAAAGGGGCTCCAAGAGAGCTGGAGAGGGATGTTGCACAGGGAGGTACAGAGTGACAGGACAAGGGGGAATGGTTTCAAACAGACAGAAATTAGGTCTAGATGAGATTTTGGGAAGGAATCCTTGTTTGTGAGGGTGGGCAGGCTCTGGCACAGGGTGCCCAGACCAGCTGTGGCTGCCCCATGCCTGGGAGTGTCCAAGGCCAGGTTGGACAGGGCTTGGAGCAGCCTGGGCTGGTGGGAGGTGTCCCTGCCCGTGGCAGCAGAGTTGGAACTAAATGGTCTTTAAGGTTCTTTCCAACCCAAAACATTTTAGGATCCTGTGATTCTGTGATTTGATGATCGTTTAGGGCCCAGTGGCTGCTCTGCTAGGGGCACAGGGCATAGCTCATCCCACCTGGATTCTGCACAGACTCCACATTCCTGCTGGAGCTGTTGGTGGTTGCCTTGGGGAGGCAGCAGTTCTGGCTGGATTCTCTTTTAGGCATCCGTGACACCTCGAGCAGGAGCACCTGAGCCACTTGTCCCTGACCATGCACAGAGGGCTGTGGGACATGTCCAAGGATGGAGCCCCCATGGACTCCCTGGGCAGCCTCTGCTGGTGCTTGGCACCTGCACAGCACCCTGCACACTTTCCCTTGCTGAATTGCAGGGGGTCTCTGTCAGCCCATCTCTGCAGCCTGCCCAGGTCCCTCAGGATAGCAGCACCACCCCCTGGCCTAAGTGCCACTCCTCCCAGTTTGGTGTCATCTGGCAATTTGCTGAGCATGCCCTCTGCCTCAGCAGACTGTTAGTTAAGCCAGATGTTTAACACGATTGATCCCAGTGCTGACCTTTGGGAGACACCACTCATTGCTGGCTGCACACTGGGGCTTGGTGTCACTGAGCACCCCCTGGGGGCCCAGCCATCCAGCCTCTTTCAGTCCCAGTTGCTGTTGGCTCATCCAGTCCATGTCCCTTTGAATGACTTGAACCCCATATTTAAAAATAAGAATGTGATGGGTGGTTTTTGCAGGCCTTCCTTGGTAACCAGGGTCAAAATCTAGGCAGGATTCCATCCCATCCCTTTATGTAATCAGATGTGTATAAGGCAAAGGGGGAACTGTTCTTGCTCTGGCTCTCTTCTCCTTCTCGGGTTAGCACGCTGGCAGCTCTCGGTGTTTAGGCCTGGCTTATCTGTGTTAAGCTAGGCCTTCTCCGAGGGCTGTTTGCCTGGGCTGGCAGTGAATGTTAAGAATCTGCTTTTCCTAAGGAAAGTAGTGAGTTTCCTATTGTGTAAACTTTCACAAAGAGATTGGCAAACAGGCACATGCAAGTGAACAGCTTTCAAAACACCATCACACAAACATCCTACACTGGGCACCTCCACCAAATCGCCCCAAAGCCCAAGGAGAAGGAAACACCCTGTAAATTATTCATACAAGGCCAACAGGGGTGTTTAATTCTGGCTTTGGCTTTTCTGCCTGTTGATTGCCTATGAGTGTTTCCTCCTCTTTGTTGACTGGTGGTACTCTGTGATCACAAACCGCCTGCGGAGATGGTAGCCCTGCCGTGGGGGGGGGTCCTGCCCTCTCTGCCTCTGCAGGGCTTGCTCCTGAGCAGCACTGGGAGCAGGACCCTGCTGGCAGCTCCTCTGGGAGGGCCCTGAAGCTGGGCCATCCTGGGGAGCGTGTTCACATCCTGGATGACTAGTCCTCATCCTTTTCCTCCCTGTTGAGCTGTCGTGGTTGGTGGTGTTGACAGACCAGCTGTGGCAATCACTGTCCCACTGTGGGGCTCTGCTCCGGGGCCTCTCCCTGGCACTCCTCCTCCTCTGGCACATCGATGTGGTGGCTCCAGGCAGACCTTGGGGACCTGCAGGATCTGCCTGCTTGCTACTGGTCCCACACTGACTCAGGAAGGAATGGGCATAGGATGGTGTCAGGGAGGAAGATGCCATTTCTCTCAGCTTCAAATCAGAGCATCTGGGAAAAAAAAAGAGTAGTCTCTGTTTAGGGCATTCCTGACAGACTTCTTGGAGATTCATTTTCTTGGAGCGGTTTCTGCAACAAAGACTTCACCAAAGTCACCAGTGGGGTCTTCCCACCTGGTCTGCCCTGTCAGAGCAAGTCCTCATGTCTACACCCCCTAAGGCCTCCATTTCACAGAATCCTAGAAAGGAACCCTTGGTTTGGAAGGGTTCTTATACACTGCCCTGTCCCAGGCTCTTCGCCATGACCACCTTCAACTAGACCAGATTGCTCTAAGCCATCCTTTCAGGGCTGGGGCAGCCACAGCTTCTCTGAGCAACCTGCTTCACTGACAGGGAAGAATTTCTTTCTAAGATCTAACCTAAATCTTCTCTCTTTCCCTCTGAAATATTTACCTCTTTCCCCATCATTATATTCACTGATAAGTCCCTCCCCATCCTTCCTGGAAGCCCCTTTAAGTCCTTTTCTCTGAGTGAGCCAGTTTCAGAGGGCAGGAAGAGAGCAGTTTACACAGGGCACCAAGCCTAAAGCCCAGCAAGGGAAAAGGACTGGTGTGGGGTAATTCTGGATTGACAACACTGATGGAGGGAGAACTGTCTCCTATGCCAGAAACACTCAGGAGGATGAGAAGACAAAAGGGAAATCCAGGAAAAGGAAACATATTTGAACATGTGACACTGGTTATTACCTGGCATAGAACAGCATATAGGCTTGCTGCCTGAGAACTGCGTGGATGCCACAATTATCCACAGCCTCATCATCCATCTTGTACCACAGTCCATTGCTGGCCTGCAAAAGAAGGCACCCATCTCTGGAGAGGAACTGCACAGTTTCTCCACAACACCACAAGCAGAAAACTGTCAAACCAAGAGTACACCAAAACAACCACAATCCAGCCACCAAAGAGACCTTCTCTCCCAAAACCCTGACTGCCAGTAACAGTCAGAGGAAATTTTGTCTTCCCCAGCACACATTTTTCCCCATCTGGAGGGAAGTTGCTCTTCGCCTTTGTGTAGCAGAAAAAGTGTCCATCGAGACAAGTGTCACCGTTGTGCACCACGACAGCATACAAGGAGTAAAGGAGGGGCTTTCCAGCCGTGTTAGACATGTATGGCCGAAGATCCAAGTACTCGGGATACTCCACAAACTACAGAGAGACCAAGCAGGCTCAGAATTTATCCTGAACTAGTATATGAAACAGCCTTCAGCACATAATGGTTTGGGTGGCAGGAAACAATTCTTAGCCAAAGCAGCTCTGTTGGAGCAGAGTCCAGGCTGGTCTTCGCATGGGAACTCTTCTCTCACCATAAGGGAACACAAAAAACCCCCCACATGAGCAGCTTCTGAAGGGTCTCTGGGGACTCTCCTGCCCCAGGAGGAGCCAGCTGCACTGCAGTTTCATACCCACCGTGCCGATCTTCTTGCCCGTGTGATCCGCAGCCCTTTCCAGACACACCGCGAAGACTTTGGGCGCGCGATGGACTGTGACTCTCTTGGAGACAGCAACCTTCTTCTCACACCTTGAACCCAAGCACAGAGCCAAGTGCTGAAATGCACCCTGTCTTTCCCCAGTAAGGCCGGACAAGCTTCTGTGTGTCTCATATCCTCACAGTACTTTGAGGCTATTACATGCCATAAGGTCATGTTAAAAAAAGCTGCACCTCGTTATTGTCCGTTAAACCTCCATGGAAAGATGATTTTGCTGGATGAAATGCAGCTCCTTCACACAGGACGGGTTAATATGTCATTAGAAATCATCTTACTTGCTACATTTGAAGCAGTTTTTTTCATCCAGCTTCTTGGATGTGACAAAGTCCTCCAGAGCTGCAGTGAGGGATTGGGCTTCCTGGAGGAGTGAGAAAGGAGCCACCGAGCTGTGGGAAATGCCCTCGCCCAAACCCCTTTGAGGAGTCAACAAAAAGACCCAGGCAGCTGATGCTGAGGAGACCCACCATGACCCCCAGGCAGTGTCCAAAAACAGGCAGAAAGAGGGTGTGGTGCTGAACATTTGTCTCATGTCCCAGGGGTTCCTGGGGCCATCCAAAGCTTTGTCTCTGTTCCACCACTTAGTTCAGCTATTTATGGTGTGCAGGGTCATCAGTAGTGAAAACTGATCCCACCCATCAGCCTGGGAACCAGACAGGTGTGGAGGAGGGCAAAGGGGAGGAGGAGAAAAGTATGTCAAGGGTGCAGAGGGGATAATGCTACTTGTCCAGCTTAAAGCCAGTGCCATGGGGTCTGCAAAAGGAGATCCATTCCCCTTCCCACCCACCACAAAGCCCCCTTGCTCTAGCAGGATCCATTTTAAAGAAAAATGGTTTGGTTCTTGAAAGCTACAGGGGCCTTGGGGCATCCTGAAGCATTGCTGCAAGCCCTCTTACTTTGATATCCAAAAGGATGTTCAGGAAGGCCTTGTAGGCATCAGAAACTGCTTGGCATCTCAAGCATGTGACTGGAAGGGAAATCAAAATGCTAAGTGAAGCTAATTGACAGTGACAGTTTATGCTCTTGGTACCTACTATGCCAGTCTCAGGACCATGCTGTTTATCAGACAGAAGGGCAAAAACAATGCCAAGGGGAGCAATAGTTGAAGAAATGTACCTCTGGATTTCAGAAGGCCCCCAAATATTTGATAGACAATGGTAGTTGTTTGAGAAGCAACGTCCAAGCTGGAAATAAATGGCAAGAAAGTCAGTTATCCTCTCCAAGGGTTTAGCTTGGAAAGTCCTGGGAGCACATCAGGGAGTCCAATGGGCTTGAGAACACTGAAGAGGTTATTTACTTATGCTTACTTGCTGCTTCCAGCCAGGCAGGATCTCTGCATGGCCTTGAGAGCACAGCGTAAGAACTCAAAGGCATCCCCAGCCGTGTCAGGCTCAAATTCTTCTCCTATGACTAAGAAAGAAGTTTGTAGTTCTCCCCTCCAAGAAGGGGACAGACCCTGTTGGAGCACCTGGAATGACTTACATTTGAGGTCCCTGATGACAGCCCTGGGCCAGATGGCACTGGCTGAGGAACGCAGGACCTTCCTAACATGGGCTTCCATGGTGCACATCATGCAGAAGCCTTCCTGAAAACCTGAAGAGGAAGGGAGGGAAGTGCCTCAGGCTAGCAAATCATACCTGGCTGTGGGAAATCTAATGGAGATCTTGAAGTTCTAAGAACAGTCTTCGCTTCTCTTCTCCCAAGGTGCCAGTGTCCCAACAAGCCCAGGACATTTTAGTGCACAGAAAATGCCTCTTCAGAGGGAGGCTGAACTGGCATAAGTTTTCAGCACAATAAGCCAGGAGGGTTTGACTTGCAGGGACAGAGAAACGGGGCAAGAAAGAGGTGCCCTCCTGAAGATGGACACACCTCAATAAGACAAGCAGCTTCTAGCTCATGCTCAAAGAGCTCGTGGGGCTGACAAAGAAGGGCTGCTGTTCTCCTAAAGGCAGTCCCAGGTTCTGGAAGCCCTTGGGATGTGCTCAAGAGGTTTACAGGGTGCTCCTCAAGGTACTCACACAAGCGGCTGTGCTCCCGAGCAAGCAGGTAGTTGGCCAGAGGGGGGGTGTATGTCAGGCACTGCAGGACAACGTTGATGTAGCAGGTGCTGCCCAGGTTATGGAGTCCTGCGCCAGGTCTCTGTCTCTGCTGCCAGTCCATGCAAATCTCCACGGGGGGAAAGGGGATCCTTCGTGGTGGAGTCATTCCTTCAGCAACGACTGCAAGGAAATGGTGTTTGAAGAGATGTGGCAATATTGTTGCTTGAAAACGTATTCAGATCCTGAGTTCTCTGTAGGAGCATCAAGGACAACAGCTCTCACTGCCAACCCAGAAACACTGGGGGAAGCTTCACACCCCACTGACATCCACTGGCAGGGAAACCCTTTTGGAAAACAGTCTCTTTTCCCTGCTTAGTCTGCCATTTTGCATAAACGGATTTCTGGTATGTAAAATCCCGTTTTTAAGGCCATACCTTTAGCATCGATATATTTTAGTTCCCATAGTCCTTTGTTAGTATGTACAGTTTCATTGTTACAGTCCAAGAACTCCCAGTTTAAGTCCAAACCCTCCTTGTTTCAGCACAAACCCCAAGACTCATCTGAAGGGCTCAGAGCATCATTTTGAAGGCCACAGGTCCTATTTGGAAGGTCCAAAGCTTCATGTGTGGGGTCCAAAGCTTTCCTTAGACAGTCCAAAGGATCTGTCATTCTCAGACCCAAACCCAAAGAATGGCCACCCTCAAAGGATGCCTTGATACCACAAACTAAGTTTGTTCCCCCCTACAAATGGGTCTTTGGAGGCTTAAAAGAAAGCTTTGAGCCTGCCAATCTATAAACTGAGCTCTAGAGAGGAAGTTTTCATCCCAGAAGGGGAGTCTCTAGAAGATAAAAAGGGGATTTGAGCCCAAGAATGACCCTTTAGACTCTCAAAGAAGGTTTTGGACTCTACAAATGAGCCTTTACCCTACAAATGAAGCTTTGGTCCTTCCTAATCAGGTACTACAGGTAGCAAAGGTAATATAAGACAGGTTGGAATATGAGAAATGAGCATTTTGGCCCTAAAATGGAAGCTTTAGGCATGAAACAATTGGTGAGATACTACAGATGACCCTTCAGACCCTGCAAAGGAGGTGAACCTACTGGTTCCTCCCTGGCCCCAAGAAATGAAGCTTTAGGCTACCCAGGGACGAGAAATGCCAGCAACAGCTTTCTGTCCTGGTTCCTTTTGTGTGGAAGCAATTCCTGGACATGTTCCAATTTTGGACCTACAGCTCCTAATTTCTGAAGTGGTTTCCTGAAAGTGGAGTGGGATTTTTTGAGGTGGGTCTCTTGGTTTCTGAGGAGAGCAAAGGAAACTGCAGGCCATGCTCTGTAGTCAAGGGGACTTCCCACTTCTCTGGGTGGATGAGGAGGAGAGGGATGTTGTCCCACCTTGTGCAGTAAGAGCTGCTGTTGGATGTGGCCAGCCACTCTGTCCCAGACAGCCATTTGCTCTGCAAAGCAAAGGAAAACCAGGTGTCACTCTGCACCTGAGAGCTCCCAACCCTCCAGCACCTCTGGACCATTGGCAGGCGTGTCACTGCTGTCCCCAGCCCTGGATGGAGACCCCCCAGGTGGCTGTGATACCCTCAGGGCTGCAGTGGTGGGTCCTGGTGACACCCCTGAGGTGGCTGTGGGGTCTGTACCTCAGCAGCTGGTGCTGGGCACCCCTCCCAGAAATCCATCTCGCTGTGCCTCATGCTGCTGGGTTGATCCTCGGTGGCAACAGCCACGACAGATGTTCTGCAGCCCTTAAAACCCAAAGCTCCCTGACTCAAGTCCCCCAGCTGGGAGGCAGAAACATGTCAGCTTGCCCAAAAAGCTGTTGGAGCTACAGAGCCTGCAGCTGGTCTGTTTGGGCTGCTGTGACACAGGGGGGACACCCAGACTGTCACACTCTCACCCTTCCCACAGTAACTTGGGACCTGCTTTACTCATAAATGCATGAGGAAATGGGTCTTGAGGCTTAAAAGAAGGTTTTGAGAGGGCCCAACTGCAGACTGAATCCCAACAATGGGGCAGTGATGCTTTAGAAACTACAAAGGAAGGTTTGGGGCTAAACATGAGCCTTTGGACTTTACAAATAAGGCTTTGGACCTTGGGCCTTAAAAATGATGCTTTGGGCTGTCTGAATGAGTCTTTGAGCTTTAAAAGTTTTATAAGTGGCACTTATAAATGAGGTTTTGTAGCCTGAAAGCAGAGTTTGGGAGTTTAAATTTACTGTTTATTCTCCCGAATGTATGCTCTGGTGCTTCAAAATGTGTGCTGTACTCCCTTCTTTTGAGGAATGCATCATATAAATAGGGTTTGTGCTTGAAAAACTTGGGGTTGAATCTGAAAAATAATCCTTTGGACCTTGGAATTGCGGTCTGGGCTCTAAATTTTTTTAACAGATTTTTTGTTTATCATTGAGATTGAGATTGAGATTCAGATTTTGACTGTAAGAAAGAGGATTTTTTAACTAAAACATCTCTGTGTTAACAAACCTTTTCTCAACACAAATACCAAACACAGCCCCCATACAAGCTACTAGGAAGAAATTCAACTTTATCACAGCCCAAACTACTACCAGAGTTTCCAATAACCCTTTAGACCCTTTAGGAAACTAATAGGAGTCACTTACAGATGAAAATGCTTGTTTCCATGAGTCAACAGCTGGCAACCCTTGTTCCTTCCTCACAGCTAGTATGCAAAAGGCCCAAATCTGGGGTTTATGAATACATGGCACTACCCCCCATCTCACTCCTGCCTCCCCCAAAGGCAAGGAATAGTCAAACATTGACAATCAGACCCTTCTGAGATGAGAACAAATTGTAACTTTATTTACAATAATACTTACTACAATGTGTACAATAAATTGCTATAAACTCAATAAAAGCAAATTCATATACAAGGAATTTCTTCACATAGAGTAAATAGGATCTGCAACTTGGCTCTCAGCAAAATCAACCCCAAGACCAAACCCAACAATATAATCATAAAAATCATCATTTTTGGAATTCATACCCTGTTTCCCAGCAGGCCTAAAAATGTAAGTCCCCTTTGGGACAGATACATTAAAATCTACCCCACAACAACAAAAATTAACAACAGCTTTAACAAGATAGAGTCTGAATGTCTCTGCAAACTAATGTCTCTACAAAATGTTCACATGCTGACACCCCTCAGAAGGAATCCAATGCTTCATACTCATAAAGCTTCTGCTCTGCTGGTGGCTGTAACTGCTCTAGCCAGGACTCTCCTCTCCCTGATGAATTCTTCAGGCTCAGGGCATCAGCATTGGGGCATTCTGGAAACAACACAAATGCAGGAAAAAACCATTAGTTAGTTCGTGAGAATGGATATAAATATGTAATTACGTGGCACTTCAGAGAATCACAGATCTAAAAGCCGAATTTTAGATGTAACTTTGAGTTTTCACCATCTCAACACAGTAACAACACCTTTCAAGAAATCTTCAGGTTTGATAACCAAACACAAGCAGTAAAATTATTCTCATTTTTTAAAAAATAGTTTGAATGCCAGGAGGAAAATGGTCTCAAAAGTCAGCAAAAGAGTCTCCTAATGCAGGAGGTTCTCTCCTCATCTGACTTAAGTTGCTTTTCCTTCATTAGGCTATAAAACCAGCAGATCTTTGGAGAAAAACAAACCTCTGCAAAGTCTCAAGTGCATAAACCAGATGAAAGTCTGACTTGCTCATCCTGCAACAAAGAGGTGCTTGGCTTTGAGCCAGTGCTTACGGGGCCAGTTGGCCAATAAGTGCTCGGGGCCCACTGCATTATAACCTTATGTCACAGAGCCATGGAACCACAGAATTACTGAGCCACAAAGTCATAGAACTATGGAATATCCTGGGCTGGGAGGGACCCCCAGGGATCACCCAGTCCAACCCCTGGCCCTGCACGGACACCCCAACAATCCCACCCTGTCCCCCAGAGCGTTGCCCAAACCCTCCTGGAGCTCTGGCAGCCTCGGGGCTGTGCCCACTGCCCTGGGGAGCCTGGGCAGTGCCCACCACCCTCTGGGGGAAGAACTTACCCTGATACCCAACCCAAACCTCCTCTGACACAGCTTCATGCTGTTCCTTCACTGGTCACCAAAGAGAACATGGACTTTGTGAATTCCCAAATCCTGGCTGGCACTCCAGCCCTGATTGTTGATGTGCTGACAGCCTGGAGTAAATTCTGGGGTGTTTTCTGATAGCACTCAGACTTGTGTGTGCATGTGTTTTGTTGTGCTTTTGGAGGATGTGCTTTATTAGTTTAAGTGTAAATTAGGCAGTTAATCAGTGATCCGAATCCTTTTAATTGTCACAAATCTGTATTAATAAATGTGGTATTACATGAGCTGTTAGAGTTAGTCCATCTTTCTGGTGCTGGCAGTCTTGGTCAACAATGTAATAACTCAGAAGGCTTGTTGAGAAGTTTTCTCTGTTGCTGTTAGCTGCAGTCTCTATAAAAGATATCAAATGTCTTTTCTTCACAGTGAATCTGTTAAGCAAAGGGTCTCCTAAGAGACAGTAACAGACTGGTTTGGGACATTAAAAAGAGGCTTTGATACCTTGGGGAGACCTTAATAGACAAAAACTAATTATTACAGTTTGGACAGAATATTATTGTCTTTCTGCCCCCTTTTCACGTGACACTCCCCCAGTGACACGCAGGGACCAAGGGAACACACACAGAGGGAGGCAGGGGCCAATGCAGAATGGACCTGCAGGAAGAAGAGGCTTCCCCTGAAACCAGAGGTGCCCTTGCAGAACCTTCTGCTAGTCTGCAACCCAACACACCAGGAGGTGCACTGGAGCTGAGGAAGGCAGCCCCATCAACCCCCCAAAGACCAACCAGTAAGGAAGCATAATCTCCCTGTATAACAGTCAGCCCAGCTAAGAAAGGGGCAATAGTAGGAGGGGATTCTCTTCCAAGGGGTATGGAGGCACCATCTGATGGCTGCACTCACAGTGTGCTGCTTACCAGGGCTGGTCACTGAGAGACTACCATGCTTAGAACAGTCTACTGACTATGACCTGCTGCTGCTGTTTCATGTCAGTGCCAGTGGTACAGCCAAGAGCAGTCTGAGCAGCATCAAGGATTACAGAGCCCTGGGAACAGCAGTAGCTGCTGACTCTGGAGCACAGGTATTGTTTTCATCAGTCTTTCTGGTCAGAGGGAAGGGGTTTGAGAGAGCCAGTTGAATCTGAAGAATCAACAGATGGTTACAGGACTGGTGCCACAGCCAGGGGTTTGGCTGCTCAGATCATGGGACTTGCTATGAGAATCCTGGTCTAAAGGGGGCAGATGGAATCCATCTGTTAGAGGAGGGAAGAGCATCTTCACTCAGGCTTGCCAAGCTGGAGAAGAGGGCTTTAAACTACAGTTCCTGGGGGAGGAGAACCTCAGTCCACTCTACTCCTACCAGTTCCTGCCAGGAACAGCAAGAGATGCCCTGAGTCTCAAAGTATCCTCTTCCAGATGGGCCTGGATGTTACTGCTTCTGCAGCATCGTGGGCATTTTATGACCACCTCAACCCTCTCTCAGAAGCCAAGGCCAATGCTGACACCACTGGGCAGGTTTAGTTCCTGCCCATTTCCACTCAGCAGCCAATGGAATTCTTTTCTCATGTGCAGGAGCTCCTGCACACCCTAAGGGGAAAAACAACTTGCATAGCCTTACAAAGAGGAGGCAGTGCAGGCTGTAGTGGGTCACAGCCATTTGCTGCTGGGCCAGTGGCTGCTGATCCTTCTCTGCGTGCACACAAAGGCTGCAGTTCACTTGGTTGTTGAAATGAAGTTGAGGCTTTCACAAGGAGATGGTGGTGTGGCAGTGCAGTCAAAGTGAGGGCTGTGAGGAAGGACAGGAGATGGGTTTGGCTGCTCAGGAAGCCACAGCTCCCTTCCCACAGCTGTGGGTGCTGATAGAGAGCTGGGCAGTGCTGCTAGTGCTGCCCCCGAGCAGAGCCTGGCCCCCAAGCAGGAGGAGGCACAGCAGCAGGAGAGCAAACACTGGGAGATCTGCAGGTGAGTCAGTGTCCACAGAGGTGTGGGAACTCAAGAAAGGCACATCTGTGCATGGGAAACACTTTTTGCATAACTCATGCTCCTACCTTTTGAATCCAGGTCTAGCAGAGGGCTCAGGTGGTGTCGGGTACCAGCACACTCAGGGAGCCTCTTTCATCACATGGTCTGTCTGGGTTGGGCTGGGTGTGGGCACAGGGAAAAGAACCCTGCAGAGCCATGGCTTTTTGAGTGGTGAGGGCAGCAATGCTCCTCCAGTGGAGACCCACGAGTCAGGTTCTCCCCCTCTGCAAAGGAGAACAAGGCGAGCAAAAGGGCACAGAAACAACATCTTGCTGAGCCTGCTGCCCTCCAAGGACGGGATGGTGGGGTGGGTGCTGTCAGTAGGTGTGAGACTCATCCCTCCCTTCCATCCATCCTGTGGAGGAGCTGTGGGTCTCAGAGGGTCACAGAGGGTCTGTCAGGGGATGCCAGCTCTGCTTGCACAGGAGGAAAGCTAATGTGTGGGTGCATGCCCACTTGCACTGATGCCCCTTGGCTCTCCCGCTCCAGGCCATGCGAGTCCCTGCCCTGCTCCTGATCCTGCTCGCCCTCAAAGACCTGCTGCCCCCAGCCCAGCCCTGCCCCTCAGAGATGAACCAGGTCAAGGATCTCCTGGAGGTGAATTGCACGGGGCAGGCTCTGAGCGCAGTGCCCCCAGACCTGCCGGCGGACACGGGCATCCTGCTGCTCAGTGCCAACCGCCTGGCATCCCTCTCCACCGCCGCCTTCCTGCCCCTCACTCAGCTGCAGGACCTCGACCTGTCCAGCAACGGGCTCGCCACTCTGCACACGGGGGCCCTGCTGCCCTCCCTGAAGGAGCTGACCCTCTACCACAACGCGCTGGGCTCTCTGCCCGCCCTGCAGGGCCTGCCCATGCTGACCCGCCTGGCCGTGGCCAACAACAGCCTGGTGGCCCTGGCACCGGGAGCTTTCCGCACCGTGCCAGGGCTGCAGGACCTGGACCTGCGAGGGAACCAGCTGCGGACGCTGCCCCGGGAGGCGTTCGCGGGGCTGAGGGCACTCAAGGACTTGGACCTCTCGGACAACCTCCTGGAAGAACTCCCCAAGGAGCTGCTGCAGGATCTGCAAAAGCTGGAGACCCTCTGGCTCTCAGGGAACCGCCTGAGTACTCTGCCCACCGACTTCTTCCCTGAGGGGCATCTTTTCATGTATGTGTTCCTCACGGAGAACCCCTGGCACTGCGACTGTGACCTGCGCTACCTGCGCACCTGGATCCGGCAGAACGAAGGCAGCGTGTACCAGCCAGAGCGGGGCCTGGAGGCGACAAAGGTGGAGCTTGCCCCCAGGAAGGTGCTGTGCCACAGCCCTGCTGAGCACCGGCAGAAGCCCATCATTGACTTCAAGCCCAGCTGCGGCAACATGGGGGATGCAGATGAAGATGGAGACGAGGACTATAATTATGGGGAAGAAACAGAGAAAGGTACCCTGGCTCCCTTCCCCCCATATCCACCCACCACTGAAGACCACACTACCATGCCCACTGATGTTGATTGGCCTCCTTTCTCTGACGAAATACTTCCCTTCACTACCACAAGACCTCCCCTCCCTGCCACCACACCTTCCCTGAGCACCCCTGGTACCTCTACCCTTGCCCCAAGCACTTTGCCTGTGATGCCCACGAGCACCAGAGCTCCCACCACCACCACTCCTGGACCAGCCAGTCCCACCATCACACCCACACAGAGCACCAGCACTGCCACCATTCTGACTGCTGCTCCCACCAGCATCTTGCAAAGACCCACCACCCCTGTCTCTGGCACCTCACTGCCTGCTGCTATGAGCAGCAGCCTTCCCAGCACCAGTGACTTTCCCCAAACCACTCTTGCTGGCAGCACTATCTATGCTACTCCCATGGGGTCCACTGACAGGTTTCCCACCACCTCCACAGCAGGGCCTTTGACTGCCATGCTAGAGGCCTCTTCCATTGGTAGATATTCATCTCTTCCTTCACTGTCAGCCACCACCGTGCTTTCCACTCATACCCCAACACCACCAGCTCCCCTGGACACCACAAGTTTCACCCAACCTGCACGTTCTTCCACACCTACACCTCCTCCCCTCTGCCCCTGCTCCATCCCAGGGTGGGCTGCACCAGTGCTGTGTCTGCAGGCAGGTGGGGAGGGTCCACAGTGGGGGCAGTGGGTGCTGAGGCACTGCTGCCTGTTGCACTGGGTGCTCTACCTGGCTTCCTTGGCTCTGCTGGTCCTCACCATGCTAGCTCTAGCAGGCTGGCTGGCATGGATGTGTCTGGTGGGGCAACCCTCCTGGCAGCAGTCCCTGCAGACCCAAGAGGTGCAGTATCCACTGCTGGAGCAGAGGGAGTCAGCAGGAAGCCTTGCAATGCATCTCAGCAGCTTCAAAAGCCCCCTGCAGCGTCCCACATTCTGTACCATCAAGGAAGTAGAGTTGTGCCCTGAGGTCATCTACTGCACAATTAAAGATCTGGGGATACAGCGCAGTCCTCCTGCAAATTCCTCCTTCTGCACCACGAAGCAGCTGTGGGTTCACCACGGTACTCCACACACTTCAGTCAAGCCTTTCTCCAGGAAGCTGATGGTCACAGACAGCTTCCTGAGGACCCTGTCTGCTTATAGCCTGGACAGTGGTGTCAAGGCCATTGGTGATGTCAGAGTGAAATATGCTGGTAACACCATGTAAATGCTCTGTATGCTCAGAGGAAGAGATAGAGGGTTGTGGTTCTGCTTCATGTGCACTTGTTTTACAAGGGAAAAGTCTGCTTGCCCAGAGTAGCCATTCAACTCCTTCCTCTAGTATTCTCAAACAGCCTGAGGTTTCTAAAGCTAAAATAACTAGTTGGTTAATTAACTGGTCAGTGGTAGTTTGGGGCTGCCATTACTTGGTTTTGGGGTGAGCTTATGTTGTGCTCTGTGTCCCAAATGGTCCTGTTCAAATAACACACGCAAAGATGTGCTACGCTTTCCACTCAGTGTCATGTTCTTAATCACACAATAAATATTCTGTGCCTGAATTTCAAAGGGTTGCTTGTTTCATTACACTGGACCTGCCACAGTCCTGGCAGGGCACACGAATGACAAATTTGTCTTCAGTACTTGGAACAGAGAGGAAAAGTCCATGGAATCATAGAATCATCAAATATCCCGAGTTGGAAGGGAACCCCACGGATCAAGTTCAAGTCCTGGCCCTGCACAGACACCCCAACAATCCCACCCTGCCCCTCAGAGCATTGTCCAAATGCTCCTGGAGCTCTGGCAGCCGTGGGGATGTGCCCACTGCCCTGGGGAGCCTGGGCAGTGCCCACCACCCTCTGAGGGGAGGACCTTTTCCTACTATCCATCCCAGCCTCCCTGGCACAGCTTCAGCAGTTGCCTTGGTCCTGTTACTGGCCACAGAGAGCAGAGCTCAATGCCTGCCCCTCTGCCTCCTGTTGTGACAGGACTGCAGTGAGTCTCCTCTAAGTGTCCTCCAGTGTCCACCTCTTGCTCAACAAGCCAAATGCTCTCAACTGCTACTCATACCCTTCCCCTCTAGAACCTTTCCCATCTCTGTGGCCTCCTTTGATTGGTCTCTAATAGCTTTAGATTTTTCTTGTATTTTGGCATCCACAACTGTAGACTTATACCCAGATTCCTGCCTGTTGCCCCAAATGTGTGATTCTTCCTTGTGGTACTGAATCACATGGGAAAAGCATCCCACTGACAGGTAATAAGTTAAGGAAAGCGTAGGTGTTGGTGCCTCTCCATGACCCGCCATGGGAGTAGGACCCAAATGGGAGAGGCTTTGAAGGGCAATGGATGTGACTTGTAAGGGATCACGTTACGACAGAGAGTTCAGGGGCTGGCATAACTTTGTGACCACCTGTGCAGATGTTCCCAGACATTTTGGGAGGTATGAGAAGGCAGTGGTCATCACTGATGGGGGTCCAGTGGCTGGCCCCAGCACTGGTGCACAAATGCAGCAGCTGGATCCTGTGCATCACTTCTGCAGCTTCGAGTGCTGTTGCAGTTCTAACTGCCCCACAGGCATCATCCAGCTGCTGTGGGTCAGTGTCCTTCTGCCAGATTAACTGCTTGGTTCACAGGTGGGAACGGGGCCTGTGCTTGGCCAGCTGGGATGAGCATCAGTCTCTGAGTGTGGCTGCTGGTCAAGCTTTGGTGTGTAAGCGTGTCCATGGACACACACACACTGTGCTGGTAAGCAGACACTGTTCTGTCTGCTGGTGCCATCCTCCAACAACACTGTTCTCTCTATTCCTGCTTCCTGGAATGATACCAAGGTGAGCAGCTCCAGTGCTGGCACAATCTGCAGTATGAACAAGGTCCCCAGCAGTGGCAGTGGGGGGCAGACTGACTGGGAGGCAGAGCTGTGGAAAAAGACCTGCGTGTCTTGGTGAACAAGGTCCAGCAGCCACCCGGCAGTGAAATGGAAGCTGGGCTTGGTTAACATGGACAGAGCCAGCAGACTGAGGGAAGTGATTATCCCCTTCTGCTCAGCACCTAAAATACTATTTCGGGGAGCCATGAGAACCTTCTCACCTTCCCCTACACAGTTGAGGCCACCCAGTTCCCTCCCCAAGGGTACCACTGATATGTAGAATCCATATTACCTCTGCCTCTCCGTGCAAGTTTTCCATGGAATTCTCCTCCTTCCTCCACACAGCAAGCACTCCAGGTGACTCCCAAAACCACCTAGGAACCCCAAAGCCTCCAAGACCCCCTACTGTACCCTCTCTACTCCACCATTAACTCCCCCAATCCCTGCCACCTTCAGAACTCAGTTCTCTCAAGCCCCCCAAGATGCCTTTGGATCCTGAGACACCCCCCACCCCCATACCCAACAAACACAGGCACCCAGAGCCCCAGCACCCACTACACACTTGGCTGTCTGGGTTCCCCATCAGAAGCAACGAGAGCCAGACAAGCAGTTCAGGAGCCACTTTTATTAAACTCACGTCTGGGGGAAAACTGTGGGATTCCCAGCTCCCAGTGAAGGGCTCAGGGAAGGCAGTTGAGTATTCCTGGAGACACAGGGCTACAGTCTGGGGGATCTTTGTGTTCCACGGGTTTGCCACAGTCTGGGTCATGTACTCTGGGGGTGAGAGGTTGCTGGAAACCACAGGAAGAACCTACTCTGGGCAGGGAGCCGGGCACTTTTGTCCCA
This sequence comes from Scytalopus superciliaris, assembly GCA_013400415.1. Taxonomy (NCBI): domain Eukaryota; kingdom Metazoa; phylum Chordata; class Aves; order Passeriformes; family Rhinocryptidae; genus Scytalopus; species Scytalopus superciliaris. The sequence goes on along the minus strand of VXBX01000650.1, from coordinate 259,029 downwards.
TAGAGGTACCTATGGATGCCAGCTGGGGATCCCAGTATGGGGTACAGAGTTTTTTAAGCCCCCCTAAGTATTACTGGGAGTTTCAGGTGATCTTAAGGGATCCTTAAGGCAGTTGGGGCCACGCAAGGCAGTGGGTACAGTGAGGACACAGGCCTGGAGGTCAGTATAGGCATGGGGTAAGGTGCCTCGGGTGATCCAGCGCCGGGCACCCGGCTGGTAGGCATGGATCAAGTGTGTGTCCCTGTAGGTCTCATGACTGTACCCTCCCAGTACCAGCAGTTCCCCTCCCAACACAGCTGCACCCCCAACTACGTGGGCACGGGGCAGGGGGCTGAGGACAACCCAGATGTTCTGCTTGGGGTTGTAGACCTCAAAGGTCAGCTGGTCCTTGTAGCCCGTCAGCCCAGCCCTCTCACATAGGCCCCCAGCCACATAGAGCTGCCCACCTGCCTCCTCCATGATGTGGCCAGCTCGCTGACCATTCATGGGGGCCAGGAGCACGATGGGTGCACCTGGGACATAGCGCAGCAAGGACGCCTGGCACTGGAATGCTTCATCACACCCACCCGACACGTAGAGCGCACCGTCCAGGGCACATGCTGCATGCCCACACAGAGCCATCAGCAGGGGCTGGCACCTCCTGGGCAAGGAAAGAGGGAGGGATGAAGGGCAGGTTAAGCAGGGCTTAATGACCACCCAGGGTGAGCCATGGCTCTATTGCTCAGCAGACAATGCTCACCAACATCCAGCAAGCCCAAGTGAGCAACATCAGCTGACACAGAATAGATGCCCAAGGGGCATCACTGTTCAGTGCTTTGTAGTCCCCACACCACTGGTCAACCCACAGTGGACTCCCTCAATGAACAACATTGGCCAACACCCAGCAGAGCACTCCATGAACACTCTGCCAAGGAGATGAATGAAACTATTTGTCTCATTGACAGATGGTCAACAGACCCCCAGTAAACACTACTGGCCAAAACCTCATTTGCCACTAGGCAACACCTGCCAACACCCAGACCCCAAGCGACGAGGTTGCTCAACACCCAGCAGACCTCTCCCAAAGGCCATTGTAGGCCCATCCTCCACGAGAGGCTCAGTGACCCAAAGCACTCTTGGGTGCAGAGGGAAGCATTTGCTGGGGCAGACTCACCTCCAGGTGTCATTGGCCAGGTCGTAGCACTCCACGGTGTCTGTGCAGTAGAGCTCCCCTGAGCTGCCCCCCAGGGCATAGATGAAATTCCCAAGTGCCACAGCAGCAAAGTAGCTCCGTCCACATGTCATGCTGGCCAGACGCTCCCAGGAGTCATCCATAGGCTGGTACCTGGGTTTGAGAGGCAAAGAGGCAAGAGACTGCCTGTTACCTACAACACCATGAGCTGATGTTGGCATCGTTGAGAGCAACAACCCACCTACAACCTGTCAGCCCCAGAATGCCTTGGGGTCACATGGTAGCCTTCTGTGGGAATATCCACTCCTTCTGGGCCATACCAAACCCGTAATGACCCGAGGCATCTTCAGATAGGACCCTCCCAACCCTACCCCCAGGAAGCATGTAATGCCCCAGAGTAGGAGGGTACCTTTCAGTCCTACACCCAACCCATCCCAGAATGCCTTGGGCCCACTTGACCTGCTGCAATGCCACAATGTCTTGGGTGCATGGGGCAGCTCTATCTCCATGGGGCAACTCTAGCTCCACCAACACCTCCTCTGATCCCGTGATGTCCTGGTGCCACATGGCAGCTCTAAGTCCTCTATAACTCTCACCTGTAGACACTGGCCAGGGTGTCATGGACCCCGTAGTAGTGCTTTCCACCCAGGATGTAGAGATTGTTGCCCACCACAGTTACAGCATGGCGGAAGCGTGGGCCATCAGGAAAGTGTCCCAGTGCCCGCCACTCAACCTGCTTCACCAGCCCCACAGCACTGAGGTAGCGGTCTGCAAACCAGAGGTGTCTGCTGGGCTTCCGGGCAGCCAGGTTGCCCGTCACTTTGTCTCCACCACAAACCACCAGCACCTCTTGCAAGGAACGTACCCGGCATGGCAGCTGAGCCATGGGGGCGAAACTTGCTACCAGAAGCTCGCGGACGACCTTCGGGTCAGCCAGCCCTGCAGTCACGGATGGGACCTTCTTCAGCTCCACGCCAGACATGAGGGCAAAGCGTACAGATGACAGGACCTCCTTGGCTAGCTCCTCCTGGCCATCTCCGTTGGCCATAAGCCACCGGGATGCTGCTTCCAGAGCTTCCAGTTCATGGAGGACATTGAGACCATCAGAGCGAAGGAGGCGAATGAGCAAGTGCGCAGGAAGGTCCAGGAAGGCTGGTGTGGCCACCACGCTGGGAAAGGTGGCCAAGATGTAGTTCTCTGCTGCATGGCCCACCTCATCCAGCCCATAAGCCACGGCAAAGGCCAGCACGTCCGGGACAGTTTCTGGAGTCAGGCCACGGGTGAAAACATCCAGGCAGAGAGTGAGGAGACCCCAGGCTTGGTAGCGCAGGGAGGTCTCAGCCGCCTCCAGGACCACGGGCCATGGCCCTGCTACAGCTCCTGTGTAGGCAAAGGAGAGGAGGAGGCGCAGCTCGGCTGGGGACAGCCCCGTGGCCAGTGGGGCAGCAGGGTCATGGGTGGCCTCCCGCATGGGGCACGTGAAGAGGGCCCGGAAGAAGTCACAGGAGCAGCTCAGGGCCAGGCGTTGAACTAAGGGGAAGGAGGAAGAATGGTGGGGGGGCAGAGGGGGACTCTCTGCACCGTACTGTCCCCAAAATTCAGGTGTCATGGCCCCATGCCCACTAAATCCCCAGCTCTGCCAATGGGAGCACCCTGCAGGCACCTCTAGAGCCTCATCCCCACCAGGGAATTTGGCTATCCCAGAGCACCCTGTCACCCTCCTCAGCCCCTCACGGGGGACTCCATCCCCAACTCACCTGGGATAACCTCGTCCCCTGCCTGGAGCTGGAGGTCACAGCCCAGGCCCTTGGCATGGAGCTGCTCCATGGCTCTGAGCGTCTCCCACTGCTCCTCCAGGGGCTCAGGACCTTCCTCCCTGGGGTCAATCTCCAGTCGCCGGGTACAGGCGGCCACCAGCCGGGGGGCCCCCAGGGCCCGGGCAGCCTCCTCCACCTCCTTCTCCTGGCCATGAGGCACAGTTCCCCCATAGGCAAAGGCAAGCACGGCCCTCCAGCCCTGCAGCGTGGCCCCAGATGGCAGGGGGACATGGGGTGGGTTGTCCTGCCGAAGGTCTCTGTTCCTGCCCTCCAGCAAGCGAAGGAAGAAGGAGCTGATGGAGGCCAAGACCACAGCATGGGCCTTGTCACCCTCCGGACCCACGGCCACATCCACCAGCTGTCCCGTGGTGCGGAGGTGGTCAGCTGTGGCCAGGAAGTGTCCAGCATGAGCCCCATCCCGCAGGCTCCACTGGGCTGGGGCCGGATCCTCTGCAACCCACATCTTGCCTGTAGGAACACATGGAGCAGGAGATCAGGGTGCTGTCCCTGTAGGTGGAGCCTCTGGCCCATGGCAGGATCCAGCTGCTCACACTGCCCCACAGCAAAAGCCACTGGATCCACCAACAAAGCCTCCACCCCACAGCCAGGGCCACCGAGCTCTGCTACTGTCCCATCATTGAATTTGATGCCCTTTGGCAAAAATGCAGCCCTATAGGTGAGACCAACAGTCCATTTCATTGCCCCACAGCTGAGCCTGATCCCCTCATCTGCCTCATCACTGAACCCTTAGCATGAAGCTACTGACCCACAGACAACACTGCTGGCCCACAGCCCCACAGCTCAAGCCTCTGTCCCCAGTCAGACCTTCAGTCCTGCTGGAGACACGACCAAGCCCTTCCTCAGTCATTGCCCCATGGTTGAAATTCCTGACACTCCAAGAGCAACAAAACCACTGGCCCCCAGCACAGCTCCCAGCCAAGTACCTGTCCCCCTGCCCCACGAGCTGTCTGTGACACTGCATGTCCCCCTACCCCATAAGCTATCTCTGACATTGCATGTCCCCCTGCCCCATAAGCTGTCTGTGACATTGCATGTCCCCCTGCCCCACGAGCTGTCTGTGACACTGCATGTCCCCCTGCCCCACGAGCTGTCTGTGACACTGCATGTCCCCCTGCCCCATAAGCTGTCTGTGACATTGCATGTTCCCCTGCCCCACACCACGGGCTGTCAGGGTGTGTTGGCCCTCAGGGCACGCTGTGTCATGCACTGGTGCACCCCACGCTCCTGCCCCCCATCCCCACATGTTGCTGCTTGCCCCATGTCCTGTGTCCTCACCCAGGCCGTGTGCTTGGCAGCGCTTTCTGGGTGCCACGTCCTGCATTGCTGCGTGGCGTGGCGTGGCATGCTGTGCCATGCACTTGTCCCCTCTTACCGCCTGCTGCTGCTCCAGGAACCTCTGTGACCCTCCAGGAATGTGCCCAGTTAATTATAGTCCAGACAGGACACGTGGCCCCAGCCAGGAGCTGGGAGAGGCTCAGGCAGAGGGAGGTCCAAGGTGCCAGAGTCCCAGGCTGGGGTGGTGGCATTCCCTGAGGACAAGCAGTGGGGCCAGCTGAAGCTTCTGCAAACCCTGGGTTACCATGGGCAGGTCCCCTGGCCTATCAGACCCCTCTCTAAACCTTGTTCACCTCCAGAGCCTGGGGTGAAATCGGGCCCCCTCAAAAGTCCTTGGGTGGGAGACAGGCAGTTCCCCTGTTCCCCTATCCCCATGGTGGGAGGGCAACAGCTCTACCACCACCCACCGTGCTCCTGAGCTGCAGCCCAGCCCCACTGAACCACACACAAAGAACTGGGGGTCCCAGCCTCAAGGGCAGATAGGGACACCAGCCCACTGGCCCAGTCAAGTGCCCCCAGGACCACCCTGCACCACCCCAGGATCCACAGAGAGCACATATCAGAGCCTGCCAAGGCTGTGACTGTGTCCCCCCATATCACTGTCCCTTCCTCTGTTGTCCTCTGGTTGCCCCCATCTCCTCTCCTCCTGTCCCCTCCCCTCACACCCCTGCATTCCCATCCCACACTGGTGTCCCCCATGTCCACATTCTGTCTCCCTAACTCACAGAACAATGTCTTGATGTCCTATCTCTGTACCCCAGTACTCCCACATGTCCAGTTCAATTGTGTCCCCAAAGATGTTTTCACAGCCTCTCCAAGTCCATTTTTCAGCATTTACCTACCCTGCCTGCAAGGTAATGTTTTTTCCTTCTATAAAGTTAGAATTTTCCTATCTGCAACCTGTGCTTATTTCCCACCCTTCACTGCATACCCGAGTCTGCCCTTTCTGTAGCCATTAAGTTGGGAAAAAATGGTGTTAGATAAGCCCTTAACCTTCTTTTCTCCACATGGAATGACCCTGCTCTTACCTCACCTTGTGCATCCTGTGCCTCCATGCTCTCCACCTTCATGGTGGGTTTGCTGCACACACTTCAGCTTGCTCATAGAAAAGTGAACCAGACACAGCTTTAAGCAACCTGCTCCAGTTCTCAGAAGGCACCCAGGGGTGCCTTTCAGCTTCAGTTATTCCTCAATTCCAACACTGTTGTCTCTAGACATTCTGAAATGCTTTTTGGACTACGCCCCCAGCCTCAGAGACACCGTGCTGTGGGCAAGCCACACCTCCTTCCCCACTCCACCTTCCCCATCCTCAGCCCAGAGCCAAGTGCCCCTTCAGCAGCTGTGGCTCCAGACCCTCACTGGCAGGCTCAGTGTGGTGCAATCCCAATCCCTGTCACAAAGTCCTGCAGGACCCACTTGGGACTATGAGGACCACTCCAAAGCTACAGTGCAGCCCTCACACCTGTGCACAATTCTGAGACACAGAGGCAAAGCAACTCGTGCCCAGAAATCCCTGTGGGAGCAGCAGACGCCCCTTCCCCTCCAGCAGATCCAGTTTCTGCACCTCAGCCCCAACACCAGGAACACCCACAGACAACAGAATGTTGTGAAACTGTTGTTTTGACTGAACCTTTATTACACAATGTCCTAAGTACATACAGCATTAGGAAGCCAGCTCGGCTCACAGGGAGGGAAGGCAACATTTACAGCTTGGGAGGTCCCGTGATCCTCCAGCCCTCCTTGTTGCCAATCTTCATAAGGGCTGCAGTGAATCCGAGCCCCAGACAAGCCATGGTGCCAGTGAGGTAACTGTGAGCTGCAGAGAACACACCAAACCAGCAAACACTTGTTAGGGCACAAGCACTGGGCAGGACATCTCCACAGACTCTGCCATTTTTTCTAAGTCTCTTGACCATCAGCAACATTGTCTCCCCAGAGAAATTGAAAAAGCAGCCTTTTTATAAAATTGAGTTTTCTCTTGCTTTTAAGTTTGCAATTTGAAATATCAATTTTGATAATCCACTGCCCCATCCCCTTCCATGGGCAATCTTAAATAGCTCATTTGACTGACAAAAGTAACAATCACTGCTTTGAACTCTCATCAGTTCATCAACTAGGACAAGTAAAGATAAATTCTATTTCACCACAATTACAGCTTAAATAAATCCCTCACTTCTTTAAGTTCAAGTCTGAATGCCCTCAGAAAACAGAGCTGTGTCAGCATCTGCAGGAGCTGCTCAAGCCTGACAAAGGGCCACAGGGGCCAACAGCAGCAGAACACACCTTGTCCCTCAGGCCATGTGAAGAATTCACAAGGTACATATTTGATTGTACTTTCTGTGTAGAATAAATCACACTTGTTGCCATAAAAACAGGTATTTCCACAATTTACATATTCTGCAATTTTAAGGTATAACTGGTAGCTCTAACTGGCACTACTAGGTCAGCTCTGCTTTCATTGATCAGTTTATCATGTATCAGTTTATGTCCCATTTGGTGTCCCCTGTCCTGTACCCATGTTTATTTTAGCAGACCTGCACAATGGAGTGCCAAAGAAACTGGCATGAACCAGAGGCTGAGATGAATCTTTATCAAAGAAGCCTGACATGAACATTATTTAACATTTTTCCCCAACACAAAGGTTTCTAAAAGCAGGACGGGCTCATTTCCTTGCAGGTGTTGCCCCAGTTACCTCTCGCTCCCAAGACAGCTCCTGTGGCACAGCCCCCAATGAAATAGTTCAAAGGATCGTCTGGCTCCTCCCGGACCTGGGCACTGAGGCAGGTGCTCGACCCAAACACAGCTCCCAGTGTAGCTGTAAGCAAGAAGCAAAAAAACCAAAACACTCAAGGATCCAAGAACTCACACTAAGCATGATTTTGATACTCAAGATTGGCTACAGAGGAAAACGAAGCGAGGTCTACTTCCCATTTGCCAGGGACATTCTATTGCAGCTGCTACAATGAGACTCAGCATCACCACCCCATCCTGCTCCCCTGGGTTCCTCCCCCTGTGCCACATGGGTCCTGCCCAGCTGTGTGCCAGTCCCTGCACACCTTTAGTCCCAGCACTTTCCTCCTCTGCCTGCCCGGGGCTCACAATGATTTCCGGGTAGTAGAAAAACTGATTGAGGTTATAAATTCTTCTTTTTTTTTTTTTTTGTAAATTAATTTTGAAATTGACTTAAGGATTTTGAATTGAATTAAGAAACTGCAAAGTAACAGCATCCTGTCCACTGAATTATGCACCTCGTCCCAACTGATATGGCTGCAAACTTTGGCAAGAGCTGTGTCAAAAAACCCTGATTTTGTATGTAATAGACTTGATCATGAAATGTGAACCCCCCTATCAGGTACCATCTACAGATTTCAATTCATCTTACTTGGGAATAACAAAAATGTCCAGGATAAAAATTTTCAATCTCTATGTAAAATCACCAGCTCCTATTACAAACCCCT
>VXBX01000650.1:136420-246922 GCA_013400415.1 Scytalopus superciliaris | reverse complement strand
CTGTTTTGGGGTGTTTTTCTCTGTGCGGGGGGTCCGTGCCCCGCCAGCCCCGCCCGCGGAGACTTTCCCTGTGCCTTTTGCAACCGGACCCGCCTGTCCCGCATCGGCCTTTTCAGCCAAATTCAGCGAAATTGCAGCGACCGTGGGGAGAGCCCTTCCCAAATCTTGGTTGGCGGATCTACACTCTTAACTAAATAGCGCTTGGATTACTTTCTATGAATTCTCAGGAATTCCGTTTCAATTCTCTGGCTGTCTCTATACTGCTGCGATAATAAAGATGCTTTGACACACTCAGGCTGTACCAATGCTGTACATGTTTATTTTTCCACTGTTCACAGTTTGCTAATAAAAACACAACTCTGTGCCGTCCGTGACGTCCCTTCAACCAAAGCTCTGCCTTTTGTTTTCCCAACAACTGAAGTAGGTCGAGCTCCAACAGCTGAGTGAAGAAGTCCGTAACAATATTCGATGTTAGCTCAGGCTTTCTCTCACCTACCTACTTCTCGTTCCGCTGTATGGGAAAAAACATGCTAGATATTTGCTGTCTGCATTTCCGAGCGTGCCGAGTTCCCCCCGAACAGCCAGAGCAGGAGAGCAGCTCAGGAGCAGCCGGAGGTAGCCCAAGGAAGGGCCCTTTGCTGCCCGTACTCCCAACCTCTGCTCTCCCTGCGGTGGCAGCGGCGGCTCCGGGGGCAGCGACCCCCGGGCTGGGCCGGGCTGGGCTGGGCTGGGCTGGCTGCGCTCCCAGCACCGCAGGCAAAGCACCCCCTTCCCGAAGGAGCTGGTGTGGGCTGTGCCCACTGCAGAGGGTCTCCCCTCTGACCCTGCGTGCTGGAGAGGGGGTTGTTACGAGACACAGAACCAATGCCGGTGGTTTATTAAAGGAGGCAGGTTTTAGAGCAGCTTTGCCCCTCCTGGAAAGCCCTTTCTAACCACGCAAAGACAAAGGGCTGTGCGACCTTCCCAGACAAAAATCCCTCAGCTCCAGAGCAGCACGTGGTGCAAAGGCTCTTTCTCCAATGTAAATACCTGGAAGCCACCGAATCTCGCACAGGGCAAGGCTCTCCCCCATTAGATAGCAAACAGCAGCACCCTGGGCTCCAAGCAGCTGCTGAAAGCACCTCTGAGCTGTATCCCCAGGCAGGGGATTGGTGCTGCTTCTTCCACAGACAGCAGAGGGTGAACTGAGAATTCACATCTATAGTGGTTTGGTTTAGGCCTTTCCTGGCACCCAGGTCAGAACTAAGGAACTATTCCATCCTATTCTTTATGTAAGCAGAGATATAAAAGGGGAGAGTTGGAAGTCAGAGGTCAGACCTCCTGGCATTGGTTGGGAAGAGGTTGAGCTCTTCAATCACCTTTTGCTGTGTGAGGGGAGGCCGAGTCTGGTGAGGCAGAGCTCTTTTCCTCAGGAAAGAGAAGTCAAGGCCTGTTTATTTGCTCTTTGGTGGGTGTATATCTGTTTTGGGGGTGCTGGGGTTCCTTTTCTTCTATGTATATATTTTTATAACTCTCTATGTGTAAAATACATATCTATACTGCTTTGATTTTGCTATTCCAGTTCTTTCATAGTTTTTTCCCTTCCCTCTTTGTTCCCTGTTTCCAGGGGAGAGGGAGGGAAGGCTTCTTGACCTGTGGGCCTGGGTGCCTGGCATTTGGCCAGGTCAAACATCCACAACATCTCTCCTCCTCTGCAGCAGGTACAGTGCCTGTAGCACAAAACTCAGCCCCCAGCTTGGTGCAGCTCTCCCCGTGCCCTGGGGACAGACTGCAGCTGAGCCTGGGGACTGGCACGCTGCTGCCAGGGGTGACCCACAGACATCCATCCTCAGGCTGTGCACGACCCTCCCCGGGCAGTCAGAGCTACTCAGAGAACTGTCACAGCAGGAGAGTACAGTNCTGTTTTGGGGTGTTTTTCTCTGTGCGGGGGGTCCGTGCCCCGCCAGCCCCGCCCGCGGAGACTTTCCCTGTGCCTTTTGCAACCGGACCCGCCTGTCCCGCATCGGCCTTTTCAGCCAAATTCAGCGAAATTGCAGCGACCGTGGGGAGAGCCCTTCCCAAATCTTGGTTGGCGGATCTACACTCTTAACTAAATAGCGCTTGGATTACTTTCTATGAATTCTCAGGAATTCCGTTTCAATTCTCTGGCTGTCTCTATACTGCTGCGATAATAAAGATGCTTTGACACACTCAGGCTGTACCAATGCTGTACATGTTTATTTTTCCACTGTTCACAGTTTGCTAATAAAAACACAACTCTGTGCCGTCCGTGACGTCCCTTCAACCAAAGCTCTGCCTTTTGTTTTCCCAACAACTGAAGTAGGTCGAGCTCCAACAGCTGAGTGAAGAAGTCCGTAACAATATTCGATGTTAGCTCAGGCTTTCTCTCACCTACCTACTTCTCGTTCCGCTGTATGGGAAAAAACATGCTAGATATTTGCTGTCTGCATTTCCGAGCGTGCCGAGTTCCCCCCGAACAGCCAGAGCAGGAGAGCAGCTCAGGAGCAGCCGGAGGTAGCCCAAGGAAGGGCCCTTTGCTGCCCGTACTCCCAACCTCTGCTCTCCCTGCGGTGGCAGCGGCGGCTCCGGGGGCAGCGACCCCCGGGCTGGGCCGGGCTGGGCTGGGCTGGGCTGGCTGCGCTCCCAGCACCGCAGGCAAAGCACCCCCTTCCCGAAGGAGCTGGTGTGGGCTGTGCCCACTGCAGAGGGTCTCCCCTCTGACCCTGCGTGCTGGAGAGGGGGTTGTTACGAGACACAGAACCAATGCCGGTGGTTTATTAAAGGAGGCAGGTTTTAGAGCAGCTTTGCCCCTCCTGGAAAGCCCTTTCTAACCACGCAAAGACAAAGGGCTGTGCGACCTTCCCAGACAAAAATCCCTCAGCTCCAGAGCAGCACGTGGTGCAAAGGCTCTTTCTCCAATGTAAATACCTGGAAGCCACCGAATCTCGCACAGGGCAAGGCTCTCCCCCATTAGATAGCAAACAGCAGCACCCTGGGCTCCAAGCAGCTGCTGAAAGCACCTCTGAGCTGTATCCCCAGGCAGGGGATTGGTGCTGCTTCTTCCACAGACAGCAGAGGGTGAACTGAGAATTCACATCTATAGTGGTTTGGTTTAGGCCTTTCCTGGCACCCAGGTCAGAACTAAGGAACTATTCCATCCTATTCTTTATGTAAGCAGAGATATAAAAGGGGAGAGTTGGAAGTCAGAGGTCAGACCTCCTGGCATTGGTTGGGAAGAGGTTGAGCTCTTCAATCACCTTTTGCTGTGTGAGGGGAGGCCGAGTCTGGTGAGGCAGAGCTCTTTTCCTCAGGAAAGAGAAGTCAAGGCCTGTTTATTTGCTCTTTGGTGGGTGTATATCTGTTTTGGGGGTGCTGGGGTTCCTTTTCTTCTATGTATATATTTTTATAACTCTCTATGTGTAAAATACATATCTATACTGCTTTGATTTTGCTATTCCAGTTCTTTCATAGTTTTTTCCCTTCCCTCTTTGTTCCCTGTTTCCAGGGGAGAGGGAGGGAAGGCTTCTTGACCTGTGGGCCTGGGTGCCTGGCATTTGGCCAGGTCAAACATCCACAACATCTCTCCTCCTCTGCAGCAGGTACAGTGCCTGTAGCACAAAACTCAGCCCCCAGCTTGGTGCAGCTCTCCCCGTGCCCTGGGGACAGACTGCAGCTGAGCCTGGGGACTGGCACGCTGCTGCCAGGGGTGACCCACAGACATCCATCCTCAGGCTGTGCACGACCCTCCCCGGGCAGTCAGAGCTACTCAGAGAACTGTCACAGCAGGAGAGTACAGTTACCTTACTATAAACAGGCAAGTTCTAGGGAAAGCAACATACAATTATTGTAACATTGCTCTTAAAACATCTAGCTTGGCTCCGAGTATCTTAACTGCAGCCAAACCAGTTGGCTGATACAGAGTATTAGTTCCCTTAAACAGAGGAGGGGCTTGCCATCCTACCACAAGCTGCAAATAACCGGTTCCTTCTACCTCCAAAACCTTTTTAGAAATGGCAGAACCATCCAGCAGTAAATTGCATTCAAAACACCTGCCCATCCTCCCCTCTGGGAAGTTTTTTAGAGGGCCTTGTCCAACAGGTTTCCTCTCTGAGCTGAAGTGCTCTGAACTCTCCAAACCAGGAATTTAAGGACAAGACAACAAGCTGCTTTTCAGATGACAACAGAAAAGGCTTTCCCCGTGTGCACAGTCAGTACGTGGATGCTCAGGTATGTGTTACCAGCAGCAGATACCCTGCAGCAGGGTCAGTGACACCTCCTGGTCCCTGGAACACTTGGCTTCTCCAGGGTTTCATTGGCAGCTGAAGGAAAGCCACCAAAATTCAGTCAGGAGTGGCTCATTTACAACATACCCCACAGATCCCCTCGGGAAAGGCATTCACTGCCCAACCCCTGCAACAGAATTGCCAGTGTTGTCAGCGACAAATTCAGCTCTTGTATCTTTACAAAAGGGAGTGTCCTGGAAAGGAGGTAGTCAAAAGGGAGCTCTGGATACTATCTTTGAATGAGACTTTTATTTACAGAAATTACCTGTGAGCATTTCTTTACAAGGTATCTGTACCATCACCTAGCAGAGAAGAATCAAGACTGATTTTATCTGTCTAGTTTAGCAGTTCTCTTGCACCCGTGTTGCTCTGTGCTGATTTAACAGGAGTGAAAAAATACCTGGAAAATTAAAATATCTTTGTAAGGTCCTGTCTGAATTTCTCTGCTACCCACACAATGGACTACATAGAGTTCAGTTTAAGCAAGTCAGTGCACAGAAAGACCAAATAACAAGGGGAGAAAAAGCACACAGTGAAAAGTCAGTTTAATGAAATCTTGTATGACAAATTATGGCAATTATCATAACTGGAATTCCTAAAACTAGAGAAGCTTATGGGGAAACATGGTAAAATTTTCAAATATGTAACATGTTTCTAGAAAGGAAATAAACCATTTTCTACACTCACTGGGAAAGCAAGAGGCCAGTTGAACTGCAGAATGGGACACGTTAGGAAGAGACATTTAATGGCAGGAATACCCAACCAGTGGAATCGATATCCCAGTGACTGTAATGGATTCTCCCTGTTCCCAAAGTTGGAGGGGTCTTTTTATTCCTGCATGCTTCTAACAGTCTGGTCACCTCCCAGCTTGGTTCCAGTGGAGGACATCTGAGGACTCCTTTATTTAGCTCATTCCCTGCCTTGTCTTCTCTGAAGCAGTGCATGATGCACTGGGAAGCAGACAACAGAAAGATGTTGCAATTTCACATTTTCTTACCTTAATGTTTGTATTCTCTGTGGGTGTAATCTTATTTTTCATTTTATGGCTAAGAAGTTTACTTCTTGCTTCAGTGACACTGCCACTCTGTAACATTTTCACAGGCTCATAGAATATGCTGAGCTGGAAGGGACTCATCAGGATGATCAAGTCCAACTCCTGGCCCTGCGATGGACACCCCAACAATCACTGCCTGTGGCTGAGAGTATTGTCCAAATGCTTTTTGAACTCAGACAGGACTGGTGCTGTGAACACTTCCCTGGGGAGCCTGTTCAGTGCCAACCACCCTCTGGGTGAAAAAAACTTTTCCTATTATATTCAACCTAAAGCTTCCCCTGACTCGGCTCCAGCCATTTGCTCAAGTTCTGTCCCTGGTTATGAGATGCAAGAGGTCAATCAGTACCTGCCTTTCACTTCCCCTCATGAGGATGCTGAAGACCCCAGTGAGGTCTCCCCTCAGTCTCCTCCAGACTAAACAAACCAAGTGACCTCAGTGACTCCTCATAAGGCTTCTCCTCCAGTCCCTTCACCTCCCTCACAGCCCTCCTTTGGACACTCTCTAATAGCTTACTGTCTTCCTCATTCTGTGGTGCCCAAACCTGCACACAGGACTCTGTGGGAGGCTGTCCCAGTGCAGAGCAGAGTGGGGCACTCCCCTCCCCTGACTGGCCAGAGATGCTGTGCCTGGTGCCCCCCAGGGCATGGCTGCTCCTCCTGGCTGCCAGGGCAAGCTGTTCACTCATTATCACATGTGCTCCACTTTATTACACTCCTCAGTATCTTTTTTCCCCCCTGGAAAACCCAAAAGGCTGTGCCCATGTGGGTCAGCAGCCAGAACAGGCTACACAAGAATTGCCAACACCCTCCTTAGGCTGAGAGCAGACTAAGGGGAAAGATGGAGCAGGAATGTGGTCAAGGCAGTGGATTTGGCCAGCACCACCCTCCCTGAGACAGCCACTGACTGGGACAGGAAACACAACATGGGGCTCAGGGTGCTTTGTTTGCTTGCTTGCTGGTACAGGTTTTAATGTAGTTTCCACTTACATTTTGAGGACAGTCATATAGATCTTTTGAGACACACAAGCATTATCTGCTTTTGCCTACTGGTGGTTTACTAAAGCTTAAAGCAGAGAGTTAAGTCAGGGTTTTGCTTTGGCCTAACTACATCTTGCTGGACAAGAAGTGAACTCAACCTACAGTCAAATCTGTCAGGGGTGGACAGTAGCATTTCCCTCTCCACTATAAACATTTATGCAAAGCTTCTAACTAAAATGAAATCTGCATCAATAAATAGTTGCTGATTTTTTTAGAATGCTCTAGGGGACTTTGTACCACCAAAGTCCATCTAAGCAAGTATGCTTATTTCATTTTTCTGAATCTCCATGCACCACCAACTGCATTTTAGGTAAAACACCTCAAAGTGAGACTCAGCATAGACCCCTTGGAGTCTTGGACCAGGAAACAAGGTGTTTTCCCCACAGATAGGCCCTGCTCACCATGGCAACTTACTAATTCTCTTTATGAACAACCTGCTGACAAGAAGCAGCTTTATGGTGCAAGAGGGTTTGAAAAGAATAGCTTAAATCTGAGTACCTTCATAATGTAAAAAGATCCCGGATTCAAATTGCAGATCACTTACTCTAAAGCACAGAAGTCCTCCAGACCTTGTGATGCAGCAACAAACTGTGTGGTGGGTACTGAAGACTGTGCTGCTCTTAGAGCATGGCAGGAGTAGGGGGTGCAGCAACAGGTCTGTGCATTGTTAAAACCCCCCAGAACTCTGAGGAGAAAAAAAATCCACAATGCAAGAAGGTATGAGCAGACAATCCAGAGAAATCAGAGATGCAGTGGCACAGATTATCATTAGCCCTTTTCACTTCCCAAAAAAGTAATCCAAGTTGATACTCCAACTGGCTATCAGGAAAAGCAAAGCACTCCCTGCCCCAACAATATCAGTCTCCAATGATGGTTAACAACAAATAAAAGGGAGAAACTTGTTTTTGACTGCCAGTGAAAAGTGTTTCATTAAAATAGAGGCAATAAGGACTGTTTTGCTGTTTGAATATTCAAAGTTAATTTTGTGCTATAACCTGAGCTTCCATTCTCAATTCATGCTACATTAAGAGAAAATGAAAGGGGAAGAAGCATTTAAGTGGTGCATTTTAGATCTCCTTAACCTACAGAAGAATAAGCATGCAAGTGAGAAATTATCTATCAGTAAACTATTTATAAAAGAAATAGAACAATTTGGGGAATTTATAATGAAAGTGACCCGGTCACTGTCCTTGGTGACTACCAAATTCCAACTTTGCTGGACAAGAACATATAGTATGTTTTAATAACAAAATAAAACTCAATTTTCACACAGAAGGCTCAAAAGATTAAAAAACACACAAAAGAAAAAGTGAGTTATGGTTACAGTAGGAGTACTTCAGAATTACACACAGGAAAACACATTCTTGCTTTTATTTTGGTGGAACAGAATACAATAACCTTTAGCCCAAACTACTCAAGGCTGGCAGTATCACCTTTTTCTTCATGCTGCAAGACTTCAGGAAACAGAACAGGGACAGGAAGGGTTAGAAGTTATTATATTTTCTATTTAAGGCCACTAATTCAGCAAGATATTTAAAAATGTCCTCAACTTTAAGCATGAAGAGCTGCATTAACTTCAGTAAGATTATTCACATGTAGTTAAGTCAGGCAAGTGCTTAAATGGCTTGTTGAATCAAGCCATTAAATGAGAGCTGCTTTATTATACAGATTTACTTTAATGGCTGGCAGAGCTCATTACATGAGCTTATTTCATTCTTCCAAGGGGTAATAGCTATTTTCCTCATCAACTGAAGGTGTAACCTGTATGCCTCCTACACTTTACTGTAGCCACAGAAACATAATTTTCTAAGAAAAATTATATGCAACATCTATTATTTATAGTGGCTTAGCTCTCCCTTAAATAGTAACAGAACAGTACAAAACAATAGTTTCACTTTCTTAACACACAAGAGCATCTTATTGAAAAACTAAAATAAAAAAGTATCACCACAATATAAATCCCCAAATAATAATAACGAAATGGGAAGAAAAAGAGGTCACAAAACATCCTGCGCACTTGAAAGTCTCTTATTACTGCATTGAAAAAGCTTTTCTGGTGAACCACAATGTTTTGTTTCTCTCTGTTTACAAACCCACTAGACAGGGAACAGTGGTGTCCACAACCTACACTGGGATTAAAAGATAAAATCGTAACCTGCCCCATATCTGCAGTCCAAAAAGAGGAGGAACCCAAACGGGCAGCCAGTGAGCATAGGAAGTGGTGAGGACACGGCTTCCCTGCATAAGGGGGAGAAGGGCTTACAAAAGCAGAATTCGAGTCGGAACCGCGTTGAAAAGTTCTATCTCGGAGGCCTGCAAGACACGAACTACTGAAGAAACAGTCAAAAGGTCCCAATGAAAAGCTGTGACAAGCTGTAATGTGCCATTTCAATTACAAGGAGGAAGGGAAATGTTTGGGGTTGGTTGGGTTTGGTTTTTTTGTTTTGTTTTGGGGTTGGGGTTTCTTGTGTTTTTTTTTTTTTTCTTTTTTTGCTCATCAATATGATGAGCTTTCAACGTCCCAAACCACATTCAGGTAGTTTCCAAGTCTGCTTTTTTGTGTGTAATCTACTGATCCAGACTGAAAAAATCAAACAAACAGAACAGGGATGCACAGTTCTTAAGTCCTGGAGCCTTCGACACTGCCTGAAATAATCCTGGCCTGGGGTATCCAGAGATGCCTGCAAGAGGGTGTTCATAGCAGCCTTGCAAGCCGACCAGCTCACATCTGCTATGTGCTGCCAACGTTCTGCCCGTCACCTTCATCATTAGCACCTGAAACAATAAAAGTACTCCTTGGTCATAAGAAATATCTTCTGTTTCTTGCTTACAAAAAGAGACCCAACCCAAGCAGCCTACAAAAGAGATTCAGGTGTTCAATGACAGATGAGAACTGTACAATTCCCCCTCCCTCCCCTGCCTTACATCTGCCTTCTCCAGACTGAGATCGGTCCACTGTATAATTTTACTTTCTTTGCTAATCTGGTTTGTGCTTCCCAGTAGCATCCCAGAGCCTCAAAGCTCAGCTTCCAACCTCTTCAATCCACCCACTGCTTTTGTTCATATTCGTTCCTCTTTTTTCCCCCTGCAGTGAATGGGGATGGAGGACTGGTCTCAGTCAAAGGCTGGATGTTCTAAGGCACAGGAAAGCAAAGCACAGACGACTTCCAAGTCAAGAGTACAAAAGGAAGCCTTTCTCAAACTGAAGACTTGTGCTTTTCTTAAAGTACAGTCTCCTAATGTACAATAAAAATCATTACATTCTTTCCATGCCCCTTTTTAAACCTGCTTTCCAAACAGCTCTCTACTCAAAAGGTCAGTCTGGATCCTGCCTGCTGATCCCAAGTCATCTCAAGTTTTATGTGCAACCCTCAGCCAAGGCAAAAATGAAACTCACAACCATCCCCCTAGAAATCCTGTAAATGAAACAAAGCACAGAAAACTTCTTGTAAACCGTGGCATGTAACTCAGAGAGATGCAGCACAGGGGTCTTTCACCAGTTTGGAGAAGAAGCAAGAAGCAACTGCATTCAAAAAGGCAATTCATGCAATAGTCCTGCTCCACAGACACCTGTGATAAGCAACAGGCCAGAAGTACACCTGCCATGTACAGAGAGCAGAGTCTGCTTTAAAGAACGACACAAAAATGCATGGAAAACAGGAAGCACTGTTGTCTTTCTTACCACTTCCAACTGATCCTGAAGGTGCAATGACATCATCATCACTGTCTTCCTCATTTGACTGTGTTACCTCTGGCTCAGGTGCTACATTCTTGACTTCCTGCTCTTGCTCCACTCTGCTGCGCAGGGCCAGGATCCGATGGTGCAGTGCTGCATACAGCTGCCCCGTGTCTTTAGAGCTTGCCTGCGTGTTTTAGTATGCAGAAACAAGAAAATGCAAGGAATTAGAATAAAACACTGCTGATACAATACACACCACTCATGTCAAATTTCACAGCATAGTTTTCAGTTTTCTCATCCAGGGTTTTTCCAATCAGTCAGAACGGGCTGTGGCTCACACAGCAGGACACCAGACAAACTGAACTCTGCTCATGAGAGTATATTATTCTGCTCAGCTCCAACTTCCCCTACCCAGTAGTACCTGATTTCATATAACCTTCTTCAACCAGAAATCACACAGCTTTTCTGACACCTCCCAAAAACTTACAAAAAAAAGATCTTCCATGAAAATCCTGCAGATTTTTTCAGTTGAATGTCATTCAACTTCATACAGTAGTTAATTGTAATCAAATCACTTAATTGATTCATGATGTATTGACATAAAATTTCAATATAAATGAGAAAACTGGATGGACAGTGAGGTAGACTGACCTTTTTTTAATTTACACTCTGTTTCAGAGGGAAGCATTTGTGACAAACAAGAATATATTTTTCTTACTCTCAAAAATTGTGGGCACTTTATGCCTTCAGTACAATCAATTATTAGGGCTGCTAAACTAAATATTTAAAGGACATTTAAAAGGGAAATCCCTTAACATACTACAAAACTCTATCTTCACCATGTCAAGTCAGTACTCACATTAACTACTTTTTCCATTACGCCAAGTTAATTGTAAGGGAACAATCCCACTTCTTAGATACTTTCATAAACCCCCCACACACCCATTTATGTCCTCCCCATCTGTCACTTCTATATCTGCAAAATTCCCTTGCAATGAGCTGTAATGAATAAATAATTTTAAACAAGATACTTTTTATCAATACTAAAATCAAGAGTGAATAACCTGATGACAGATTAACTCAAGCTTTCAAATCTAGAAAAATATTGAGAAAAAAAAATTATCTGTTAATTTCAATGCTTTTTCTTCATCAATGGGTATTTCATATTGTTAAGTTCTACTCTGGGACTCCAGATCCCAGTCCCACAAACCTAATGTCACAGGGGAAGCTGACCATTTGTTGCTGTTCTCTTGATGTCTGACCCCCAGGAACACTAATTCTTTTGCAACATCCTGTGTAGAATCAGTGTAAATCAAAAGAACGTGTTCACACCTCTCCAAATCTGTAAGTGCTTTTAGCAGACATTAGGCCCTGACTTTTTTTCCTTGCTGACTGTATCACAAGCTCCCAGGTGTTTTAGGAATTCTGAATGGAATTGCTGTTCCCCATTTAGCAAGCACAGAAATTAATTTCACTACCCTGTTACTGCTTTGAATACTCTGTATCAAAAAATCCAAGTAAAAATGTGTTACCCTTCACTACTAACACAGTGTTCTTGACAGAGTTTCAGTGTTTCCCTTTCAGTGAGCACCTATCCATCCTCCCACACTGCACTGACAGCACTCACGTGCTGCAAGTTCCAGCAGATCTAATTTTGGTTAAACTACTGCACAGAAATCTATGGAATAATACCCCTTTCCTCAACAGCAAAAACCAATCTGCAATTAACACTATAGTCATAGTCTCAGTAGGTGTGGAATAGATCCCAGGACTCCATGGACAGCTTGGCTTCCTAAAGCAGCCATGAATGTGTTTTTCTTCACAAGAAGAAGCCAGGCTTTTCAGACAAGCAAATTTGCCAAGCCCCTTGTCTTTGGAGCAGAGGTGATGTTAAGACAGTGTAGGGTGTGAAGAAAAATGGGAATGTTACCTCAATTACAGTTTAGGCAAGCACCAACTTTAGCAGGAAGGTTAAGATGTAAACAAAACCCAGTACTCACTGATATGAGAAAGACTTTAACTCCCTGGTCCTCTGTGTCCATGGCAGTGATCCGGATACTCTTCTCACTGGCTTTATCAATCTGCATCTGTGCCCAGAGCTTGGTATTTAAGATTAACCTGAGACTCCCCTGAGTCCTCATCACTAAAGCAAAGTTACAGGATCAGTTAGGTGGAAAAAGACACATCAGGAAGCTGATGACATCAGCCAAGACAGCTTTTTATTGTGCAAAGGTTTCAGTCTCTTTACAAAGAATATCAAGGGAAAGACCTTTTGGGTTTTTGTCAAATTTAATGAGAGGAATGTAGGCTTATTCTGTTTTTGGCCAGAATAGAGTTAACTTTTTTCCCAGTGGCTGATGTGGGTCAGTGTTTCAGAGCTGATAACATAGTGATGTTTTTACTATTGCTGAACTATGTTTGCACAGAGCCAAGGCCTTTTCTGCTTTTCCTGATACTACACTGGGGAGGGGGCCAGGGGGTGCATGGGAGTTTGGGAGGAGACACAGCCTGGACAGGTGACCCAAACTGACCAAAGGGATATTCCAGACCATATGAGAACATGCCCGGTATATAAAGTGGGGAAAAGAACAGGAAGCAGGGGGATCTTTGGAGTGATGGCATTTTTCCTCCTAAATTACCATTACATGGAATGGGGCCCTGCTGAACACCTGTCTGCCCATGGGAAGCAGTGAACGTTTCTTGTTTTGCTCTCCTTGCATGCACAGCTTTAGGTTTCACTATTAAACTTTTATCTCAACCCACAAATTTTCAAACTTCTACCCTTCTGATTCTGTCCCCAATTCTGCTGGTGGGGGAGTGAGTAGCTGTGTGGGAGTTGGGGCCTGCCTGGGATTAAATCATGACATGGCTATTAAGGATTATCAGTCAAAATAAAAGATATTTAGTCCAAAGTCCTATATGTTGCTACATTAAAATTCAATGGTTGTACCTGAACCGATAATCTCATGTCAGCCTGAACAATCATGCACTATTCCAAGAGATTTCCCCCACCACAGGGAACACACCTCAAAGGGCTCAGATCTGAATGATGTTACCATAAATTTCTAGTCAAATAATCTAATTACTAAACACATCTTGCTTTTATGGGTCAAAAAAGTAATTGGAACATTTGCCACAATAGAAGGACATGGAAAGAGACTCTCTTTGGAGGCAATGCTCATTAACTGAAGCAAAAGGAAAGGTCCAAACTGCTTCTGAATTGCTGTAGCTAAGACACGACCCCAAGTGGCTGTTGGGGTGTGCCATGGAAGCAGCTATGAAAACAGCACCTGTGCCAGGCAGGATCTCATTCCCCTGGTCCCTCTTACCCAGGCGGGACTGTAACGTTCCATCGTCTGTCGAGGCCATGTCGTTGAGCCTCAGGAGTCCTCGGCCTCTTTCCACCCAAGACTGAGAGCTTTTATCAAACACAAACAGCTTGCACTGAATCTGTAAAAGAAAACACCTCTATAGCACAGTGCCTGACTGAAGTAATAATGTATTTCTTAGTCACCTACAACTGGTTAAAAAACATTCAGATTTCATATGGGAATTTTTAATTGTTTATAGCTGTGGAAGCCAAAGCAGTCATCCTCTCTTTTGCAATAAATTCCTCAAAGTATACAGTCTGGTTTCAGAAAGTTTTATTAACAGAGGCTATATATTTTTAAGAATACCTGGGTTCAAGATCAAAACAACAAGAATAATTTTCAGATAAGGGATAAATTTTCACAGAGGGAACTTGATGTGGTAAGAGACTACCTTAAATCAGTCAATTCTTTTAAAAGCCTTAGGTGCACACTGCACTACTGAAGTGGTATTTGTTGCTGGAAATTCATTATGTTGAAGCATAATGAAAGCAAAGCAACATCTTTTCTGTATTAAGGAAAAAAAAGGATGGACAAGCATTTTATCTGATGGTCAGTTCATAAAGCCTGACCCACACAAAGTCATGAATGAGGTATTTTTACTGCCTCCCTGCAGAGTTCTT
Source organism: Scytalopus superciliaris (assembly GCA_013400415.1). Lineage (NCBI taxonomy): Eukaryota > Metazoa > Chordata > Aves > Passeriformes > Rhinocryptidae > Scytalopus > Scytalopus superciliaris. The sequence goes on along the minus strand of VXBX01000650.1, from coordinate 232,877 downwards.
AGAAAATTCAAAAGGGGTACTTTTTCAAACGGTAGAATTGCTCCTTCTTCCATACAAGCTCAATTTTTCTTCCCTCCCAAACATGTCTACTCTGTATTCCCCTCTCTAACCCATCTTCACTGTTACTGCTGAAGTTTCATACCTCAAACTGTCAACCCCCAAGTTCCCCACAGATGTGCAGGAACCAGGTGAAGAAGATACTTCCATTTTCATTCCCTCCATTTCTCATTTTCTCCACCCCAGAACATCTAGCTCTGTATACTCTGTTTCTACAACGTTAACATAGTTCTGTCCATACAAGTCCCATTTGGAATTCTGGTGCATTACATTTCACAGGAAAAACTTTGGCAAGAGGGCTGTTCAGCTACACATTCATGCAACTGAGCCCTCTCTACTAAAAGCTGGGGTTTCCCTGAAGGAAACAGGAGCCCCATCTCTCCAGTGTCTTGTTTGGTTATGTGAAGCACTGACATTTCTGAATTACATAGAAACAGAAGTACCAGAAGAACCATTTAAAGACCATTCATGTCTGGTAAAAAGAAGTCCAAGAAGACAAACATTATAAATTATCATTCTGTAAGATAATACAAGTGTAACTGATATACATTAGTTACTGACACAGTACAACTGATTGTTGTCAGAATAGGCAGCATGTCCATAAGAACAGAAAACTGTCCTTAAAAAGTAACATAGTTCAAATGCTGATAAACTTAAAATATCTCAAGAAAAAAAGCAAATTATAATTGGAGGAAAAGAGAGAAGAGAAAGAAAATACATATACCACTTCATTTTACCTGAAAACCCTGCATGATCTGCTTAAGGATATACTAGTGTTAGTAAGTGTATTTAAATTAACAAATAACTACAATGCTAAATAAATCACAATTAAAATCAGGAGCCTAAGTCATGACTCAACATCCTTCTAAAATATCACTAATTCAATTAAGTACCTCAAGACAAATTCATGGGTGCTGTGGAATGGTTTCTGCTTTGCAAGAAACCAGACTGCTGCCATGAATAGTCCATTCCAAGTTTTAAAAAATCTTCAGTAGTACCACAATTAAAAGAACTTAAAAATATTTAGTTCATTTAAATTTTTTTCAAATAGTTGTGTTGTACAAGATAGAAGCTTCTATGTCACTGATTCAGGAAAATATGCTTAAGGTTCACCTGGATGGCTTATACAATAATTTATTAAGGGAAAATTGAGAAACAATGGATTACAATGTAATAAGGATCTGATAATAAATATCTAAAGTTTTCATTTTAACACAAGAAAGTGCATTAAAGATACAGAGAACTCAAAGCTCCTCTACAATCTGTTTCTTACCTGTAACACGTTACTTTCAGCTTCCTCCCCAGTAATCACTTCTACCTTCGCTAATAAACACTTCCTTGCTGTTGCTTTAGTATAGGCTGCTGCAGACTCTGCCAGTGATTCTGAAATATTATTAGCTGAACAACATTTTGAGAGTCTCAGAATGATTAGCATGTAATTCTGTAAGATTTACAAAAATCTCAAAAAAGCACACCAGAACTCTGAGAAGTACAGAAGACAGACCCTAAGAGAACGTGTGAAAAAGGACTGAAATTTTAGGCAGAAGTTAAAGCTTGTCTTTTAATACTTGTTTTACAAGCACAGGACACAAGGGACAGAAGAGCTAAGTTACCAGAAAGTTCTGTCCCTCCACAAAATATTTCAAAAGCTTTGCATGGACACCTGCATGTCTGTCTGTGCTCCAGCAGGACTGTTACTGCTGCAGCCAGCCAGCTGTGCCTGCACATGGACAGCACTACCCAGTTCCCACTTTCACTTGGGCTTGCAAGCACTTTGCTGAACCAAACCCCAGAATTTCCATAAAATCTTGCCAATTTGAAGCCTAGAATAAGTCTAGAATCCAGCGAAGAGTTTTGAGTTCAGGCAATGCATGGTGTGCCCACTCAATGCAATACACATTTAACTCAGACTTTCAGTCACTGGAAATACAATAAGAGTTGTTAAAAAAGTTTGCCACATTTCTTCTACACTCTGTAGGTTCAAGGACAAGTTCTGTTAATTCCCTCTACTTTCATTCTGCTGAAGATACTCTCAATATCACAGAATGACCACAAAAGAGACAATACATGCTTAAAATTAGAGAATCTGTAACATCCAGCACCTCCCACACCCAGCCCGTATCTTTGGTTACAGGAAACAGTAAAGGCAACATAAAAATGTTACATTTTTGAAAAGTAACAGGATATTGAAAAAGACAATAATTTAAACGTATTAACTACCATTCCTAAAGTAATATTTTGTTTTTCACCTTTCTCTGGTGTGGCCTCCTGAGAAGATGATTCAGACCCAGACTCTGTAGCAGCATTCTCCTTATTACTCTCTGTACTACCTTCATTTGATTTTGGTGGACTCTATCACAAAAAGAAGAGGAGATAAACAAAAGAGAGAAAAGATACACTGATTTTGCCAAACAGGACTAGTGATCAATTAGTGGGGGAAGCCCCAGTGCTTATAAACCACATGGCAAGAGAAGAATCTCACAGACAACATGCTTTCACAGTAAAAGCTACCCTACTACCCCAGCCAAGGAACTGAAAGGAGCATGATCTGAAAATGAGTTCAAATTATTTTCCCTTGAACTGAAACCAAATTTTAATCCTTATTTTGAAGCTATATTTACCAAAGCAAGCCAATTTCAGATACAGTCGAGCTCATGGCAGAGCTGACTGAATTCCCTGCTCAGGTATGAATGCTGAGCACCAAATGTTTCAATTTAGTTCCAGCACAGGAATAAAACCAACAGGCACTGGTGAGGCACTAGACATTATTCCTTAGGCTGGTGCATAATAAACAGCATTTCCTGAATCACAGCTCAGTCCTGAGGCAGCAGCTTTACTGCTGAACTTGAAATCCCACCCTGGGGGGAGTCATGTAACTGAAGGGCTCTCAATTTCAAGGACAAACAAAACACCCTTCAATACTTATACTCAAAAAGCCATTTAAAGCAACAGGCTGTGCCATAAAGTGCTTGGGCACAAGAGCCACATGCCCAAAAGAGAGGGCACTGAATCTCCTTACAGAGAGCATGGCAGGGAAGTCCTTGGAGAGCACTGCTTGGCAGACAATGGGTCATAATGAACTCCCCACATTGCACTCAAAGCAAGTTACCTACTAGGGAAACCACTGAAAAAACCATAGTCAAGTGATAATGAGTATTTTGAAAGGGTCTCAAAATCCCTAAGTGAGAGTCCATAACAAACTAGTTCCAAAATGACAACATACCATACCCTGTGGATACTCACTAGGACTCGCTCACTCATGTTCTGTCCAAAAACAAACTTGTTGCTAGATGCATCTGCACTGTTTGCAGAGTTCTCTACACTGAAAAAAACCCAACAAATAAAACAGGTTTATAAGGCAGAAAGTTATCTCATCTTCTACTAATAAAACTTCTCACAAAGTGATTGCCACTGGCCTTAAAAAATTAAGCAGTGGTTGACACAAACATAGGTAACAATTAGTTCAACATGAGAGCACATACTGGTTTTACAGAACAAGAATTCTTTCAGAATGATGACAAATGATTTTGTCACTGCTAAGATCTTTCCCTTTAGATAACTAATTACATATGAAACAATGCTGAATGCTGAGTGAGTGCTTACTGTTTAATCACATAACATACTTTTTAAAAAACAGTATTCTATATGCACAAACTTGAACTACTACACCATCTTAAGTCAATTTTTTCAGAAAGGGAAAGAACTGAAACAAATGCACTTCCAATACAGTAACTGAAGCAAAGGTAGCAGGGATAAGTAATGCCTTTTATTAGACTAGCTGCAATACCACAGCCACTTCAACAAGTTTCACAATCAAATCTCAGCCTTTACTTCTTCCTTACAAGAATAACCATCCTCTTCCCACTGCTATTTTTATTAACTGATTTTAAATCCCATTTATGAAGGACAATAGTTTTATTCTTTTACAGACTCAAAAGACTTAAAAAGTACACTGTTCATCTGCCTTCCCATCAGGCATTCCTTTCTAAGACACCAACATGCTCACAAAGTCAATATACAGACCACTCAAATCAAGCCTACGTGCATTTCACAGTTTGGCAAATGGGGGCACATATGTCACTACATGATTCAAGTGAAACCAAACAAACCTTTCAATTGTACATGTAGAGTTCCTATTTCTGAATAAGGAGTCATAGAACAGAGGAGATCCTCAGGGGAAGACAGCTTTACCTACTAAGGGAATTAAATACCACAGTTCTGAGCTCCAAATGTTAACAGGGAACTCAATATGACCTGCCGGTATCTGCCACACCACCCAGCACATTTACAGCTTTTAAAGCACTGACAGTGTTACACAAAGGGAGGAGTCCCCTTTTACCAAACCATTATCCTAATGCTTTGCCATCTCAGCTGAAAATCAGGGTCAACTCCCCTTGAAGACACTCTTTTTCTTTTCTAAGGTAAGTCCAAAACTAGTTTTCTGGCAATTGAACCGCCATGAATAAATCCTCCCAAAGTGAAGACTCCAATGAAATATGACAGTAGATGCCATATGAGTTGAAAAATATGAAAAAAATCTTCTAGTATCTGAAGCCCACATACGAGTAGTTATTGTCTGCCAAACCTGTGTCTCTGGGAAAGGCACTGACATGGCATCCAGAGGCAAAGGTGTTCCCTCCTCTCCAGTGCATCAAAAGTTCATTGACTCCAAAACTGCCTACTGCCCACTTCATGGTGAACAACAGGTCTTAAAAACACAGAATGCAAGGACAAAGCAAACACACATTGGTGCTCTTCCTACAATTACTTCATGGCCTCAGACAATCTGAATTTCAGCTTGCTCCAGGAACAGAGATGTTGCTCTACTCCATCACTCTCGGTAGGATCTCCCCTCATGTTTTTCCAGTTATTACCTGAATTCATAGCTCTGTGTACTAAGATATATATTTCTGTTTTCTACTCTTTTTGTATATTACTTGCTATTTTTGACCACTACCAAGCTAGCATTTTCACAGAGCTGTATCACTGTGGTAGCCTCAGGTGAGCTGTCAGCTCTGAGCTCATCACTGCACAGACAGAATTCAGAGTTTTCTCTCAGCTGCCTCACTTTACCTGTGCCCACATCATATTTCTTCTGATGCTATTGCCTGATCAGACATTCTCTCCCACAGTTAGGTCCCTGCTTATTCATACAGGCCTCTACACTGCTCTGAAAAGCTTCATATCATGAAAAAAATATTTTTTAAACTATTCTTCCATTTATCAATATCATATATGAAACACAGTGAACAACATCAATACAGTACAGATCTCTGCAGGATTCTAGTGGTAGCTCCAATTTAGTCCATTACTGTTTCTTTCTAATCATGAGAAGACTTCTCTCATCTTATGCTTGTTAGTTTTCTGAAGAGACTTTGGTGAGGATGTGGTCATGTAAATGGTATTGAAAGCATCTCCCTTGACCAGATGATTGAGAATTGCCCCAGATCTGAAGATTGCCATCCCATTCTCCAGGAGCCTGGGTTCCCACTGCCCCAGGCTACAGCCTGCAGCCAATGAAGAGCAGAATCACAAAGAATTTTTAATTAAGAGTAAGGACAACTGTCCTGTAGGTTTTCCTGTAGTCTCACCTGGAACTGATGTACTGTAGAAAATAGTTAGTTGCAGAAGGTGTATCTGATGTAGGAAGGCCAGCATTCTGCACATCAGCACTTTCACTACTTTCATCTCCTAGCTAGAAAAAGAACAAATAAAATATGCATTGACAGTTTCAATTACTGACAACAAATGATCCAACTCATTCTTTCTAAAGGTAAAGTTCCATCCAGTAATGTTTTCTACAATGAAACAATATAAGCCTATGTCCATATTACACTTTATTGTGCCAGGAAACCTGTGCAAACCTGCCTTCGACAGGAGGAATAACAATCCAACTCAGTTACTCCATGTTTGAGCCCAGGCTGCCTTATTTTTCTTTTCTCACCTTTTCTGCACACTCTTGGTTGCATGGGAGCATTTCAGGACCACATTTTAACTTAATTCTGACTCAAAAAGTAAGAGCAAATGTTACATTGCACTGAGTTTTAGATGTTACTTATGATTGCAGTAGATGAATTTATTTTTGAAAAAGCTTCTTACGCTACTTAACAAAATTAATTTATTTAATAAATTGTCTGTAAGATTAGTTTTATTAAACAGGCAACTCAACTATGTTCACAACTTTTATTTTTATGCATATACATGGAGGTTTTAACCTCATCATTTAGTAGCTTCAAAGTACTTCATAAACTCTTAGTGGAGAGAGCAAACGTGTGTTTACCTTAACTCTGTCTCTTAAGTTTTGCCCAAATACAAATGCTTGCTGTGCATTTAGTTCAGCCTTCTCACAGCTGTCATCATCTGAAGTATTGCTGGACTTCTTTTTCTGACATTCTTCTGCCTAAAGAAATGGAAAAATGTAGACCAGGTAATTGAGTTTCTTTAAATAAAAACACATTATGACAAGGTGAGTCACACTCATTTACAATGATAAACCAATAATATCTCCAGAGCTACAAGCCAAGTTTTGCATTTAAAATAATGTCACTGTTATTTAGAGTGTTTTTCTTAGTGAATCACAGAATAGTTAAGATTCAAAGGAATGCCTAACAATTATTTGGTCCAAATGGTGTTCGAAGCAGCATCAACACCAAACTCACATTAGGCTACCTGAGATCTCACACAGTCAAGTTTCAAAACATCCACAGCTGGCAGTTTTACATTTTGGTAGCCTTGTTCCATCTTCAACCACATCAAATATGATAGTTCTGCACTGATACCCAGCTGGAACTCCACCTCACCACACCTGCAGCTTCTCATTTGTTTGGTAAACACTTCCAAATCTCATGTTATCTTGCCACAGCCCACCACTTGACAGCTGAGGAGAACAATCCAATTCCCCTGCCCTAGTCCATGCAGAACACACTCAGCTTTTTCACTCCCTACACATCCTGTGCTCCAGCACTTGTCTCCTTGGTGATTTTTAAGTGTCTTTCATGTACTGTTAAGTCCCAAACTACACATGGCACTCCTGATGCCACCATACCAGTGGCAAGAAAAGGGAATGATTCCTTTTCTGAACTTAATGGCTACAGTCTTAGCAAAGCAAACCAGTAGGTTCTCTAATCAATATAAGGGTGCACACTGCTCATTCATGTTCAGCCCACTGTTTGTGAGTGCTGCATGCAGCATCTGAAGGGTCCTGAACTTTTCGTTCTGCTAAGGACCTCCTTTCTGTTCTGCACCTCTGCCTCCTCCCTTCTGCAAGCAGCTCTGGGACCTCTCCCTGCAGCTGCTGGGGCACCACTGCCCCTGATTATCCCCACACTATAGTTCTCTTTTCATTATACTCAGAGCCTTGCACCTGCAAACCCTTGGAGTGGTGTTGGAAAGCAACCAGTATAGGAATCACCCCCTCCCTCTTTTCTCCCAGCTTCCTACCCTGTAGGTTTTGATACTCACAGGAATACCCATCACTATGCACACCCAAAGCCTCACAAGTGACCCCCACACAGCAGCTGCCTCTCAGCAAAGCACAAGTCCACCAGATTCAACAGCATCATAAGCAGAAAACCCAAAAGAGTAGGAAGTCTGAGCATATTCTGATGAAAACTACACACTTACTATGGGAAGAGTATTAGGAGGCACCACCTGCTCCACTCAAGAGGACACCTTGGGGCAAAATGACTCTGCAGGGAACCCCTGTTACTACTCTTCATGGCTGGCCAGTGTGACGTTTACTCTTTTCTTTACCTTTCCCCAAAATAAAATAACTGTCACCCTTACAAGTAATACTGTCAGCTATAGACCAGTTAAAGTTCTGTACAAGAGAATTTGTCTCAACACTATTCATGCAATACCAGGATCTCCAAGACTTCTCTGCACAGCTGCTTTTAGCCAGCCCCTCTTCCACCCTTGTGACACATGGGTTCTCTCTCATCACAGGTACAGAATTTTGCATTTGTTGACATCATCTTTGTTTCTCTTGGCCTATTTTTCCAGCCATGCTGCTGAACAGCCCACCTTCCAACATGCTGTTTCCCTTTACCACAATGTATTGGCAGCCAAAAACCTAACAAGATTCCCTCCTCTTTGCCACGTTGTTCATGTGAATGTTGAAGAGTCCTAAGGAGTGCCTCTGGTGACTGACACCTGTCAGACTTCCAACCACTGGTTGCTACTCTCAAATCTCACTGCTTCAGCCAGTGTTTTACCCACTTTAAACTCTACCCAACCAATACACCCCTCTCCAATCTGGCTGTGATGATGACACTTCAGATCATCCAAAGATATTGCCTAAAGTCAAAATTAACAAGTATTGCCCTCTACACAGCCAATCATCTCAGAGGGTAAAAAACCCATCAAGGGTAAAAAACCCATCAAGTCTCAGCTTTATCCATACTGGATAATCACTCCAGGCCATCCTTTTGTGCATTTCTCAGGTACCCCGACTGCTTTCACAAGTTATGTACACACTCCATTTCTGGATTTGAGCTCTCAGCTCACCTGTGCTGGCCTCCTGCCACACCTGCACAACCTCATGCACTTTGGGATAAACTATTCATTCTCTGAGATGGTTGTCTATGAAGATAAGCTCTCATGAGCCCTTCAGCATCCTACCAACCAACTCAAACAAGCTGAAGTCTCTCCTCAAGTTTGGATCTTTGTTCTGCTATTTATTTTCCCTAGTTCCCTCAGGATCTCAAACTCCATCTCATACCTGCTGCAATCACAGCTACTCTCAACCTTTGCATTTCTAAGCAGTTCTTTGCTGTGAATACCAGATCCAGGTGAGTACCTCCCTGCTCAACTTGCCCAGCATGTGCAAAGACTCATTAACCTAAATCTAAAGTCTCCAGGAGTATTTCTACCAGGACATGTTTCCATTTCCAGTGTCAAAGTACTTAAAGTTCTCCTTTAGAACCAAGGTCTGTACTTGTGAAGCTTCTACTTCTCCAAGGGCTTTAGTTTCTTTCTCCACTTGATCAGTCCAACTCTAGTGAAGGTTCACTTTAATCTCCCTTTTGTTGGCTTTGCCTCTGACCTTAACCTATAAAGCCTTGACCAACTCAGTGCCCTCCCCAAACAAAGCCTCTGCATTCAAGCAGCTTCTGTGAGCACAGTGAAACCCATCCCTGTCTTTCATGCTTTACTTCCCAACAAGCCTGTATGTATTCAGTGCAGCACTCCAGCTGTCCAAGTGAACCTCCTGTATCCAGGATTCCAGTGAGCTTACAGAACTCCCTGCACATACATCTCCTCCTGTTAGTTTCTCAAGCAGGGTGTTGCTGCCTCCAGGTGCTATCCATGGCATTTCCTGCACATACAACATCAGACAAAGAAGGCAGTAGGAAGACAACACTAGAATGAGTCCCAGAGTTTCACAAATCACATTTCATTTTTAAGGGAGATAACCTTTGCACAACCTAGCTATATCATTTGCCTTCAGATTCTGATTCTGTCATTTTTTCTGCTGGCAGTCAGAAATGGGCCAGTGTTGGTCTCTGGGAGCAGCCCCCCAACACTGAATTATAGTTGGGGTAAACAAAAGAAAAAATCCTGAGCCTAGAATCTGCTTAACAGGTTCTGCTCCTCCTGGATAAGGACAAGCATGCCCCTGGCTACCAAAAAGGCTGAGGGGCTGCCTGGTGGGCTAAACCAGCTGTCTATCAAGCTTCCCTGCACATCTGATGCCTTTCACCCACCAGACTCTCCTACCAGTTGAGGGAGGTTGGATCAAAGGCTGCAGCTTGTACCCATCTAAGGTCTATGTTGCTTTTGGCTCCTGGAGTTTCCTAGGGGTTTTCAAGACAGAAACCACATAGATTTCCACAGGTACAGATTTCCACAGACCTACCCAGAGCAGGACAACCACCAGACTGAGAAGATTTCCACTCTGCTCCCTTGTATAAGCACAAGGCAGAGACATCAGAGAAAAATCTTTTCCAACAGTAAAATAAGACCATGACTCACATCTGCTCTAAGGCAGACCATGCTCATGTAATACTGTCAAATACCACACACCTGCCCTCATAAGGAAGCCTTTTCTCTGGGGTACATCAAATCTATGCCACAGATCTGCACATACAATTGCCAATAAGAGAGAACTCCAGAAGTAATCTCTCACTCCTATCAAACAATCTAATATTCTGCAGAGACTCCAGCATTTAACACAACTACTGCATGAACTCAAATTACTTCTAGTTGTGCCAGAAAGCTTCAGGCAGACAAAGCTGCCTACAAATGCCAAGACAATGAAGAATATCACACCACATTCCTGCTAAAATTGCAATTCATTTATGAAGCATTATACCATTTAATACTGAGCCCTCAGAAATCCTTAGCATCCAAATTTAAGAGCTTTCTTCTATCAGAAAACTTTCTGCCAGGTCAGTTGATTGAAAATCTGAGGAGGATTTTTGGATGTTTAAAGAATGTAGAGACTCTCCCTAATGATGGTATACAGCAGGAACAATATGTCCCACAGAGTGTTCATACTGCTCTGTGCATGGAATTTACTCACCATTACTCAGTTAACAGAAGAAATCTTTCACTAAACCTTAAAAAGCCTTTCACACTGCAAGGGTTTCTGCTTGGAAATTCAGGACTGAGACTTGAATTTCAAGTAAATTGTTCCATACTCTGCACTAAGTAATACCACTTCTGTGTTCAATATGGCATCAAAAAGCAACCAACTGCCTAATGAAGCTATCCAAAAACCTCTACCCCCACTCAAAATCCCCAAATACCCTCCCCCTGCTATCAGTTAGGACCTTCAGATGCCAATGGTTAGGCTGAAAATTACAAGGAAGGAAGAACTGGAAGGAAATGTTTCATTACTTTTCTTTCAAGATGACAAATAAACAATTTTTGATGCACTTTGATGTCTTTTGCTCCACGTGCAGCTTTTCAGACTCTCATTACCTGCACTCTTCATTTCCCAGAGGGAATTCTTTTGCCAACCCTGGGTTTTTACTCTCTTCAGAGAATATTTAAATCTGCCACCTTGAGCCTCCTTCTCCAACTCACCTTCTCTTCAGAGTCAGAACTTTTCAGTGTTGCATCACTTGGTAATTCTGATGTGGCTGCAGAATCTGGCAGGATATTTACACCGTTAGTGCCACTGCTGAGAACTGCAACAAGGAAAGAGAAAATTACATAAATTCTCAAGATATTTTGACTGTCCTAAGAGTTTTCTAATGCAAATTGTCTGCAGTTTTTTGGCTTAAGTCCATGAAACATTGCAATGCAAACTAGAGAGTTCCTATAGTATTTTGCAAAAGGCATAAGGACCACCATTCAGCAATTCTTAGCAGTCAAAATTCCAAATGCAGAAAAACAAGTCAGCGAAAAAAGTCATTCAATCAATCAAAGGCTGCAAGGGCTTCCATACACACAACTTCAGGCAACCATCCTGCTCCAATCTAACACTGTTCTGAAGAGGGCTCTTCTTCAGATTCATTTACCTGCTCACATACTGAACTCCCACTGAAAATCTGTACCCCAATAGTAAGATCTCTGTAGAGTTTAATCTATGCCAACAGGCACATCAAGAAATGCTTGGCTCTATGCCAGATTCAGCATTAACTAAAGTTACTCTTTTTTCTGTTCAACTAAATGGCATCAGGCTGGGGAAACATGGACTTTAAGAGACATGGATACTTCAGTTTTTTGCTTTAACTTCCAGGCTTTACTCATGCCTATTTCCATCAGCATGGAATCAAATTCCAGAACAATACAATAAGCATTACATAATGATGAAACTTAAGAATTAAAATTCTATATTCAGAATTAAAATTTTATCTCAAAGTCTCAACTCCAAAATGGTCCCCAAGCCCTGAGCACCTCTCAGCAATTCAAGCACTTTACTGCAGATCAGTTATCACTCAATACACCACAGTCATGCTGTCATTTGAGATTGCTAGTGCACACCCTCAGAAGCCTTTTTATTCCAAAACCCAAGCATGGACTACACCAAAGTCAGAGGCCTGGCAATGTCAGACAGTCACCCTACACAAGAGCTGAAGGTTCCATGATGCTATTCCCTACGTACCACAGACACACCTAACATTTAAAGCAGACACCTAGAAAAACTAGGTGGGCGTTGAGAAAAGCCAAACCATCACGCTAAACAGACTGAGTATTTTTGTTCTCTCTCCACTGTACTCTAGAAAGCAAAAGCATTGTTTACCCATCTGTGAGAAAGCCTTGGGCTGTGGTGCCTGTAACACTGCTGGGCGGAGCACACTTCGCTGCTGTTCCTTGGGTTTCTGGCTGGGGAGACCTGCAAGGGCAAAGTTTGTTCAAGAGCTATAAAGCTGAAGAGTTCAGCTTCATCTAATCTTCTCTGTAAGTGCTTCCAACAGAACATACAATGAAAAAGCAGACATCAGGAAAGCTTCCACACTCCTCTTTTCCATCCTTCGCTCAGCCTCAAAACAGAATTAGCCCCAAACAGAGAAGAGTACTGCCTAGCCTTAAAAACACTTTAAAAATAATTCTCTACTTTACCCAGGAAAGTAGAAGGAGAGTTTACTACTGACTCTGATATAAAAGTCAAAATGTAAGAGAAACAAACAGTACACCACTAATCCTATTTATGCATTGACATTGTATACACATTCCAACTCTTCTCATACTAATGAAGTGATTTCCAGATACCGGTAAAGGATTTTATATTTTTTCTTCATACAATCAAATGCATTGGTAGTGTAATAGTTGTGCCATTAAACTGCTTCCTGGCTCTTTGGTTTGCTGGAGCAAGATGCACAGCACTACAGTTCCTATGCTGCTATGATTCAAAAAGTCAACTGACCTTAAGAACTTAATAAAATAAAAAAAAGCCAAACATCATAACATCAACTCTAAAAGGTTATGGCAATCCCAGAAGGTTCAGCTGTCTTCACTAAACAGAGTCAGGATGAACTCTCGATCCAAAGTAATACTGCAACAGATCTCACTCAGCAGCTATTTCCATTTCAGGTTACCCATATTCAAAGGATATCACAACAACAGAATAGAGCAAGTATCCTGAGTTCAAACATTCGCAGGTCAGCTCAAAAAAGCTTGTTCCTTTCTTAAATTTATAATTTTTTTTCTGCAAGTTTTCATATCCATAAGGAATAACTTCTATTACCAAACAGTTGTGGGTTTTTTTCCCCTCAAACTCCTAAGGAGTCTTTCCCATAGTGGCTGGTCTACCTCAGTGAACAGGACACTCAGTCACAGCCAACCTGCAGCACAGCCAGGCAGGACCAAGGACCCAGCACCCAGTGCTGATGCCAAGGCCAGGGAGTGACTGGCACTTCAGACTGGCCTGGCCCCAGACTGAGCACACAATAATGGCTGGAATTGCTCAGGGCACTCTTGGAGTGCCCCTTTTGCTCCAGTTCACTACCAAAGGAATTGAGTTCTCAGACCTCAGGACTACTCCAAGCACAGAACAAAAGCATGTGAAGCAGAGACAGCCAGGGGAAACTCTTCAGACGTGCACAGCTAATGCAGTGCAAAACGTGGGTTTGCCCACACACACAGGATGGATATGGGCATGACCACACTGGAGGAGACAAGACTTGCTTTCTGCAGACACACAGGCAGTGCCACCTTCCAGTTACAACAGCAGGTTGAGGAAACCACTGAGTAAAATGCTTGACCTGATTTCTTTGTAGCCCTGCAGAAAAGGGCAGTGAGCTCACCTGCACTGGGTGCCTGACCATGGATCAGTATTGGTGGCTTCAGCCGGAATCCACTGCTCTTTTCCTCTGGAAGCAAAAGATGAAATTACAAGGACAAAGCTCTAACATACTACAAACATCTGTTCAGTCATAAAATTCCTCATGTTTCCCCCATTGTAACAACCCACAAGTTCTATAAACACCCAAAGTCATTAGGAGATCTTCAAAGAACAAATTCTCCTCTTCCAGTGATCATCACAGCAAATACACACTACAGAAAAGCTATTGCAAGCAAAAAATTCAAATTTTTTTTCAAGAGAACAGGAAAAAGACCATGTTCACAAGAGAAATGGAGGTCCTTCTGTGAAGGACTTAACAGAGATAATAGAGGTTTTAGGTGAGAATCAAACAGAAGAAAGGACAATCAGAAGCATGACTGAATATGTCAGGTACTAACAAGCACCCAACTGCTAATTATCATCAATTAAGTTAAACTTAATTGTTTATTGTAATTCCATTAGCTTTTACTACATGCTTTTATAGTATGAAGGTAAAAGAAATTGCTTTGCTTGCACTCACTACAGTTAGCACTTTTAGATAAGATATCAAAATCTCAAAAAAAAAATCATAAATCCAGAGCTATTAAAAATGGCATTCTTAAGAACTTACAAAGAATAATTTTACTTTTTTTTCCTTTTAGGAGCAGTGTCTGTGCTCAGAATAAGACAACCCAGCATCTTACAATCCCACTGTACTTGGTTATTCCCACACCAGTTAAGCATAAGACACTCTGTAGCAACACCAACACAACTGAACCAGAACTGGCACTGACACAACCAGCAGCTCTGTCACCACAGGGCTCACAGGTCATGGCTGAATATCATTATGGCAATACTTTACAGTTCTTTTGCTTTCCAGTATAAAAGAACAGTATTCCAAAGTAGATAAATGAAGATTTCACCTGAGTTTTATTCTGAGGCTGAGAGGGAAGGCTCACATTGCAGTCTTCTACCCTCATTCCCAAAGGGCTTAACAATTTTTCTGTTTACTAATTACCTCCAGGAAGGATGAAGTCAAAACAATGAAGTGAGCAAGACAATAAGCTCCAAGATCAGTGCCATCACCACTTCCAATCTCACAGATAGGGTCTTACTTCTGAAGTATCAGAGTGGTTTGGATCATGACAAATTGACAACAGTTTGAGCAAAAAGCAGAAAAATGAGGAAGCTCACCTGGTTCTGAGTCAGAATTGCCTGTAGAGGGTTCACAGAAACTTGATGGCATAAAGACATTGTTTTTTGTTACTGCAGTCAAGGAAAAAAAAATTAAAGGGAAGTCATGTATGTTGGTTTTGATTATAAACCTGTTCCCAAATGTATCACAGCTTCAAATAGAAAATTATTTTTCTAATAATTTGTTCAATTTTTTTTGTTTCTTCTGAACTAAAACAGTATTCCAGGGAAAGTAGTAAACATGTCATTGTCCTTAAATCCCCCTAGTTACTTCATAAACAGAGAAAGAACAAATTTAATTTATTCTGAAGGGAAGATAAATGCAGGCCTCCCAATCTGAATTGTATCTGAACTAGGAATCAGAAGTGATGTTAGAATGTATAATAGCATTACAAAATAGGTATAACATTTCAAAAGGCTCCTCCAGAGAGGGAAGAAAGGTGGGTAATGCCTGCTAAAGGGTAGGACCACTTAGACTCTGAGGGATGGCAGAGTCTGCACCAAGAGCCAGGTCACTGAGGTTTAAATTGCCCTGCAAAGACAAAGCTCCTACAGAAAAGAGAAGAGTACATCAGAGCACTGGCAGGTGTCACTTCACTAGCACAAGAGTTAACAAAAGAGAAAGAAAATTGAAAGGAACAGGCAAAAGACAGTGTTTCTTTTCCACCCTTTGCTGGGACCCGGGGAAGCAAGCAACAGGGGGTTTGCCTGAGGCTCTGTCTGGCAGTTCAGTTTTGGTGTTATACAAAGAAACACAGTCCAGTTTATGAAATAGGACCATCAGAGGAGAGAGTTGCATTAAGTGTTACAAAGCAACAATAGTAGGCTGGAGATTTTGTCATCAACAGATCATCTTGCATTTGAACTGAGACTGGCTGTGGCACTGAGTGCCATGATCTGGTAAATGGACCAGAGTTAGACCAAGGGTTGGACTTGATGATCTCAGAGGGCTTTTCCAACCCAATCAATTCTATGATTCTATGAGATTATCTGTGGAGAAGGCACAAAGCTTAGAGACTGTTCCTGTGGGTGAACAAATATCAAATATGACCATTCCTTTGCACATGAACTGCACAGATTTACACCAGTGATTTCACTGCCCTGACTGTGCAGACACAGGCTGTGATCATTCTCTGAGTCTGCCAAGTCTTCCAGGGATGCACTAAATCCTCTCCATTTTAAAAGCAATGGGAGAAAAGGACTAGAACAAGCACAGGCTAAGACTTGGAAGATCTCTCTGGCAGCAGAGTAACTAAGAAATACGAATTTGTTAAGAAGTAACCTAATAACAACAAATTAAAGAGATTTCTGGTTAATTCTTCTATGTAACAGCACAAGATTAAAAGCTGAAAATACAAATACAGATTGAAAATATTTTTAAAGACTATCTATCAATTTCTTTGGGCTTCACCAAATTTACTAACATGGTTTTAAGCCAAAGCAGAGCAGACAGCAATAAGACTGCTGCCATGACTGGGAACAGAAAAGGAAAGAAAAAGAAGGAAGCCCAGCCCTCATATATAATATTATAGCAACACTTACCTGACTGAGGAGGGAACTGAGTTAAGGATGAAGTTCTCTCACGTTTTACAGGTGGACAGTAGTTTCCATCCTCTCGATCAGACTCTGTAGAAAAAAGCAGTTAGAGAAAATGCACAACATCCCAGCAAGACACACACTCAAGGCTTTTAATCTTAGAGTAAAATCTCTTACCATCTCCATCTTCTGGACTTGATCCATCTGCTGATCTCTGAAATCAGATTACAGTCATCAAACAAAAGTCACATACTGAACATTTCAGTTTCTTCAGATTGATCCAAATGATTTTAACATCAGTTTGGAGATTTTTTCTTTACTCCCAATAATATACAGTCAAGGCAAAGCATTATTTCTATGATTTACACGTAGGCATGCTGAGTTTCACTCAGATACTATTAAATACGACTGATTCAAAATATTTAATTTACAAATAAGACTCTTGAAAAGTCATAACCAAGCACTAATATCCTTAGGGACTATGCAACAATTATCACAGTTACATTTTCTATATACTGAAAATTTGAAAATTATCGTTTTCAAATTTGGGTTGATTTCAAAAACATCATGGAAGTTTCAAGCCCAACATAAACATACCTATTTGGGAGTTCATTCCAAAGCACTTGCCCTAGTTACTGTAAGTGACATTAGTTCCTTCAAAAAAATGACAGCACTGGAGAAATGTCTTTGAAAGCACACTCTATAAACCAGTGCAATAGTATTTTCATTGGAATTAGCAATGGATAGTCTCCTAACATCTTCCACAGTACCAGGAACAAAAAAAGAAAACATCACAGGCTGCCAGCTCTCACAACTATCACAACATTCAAAAAGTCTTTGAACAAAGGTTTCACATATTTTCTGATGATTTCTAATCTCTTTCCTCCTACTTGCTCTGCCAGTTCCTCAGCTAATATAATCTCCCTTACTCCTGCAAACTGAAATGCCATGATAGTTTCTTTGCACTATGGAAGGTGACCAGGGCAGCACTGGCACCTTTATCACATTACAAAACATCTTAGAATCACAGAAATGTTTAGGTTAGGAAAGACCTTTAAGATCACCAAGTCCAGCAGTTCCCTCAGCACTGCCAAGCTGAACCACATCCCCCAGTGCCACATCCACACACCTTACAAACCCCTGCAGGGATGATGCCTCCACTGTCATGGGCAGCCTGTTCAGGGCTGCACAGCCCTTGGGGGGAAACAGGCATTTCCCAAAATCCAATCTAAACCTACAACTTGAGGTGCAACTCGAGGCCATTTCTCCTGGTCCTGTCACTTGTTACCTGGAAGAACAGACCAACACCCCCCTGGCTACACCCTCCTTTCAGACAGCTCTTGACATACTGGACCTTCTCCCTAGTCCAACACCACCCTTTCAGCCCAGTCCTGCCCCAGGAAATGCAGACAGACATCTCTTCTTCACACAGTCTCACTTCAGAGCTTGGCTGATGTGGGGGGATGGAGCTTACAGGCAGAGCCCCCAGCAGCCCCAAAGCTCCTTCCCCACCACGGCTCAGCCCCCCAGGCACACAACAGGAGTGGGTAAGTCTGCTCAGGACTGACATGTGAGGAATACCCTGTGCACAGGAATACCAGAAAGTACAAAACTTTCTATTTAACACTGCATATATTTGGAACCCAGACAGGACTGTACTATCAGTAGTTCGGTAAATGTTAATAAAAACCCACTTACCCTGTACTTTGCCTATGCAATTAAGTTTAAGAGCTTTTCTGTTGTGTTTTACATTAATAGAAGAGTACAGCTATCTCACCAGCATCCTAGTTGAGCCCTTCTGAATCCTTTAGCATAGAGAAAGAGAAGATACTGACAGTTCTGGAATGCAACCCCCTCCATCCACACACATATCATACTGCATTTGAAGAGCCATGGTTTTTCCTACATGATCAGTCAAGTAGTCCACAGTACTAGAAGATGGTCTTATTAGTCATTGCCCTTGCCAACACACATTAGTCTTATCTTTTGGGAAACTAAGGTGGAAAACCATATCATATATATTTCGGCAACCAGCACCTGAACACAGGAAAAAAATTCTATTTTGCACAGAAAGTGTTGTCACATATACCAGCAACCTGTTTCAACTTTTATCAAAAACCCTGAAAGCAAAAGGAAAATATTTGGTAAAAAAATTTGCATGGATGGAACTGCAGATCTCTATATGCAAAACTCCTTAAAAGTAAACAAGTGGTTTTCACTTGAACATCAAAAACTTCTTATGCTGTTACTCACATGTGCTCTCTTCTCAATGCTTCAGTAAGACAGACAAAAAAATAAAGCCAAACCTGTATAGCATAAGCCTCAGATCATCATATCACTGGAATTTCACTAACTGACATCAGCACAACTAATGTATGGGCAGGGCGCATCAAAACCCAAACCCAACTCTGTACCCTACTGAAGGCAGAGCAGGAGAGAATATCTGCTCTAAGTTATTTCCATGCTTTCTAGTCCAAGAGTTTTGGGAGATTAAAGCCATGCACCTTTGGACAAACACACAGATGTCATGGGAGTGAGTACACAATACACTGTATAAGCTTCACTTTTGTATGAAGCCACACAATAAAGTAAGTTACCACTGCAGCCCAAATTTCTTACCAGTGCTGCTTCAGAGGCAGCTGGGGAGATTAGACAAAAATCAGGGGCATATATGCATGACAAACCTGACAGATTGGAAAAACAGCAAATTACACTTAATGACAATGAACAGCACTCCAGCCTCTCCAGTTTAAGCCTCCCTTCCCAGCCTACTCGGCCCGCTTTACAGCAACACGTGCTCTACACAAGGACACTTCACAACAGAAACAAAAGGCAGGCCCATCTCATCCTGCAAGGGACCACCGAGATGACTCCACTTGTCTCTAAGCTGTTCTTTGGAATTAGATGCTGAAGAGACACTTAAACCAGAAACGTCAAAATCCAACCTACAATTTTCTCATTTAAGAGCAGAAGTCACCTTCCACTTATTCCCTCCTCCCCCTGCTTTTAGGAATCCAGCTACAGAAAAGTTACAGTTATTTCTAAATAGACTCCTACAATTCTGACACATTTCTAATTAAGGAAATTACCTTTATAAATGCTACTAACCGCTTTTAAAAACTGACAGTAATTAACAAGAATACAAACATTACTTACTCACACAGTTGCTACATCAAACTAAGAGAAGAACTTAAATTTCAACCAATTTGCGAGTTTTTGCTTACTCACAATAAATGAACAGAAACAGAGACAGGAAGGGAGAATTCAGGTAAAGCAAAAAAAGTTCAATGTAATTCAAGGAAAGCTGTAAGAGTACACTTAGAGTGTTTATCTTTGAAAGTGGATTTAAGATGCAAAAAGTCACATATAAAGAACTCCAGAGCACAGTATGGCAAGTCTGCAGTCCAGACACCCTGCACATGCACAGCCATTACTGAATGGCCACCACTGGCTTAAAAGCTGTTCCAGAACCTCTTACCCAGCAGAGTTCTGCTGGCACAGCCACAAGTCTGGGAGGCTGATGTGGTCAGGAAATGACCATCAGCTCTGCAAGAGACTGTATCTCTGGCCACACTGTGTTCAAGTCTTAGCAAAAACACCTGTCTCTGAGTGTACAAATAACATCAAGTAAGCAAGAAATAGCAGTGTCTCTTCTTCAGTCTCAATTCATCTCTCTTCCCAAGGCCCTGGGAAGATTGCACGAAAACTTCTGCTCCAGCAAACCAGTACGAGCACGCTCGAGGTGTATCAACCTTCTCTGTATTTCAAGATAAGAGATGGTTTTACTGTATGAGATGGGGATGATTTGAAGAGTGCTTGCCAGTGCATGTGAAGGCCAGTTATATGCCCCTACTGAGCATTGTGCAATTCCATACATTTAATTGAATGGAGTCAAGCTTGAGGATGCTGCAATAACTGTTCTGTACAGACATGAAATTCTGCATATGATCCCAAACAGCATTTTTGGTTTTTAATTTCCTTCAGAAATTAGTTAACTGGAGTAGGATCCTGCTACAAACAAGACTAAGATAAACACTTGCTGGAGTTTTCCTGAAAATCTGGTTAATGCAGTTCTCTTGGACAGTTTGAGTAACACTGCAATTTCAAATGACAGAAAACTGAGATAAATGTCTGTGACTGTTGACCAGCTACATTTTAGAATATTAGCCCTTGAAAAAATTAATCTTCAGAAAAGAAACTGAAACAAAGATTTCTGCAGCAGGTCATCAAGCAACAGCCTGAACCTGGAAATGTGCTGAGTTTACTTGAAATGGCCCATTCTCGGATAAAAAAACCCCAAACCAACTAGTGCACGAAAAAGGTGCAGGTATTGGGTGGAGCAGCCTTAACAGGCAAAGATCTAGCAAAGAGCACATGCCTAGGCTGTGGTGTCACAGTGAACAGTGATACTCACCTGCACCAAGAAAATAAGGTCCCCCAACCAGAAAGCTTAGGAACACTTAGAATTACTCTGAAAGACTGTACAGCAGCAGTCATTTCATTATCTGATCTTTCAGAAAACACTTTGCTGCACCACCAGTAGAAAAATCTTAAACTACAAGCACTGACAGCTTTTTCTACCACAAGGTACTGATTTCCTCCCCCACCAAATACTTAAATCCCAAATTCTGCTTTAGTATGACTCTTGGTGCTTTTAATCTATTAAGTGCCTTACAGGTTGGCATAACAAGTTCCTTTTATATCCAGTGGAAACAGTATTAGCTGCTCACTTTGTCAAGCTGCAGCACTGTGGCTCAGAGGGAACAAAGAGCTCTCCTCTAACTGCTTAAAGCAAATCCCTCAAATGTAGATACACTTTCTCACTCATTTAGAAGTCCTCTCACCCTTAGCAAACACACAGTTTACACCCTAAATTTTAAAATACTTGAGGTGTCTTCTACAGTTACCCTATTAGTGAGACCCAAGCAAATCTGATTTCTGCTAACTGGAACAAGGACTTAGAGAGGACTAACACTTGAGATCAAAGGACGAGACAGCCGCACTGCCTGCAGTGAACAGCAACAGATTCCACCGAGTGGAAGGGACTTTTTCCTCTAATCCCCTCAGCAGCAGAAGTACTTGGTAGGTTGACACTTACCCCTGCCAGTTCTTGTTGAATAGGAGCAAGCTGGGCTTCAGAAGCGGCCCTCAGGGTAGCACTGACTGAGGCCACAGCGGGAGCAGGGTGCTCAGAGTCGCGCTCACCAGCTGGTTCTGTGGGACCCAGACCATGGTGGGGGGGCTCAACCTCTCCCTGGGGGTCCTCGCCTGATTCCGACAAAGCTTTTTGCTCTGCAGGGGACTGTGAGCAGAAAAGACAACGTCCCTTCAATGCAAGGCTGCGACACCAGAGAGCAGTCGTCCTAGTGAGAGGATCTGCTAATTCATTCTTAAATTGCGCCGTTCTCGCTATGGCAGAAGGAGCTGCTGCTTTGCTGCTTAGACACCACTTACAACACACAGGAACTGAGGAACAACCTACGGAATCAGCGCCCCCTCCCCGTGAAAAGCATTAGTTGGAGCAAATGCACTTTACTGAAAGTTAGCCAAAATCATCCATTCCCCGGCAAAGAACACTTTGCCAGCCACAGGGTTGCTGGGGTTTCTCCTTCTCTCGAAGACTGAGGACAGCTGATAGCTCTTACCCCCAGATTCGGACATACAAATTAAATAGATAATTACTGTAAATAACAGTCCTTCACTGCTCCTTCAGCTCACGTTTCAGGGAGGTGAGGTTGGTTACAAAACTCTCAACAGAAATTATTTTAACGTTCACACAAGACACACGATCCTTTCATATTCACATGATGGTGAATTATCTGAAAAGCAGTATCAATGCTTTCTTTCATAAATTAACAAGTTTGCATATCTATTTCAAAGAGAGGTGACAGGGTAACTAGTGCACCCTAGTGCAATTCAGTATTCACTGAACTTCTGCCACAGACTTTTCATTTCTTCACATCATTTAACGCTGCAGATCCCTGCTTGTATAACAAAAATTAAGCTAATTACCACATTCTGCACACATCTGAATAATAAAAACAAAGTTACAGGCTTTGAACCCAAACAACTGTATTGTGATTAAGGACTAAATTATAGTCCATGTATAACATGCAGACCCAGGATGTGCTCCCAGCTGTGATCTGTGGGCCAAACTTCCCAAAGTCTTACGGTGCAGTATCTGAACAATCAAGCAGTAAGGAAAAGATGTCACTCAGAAGAACACAACCTTGGCTTGTTCTCAGAAGACACTTGGTAGAACGAAGAGACTAAAAATGCCAAGTTCATGCAAGAGAGTAAGCACAATCATTTACATCTGAAGGGCCTCAAGTTCTTCAAGTAAGATTTGACCTGTTCTTATAACAGAAACAATTACTAAACATCTGCAATACAAAATTTTATCTTGCATGAAATTGCTGTAATTAAGTCTGAAAACAGTTAAAATATATTTACTGGGGATAATACTATGTCAGGTAAAAGTTGGGGATGCCGGGTTTTTCTGCTGTCAAAATTTCCTGCTTTTAATATTTAGTTGTCACTGAGACACCAAACATTAACTTAACATCCCACAGGAATAGGAAGAGTCACCAAAAATTTAATCAAGTCTAGCACTCCAGCAAGCTGTCCTTACCTCTACGGCTGGGGAGAAGGGCAGGAAAAGGCTACCTGGAGCTGCCCACAGCACTTACAACGTAGGTATGTGAGTCACAGAGAAAGACAACAGGTAAACACTTCAGTCTTCCACCTGATGCTTAATACCCATTACTCCTAATCCCTTTTTTATGCTAAGCCTCGCTGCCAAGGCCAAGAGCATTCCACAGGCCACTCCAGCTGTCTTCTTCCCCTTCAAGGGGAGACAGCCATTAAAAAAGTCCAGGAATTAAGTCACGAGTTACCTGCATGACACCCATTATAAAGCAGCAGCACTGAGGATCTTGTATTTCTCACTGAGGATCTTGTATTTCTCACTGAGGATCTTGTATTTCTCATGCCTTACACTGCATGTGTCCTTTGGTTCTCTCTCCTCTACCCCAAACCCTAACCCTAACCCTAACCCTAACCCTCACAACCCAGACCTTTCCCCCAGAGCTCCCCAGTCCTGCCCAGCTCCTCTGCCCACCCACAGCCCCCCAGCTGCTCCCCATGCCCGAGCAGGGGCTGCCTCTGCCAGTCTCTCACCCCACTGAGCCAGCCAGCCCTGCAGTTTTCAGGAAACATGCACAATGGCTTTAACATTTAAACCCCCATCACTTTGTCACCAGTGACCAGACTGCAGGCATCTGGCTCGGGGGTCAGCCAGGCTGCAGCAGAACCAGCACCTGCCCTGCAGCACTGGGAGGTGGCACACCCTGCCCAGCTGGGACAGCCACGGAGACAGCCCTGCCATTCACTCACACAGCCTGGGAAATCCCTGAGCAGGGGAGGGGCACCCTAAAAGTGCAGAAAGCTGTAACAAGAAGGGTTCTAGGGAATGGGGATGAATCCAAGGGATTTGACAGAGCTGGGAACAAGTTCTGCTCCTTGTCAGTAGCCACAACAACTCTCAGGATGAGCCAACCATCACCAAAGGGCAGCAGGGAACCATCAGGAAACTGCAGACAGGCAGCACGAGGCTGGAGATGACCAAGAAGATCCATAAGAGGCAAAATAATGCCTAGAAAGAGGGCACAGAAGTGTTTCCACACAAAAATAACTAAATACCTTCTTATTCTTTAGCCAAACACACAGAATTTGGAGTGAAAAGGAGCAGGCATGTAACTATGGAATCACAAGTAGCCTGTGAGATGGCAATGCACTGACTGCCACAGAGCAAGAGCTGGAAGGATCACATCAAACTTGGCTATTGCAGGCTCAAAGGAAGTGCTGTACAAAACTAAAGGGGACAAGAAGCCCATCCTGCTGAACTTCCTGCCAGAGGATCCCATGGATGCCAGGAGCAAAACACATGTGCAGTCAGCAAGGAACTGGAGAAATTAGGGGGGGGGGGGGGAGGCGGGGGGGGGAGGGAGAAAAAAGAAAAGAAAAAAAGCCAGAAATTTACACTGACTTCTAGCTACAGATCAGCAAATGGCCAGCAATGCAAGAAGAGGCCTGTGTCAGACACTTAAAAGTGGAAATGACAAATTATTTTCTAAGTAATTTATATCAATTTAGAACATCTTAAAGTAGGCAAAGTAAACATTCAACAGATTTTAATAACTCTTGTAAGCACTGGCAAGTATTTTAAAAAGTGAAATAAGCATAAATCTGATTCTTATCCTGAGCAAGACTGGAATATGTGCTTCAAAACCCACAAAAGAAACAAATAAAACCAAAAATTATTGCCAATCGCCAGTTTTATGCAGAAAAATCTGAAGCCAAGATGAGAATTTCATGGCCAGGTCAATACATAAAATTATATTAGAAAAAATACATTAAAGTATCAAAAGCTACTGCAAGTTTCAGAATTTTGTGAATAGTGTTTAGTTGGTTTAAGTCACAGAAGACAAAAACCAAAATTGACTCAAGGATCTGTCAAACCAGAACTGCTCCAGGCAGAAGTTTATACAGCTGTTCTAAAAAAGCATATCCAATGGAAACTGCAAACTCCTAAAATTAATCTTAGTCTTCAGTCATACATACTTCTGAAAGTGTTTCCTAATCTCTTAACTTCATGAACTCCTACATACTAAGGCAAATATCAACAGGGAGATGAATAATGTTAGGAAGCCACCTACACAAACTCACCTTGCTTGGCCAGATCAAACAAAATCTATTTTATTAAAACTAAAAATAAAACACTCAGACTAAATACATACAAGTCTATTTGGAGACTTGGCTTCCTCTGCATTGCAGGAAATAAGGAGAGACGTAGAAATACTTCAAAGCTGAGATTCACATGATGCTACAACTACAGGCCAGCAAATAATATGCTTTTTCAATAAAGACTGGCACAAGCACTCTTGGATCAGCTTTTCCTCCCAATTCAGTTGTGCTATTTGCAACTCCTTTCCCCATTTCCCCCACCCTAACACCCCTACCCAATGGCCTAAAAAGACTACTCTCAGTAAACCTTTTCACATTTTTTACCTCCTTAGAGCCAAAGACCTCTTGATAATATGCTCAACAGTCTTTGACATTATCAGCCTCTCTCTGTTCCCTCAAGTATCACCTTCATGATTGTTATTTTTAGTGCAGCAACTATTCACAATTATGAACTCTAAGCATCAATTTTCACTCCTAAGCACACTGCTGACTTACAGCACAGTTCACTGAGGTATCCCTAACAAAGCCCCCTGGCAGCTGTGCTGAGGATGCTGAGACAGCCTGACAAAGGGAATGCTTTGCCTCTCCATACACAAGTTACTTTATCCTCAGTTCTCTGCCACCCTCCTAACCTTACAAGTCATACCCACAGCATGAACAACATTTTCTAGTCATCCACCTCCTCAAACCACCAAGATCAAGCATTTCCAAGTAACACACTTCTAAACCAAGACCTCAACTAATTCCTACTTTACACATCATCTAAAAATTTTATTTCTTTTTTTACATTCATGGTTTTGCTCTCCAGACTACCTGTGAATAACATCTTTCTAATCATCTAAAACACTTTTACAGCTCCATACCTATTTTCAAAACTCCACAGTTAAGGCCATGATGACAGCTAACACAAATTAACAACATAAACCCTTATTCACTCCAGAACCTTTACCTTTAGGACTGAGATGCCAGTTATGCCTTAAACTATTTGTACCATTTCCAATATGGAACATGACCCCATCTTCCTTCAGAGTTGTCCTTAACAGCTCAGCACTATCAATTCACCTACAGAAAGCAGTACACTGACCAAAATCAGTCATATAACAAGCTGTTCTTTTTCATATAAAGTGTTCATTTCTATATTCTACCAACCCAGGCTGGCAGAGGGAAGAGGACAAGGTGCAAACCTTACCATGGACAATGGCTCATTTCCAAGTGCAAATTTTTTTAAAATCAGAGTTGAGTATCTACCTTTTGTTGTATTTGAGACTAGGGAGGCCACGATCATCTTAACATGGTGAGAATCAGTAACAACCAGAGGAGATCAGCACAGTTCACACTTGCAGAACAAGGCACATTACTTCAAAAGCACTTTTGGACAAAGTGTTCCTTTACAACACTACTGTGCTAAATTTGTCTGAGCTATTATACCTGCTTAAAAATGTGTAAATCCAAAAAAACCAGAATACTTTCACCTCAGAAATGCATGTTAAAAGTTAATTTCAGAAAATAACCTATTCAAGTAACCCATGGCCAGAGACTTGTCATTAAATGGTTTTATGGTAGAAGCTAAAATTAGTTTCAGAGCAGAAATACAAGTCAGACAAGTGTCTCACAGAATAAGTTGCATCCATAGACTGAAATATTTAATCTAAAAAGTGCTATGAAAGGCACAGAATGGCTCATGAATAAGATATCAGGATAGACAATGGAATAACAGAAATCCTCTATGCCTAATGTAGTGAAGATCAGACTTTATGTCATTTTCAGATCTTAACAGTTTGAGTCATCTTAAGCTGATGCAATTTTCCAACTAATGTCAGCACTAGAAACTCTGCCTGTCAGAAATATGAACAGCAGTGCTGCCATTCGGATATGTGCAAGACTATCTCTATTTCACACATTGTAAAAAAAGTTCTCAACAAGCGAAGGAGATACAAAAAATCACGAAAATGGAGACTCAAAAGTGCAAAGAGCCCATGTGACATCCATCATTAATTGATATGGATAATGAAAACTCAGAGAGACTCATCTTGTCTTTAACTGCAAAAGAAAACAACTGGAACCTCCATATCTAACATAAAATTTAGAGGCAACATTATGAACACTGTGCATTTTTTGGTCCCCTCTAAGTAAACATGACAAACTGCAGGTTCTGATGTTCTCTTAAATTGTATAAAACATGAGCCAGAAGGCAAGTTAAAAAATTAGTCTCCAGACAAGTATGAACTTTGTCCTACAACATGCTGAGTATTTTTCCACTTCTAGTGGAGAAGATCGTAGACCCACAGAATCATTCAGGTTGGAAAACCTCTCTGAGATCATCAAGTTCCAACATCACCCCAGCACTGCCAAGGCCACCACTGACCACGTCCCCAAGTGCCACATCCACAGGGCTTTTAAAGCTCTCCAGGAATGGGGGCTCCACCACTGCCCTGGGCGGTCTGTGCCAGGGCTGCACAACCTTTGGGTGAAGGAATGTTTCTTAATATCCAACCTAAACCAGCCTGACAACTTGAGAACGTTTCTTGTCCTGTGCCTTGTTCTGTGGGAGCAGAGTCCAATCCTCCCTGGGCTCCACTCTCCTGTCAGGGAGTTCTGGAGAGCAAGAAGGTCCCTTCTGAGCCTCCTCTTCTCCAGGTTGAGCATTCCCAGCCACTCCTGGTGCTCCAGACCCTTCCCCAGTTCCATTCCATTTTCTGGACATGCTCCAGCCCCTCGCTATCTTTCTTGTCATGAGGGACCAAAAACTGACCCCAGGATTTGAGGTGGGGCCTCAGCAGTGCCCAGAACAGGGGGACAGTCACCACCCTGGTCCTGCTGGCCACGCTACTGCTGGTACAAGGCAGGTGCCAGTTGGTCATCTTGGCCACCTGGGCTCACATTCAGCTGCTGTTGACCAGCCTCCCCAGGTCCTTCTCTGCTGCACAGTCTTCCAGCCACTCTGCCCCAAACCTGGAGGGTTCTGTTGTGTTGGTGTGACCCAAACAGCTGATACCTTACACATACAAACTTAAGCAGAGATTTCTAGAACAATAATGTTGCTTAACTTAAGAGTAGACACTGTTAGTTTCAGAAAAGGCAGTAAGACCACTGAATTACATCAACCCAGCTGTAATACTGAGAGGATCTGTAGACTCTGCAACAAAATGATTCTCCCCAGCATGTCCTGG
Organism: Scytalopus superciliaris; assembly: GCA_013400415.1. Lineage (NCBI taxonomy): Eukaryota > Metazoa > Chordata > Aves > Passeriformes > Rhinocryptidae > Scytalopus > Scytalopus superciliaris. The sequence goes on along the minus strand of VXBX01000650.1, from coordinate 204,464 downwards.
TTCACGTGGAAGACCACTAAGCAAACATCTTAGCAACCATCATGGACAGTTAACTGAATACACAATGCAGTGCTTTTCCTCACCCTTGGTTTATTGTCAGACTGCTGTGTCAGCACTGAAAAGCCTCCATGAACACTTTGGCTTACAGACAAAAAGCGACTTGACTTGGACATTTTCCTAAATTAAAATTGTAATTTACATAGAGAAATTGCATATTGAAGAATGTGTAGTTTAACAATGTTTTGAAGTTACTTCTGCATTTTCCTCAAAACACTGCTCTATGAAAAACTCCTCTATTCATAGAACTTCCCTCTTTAATAAGGATGATCTTTTGTGGCAGGCAATGCACTTAACCAGGCACCTTTTATGGAAACAGTAACAGAGTTAACTGTTAATGGGAACACTTTGTTATTGTGTCTTTCTGAGAAAATAGTGAAAGGTCTTAACCAGTGTGTAACCTGAGGCACCTTTCCTTGAATGAGTTGATCAAAGGTGGCCTGAATGCCAGGTTCTGATATACACAGCACAGATTAAGTGGCTGTTACTTCTGGCTCACAGCACTGTGTTCTGACTATACCACTATTGTATCTGTACTATCATACCAGCTACTGGCACAAGCTTTATTTAATGAAACTGCAAGAAGCACAGCACTGATGGTTCTACCACCCCTTCTCTTGCGTCAAATACACAAAAGAGAAACTGCTAAAATTATTAATCACTCTCCCTTCCCCTTTAAGAAAATCCTACATTTCCATACAATACATAGTTAAACATAAGCATTTATGTCAGATGCCAATTTTCAAAGTAGTAACAAACTGACAGACACCAGACACTTCCTCATCTGCTTCAAGAAACAAGCCTTATTCCCCAGCCAACCCAGACCTTATTCCATGTCCACAGTGACCATGGCTGGCCCTCTCGACAGCACCACCACCACTTGGCATTTAGATCCATTTCTAACTCATCTCTAACCTCTGTGCCTTCAAGAATCTTGGGAACCCACAGACCTGGACACACACAGACCCTCCACCCCACAGCCAGGCTTTCTGGCTGTGTCTGAGCAGAGGTTGTCCTGAACACAGCTACCTGCTCAGCACCACCACAGCCCTCAGCACTCTCAGCAACTGGGAAGACAATCACAGATCTCTCTCTCTCCCCCTGGATCCTCTCTGCCAGCCCAAAAATATATTAAAAAAAAAATTAATATTTTTCTACATATTTTTTAATATTTTTCTACAGAGAGCTATCAGAGCACAACAGATCTGCCTCACAGCTGATGGAGAAGCCTGCACAGCCTAACACTGAAGGCACGGGCTGTGTGAGCCACTGGGGCTGTGCACTCTGGGCAGCAGCAAAGGTGCAACATGAAGGAACTGGAGAGCACAAGAACTGTCACCTTGGCACGTAAGGACCAGGCCAACAGGGAAGGACACAGCACCACATCACTCTGCCTGTGCTGCACACTGTGGTCACTGCTTATCCAGACTAACCATGGAAGCACTGCCAGGTTAAAGGACACCAGGGGTGACACTCACCCTGATGCAACCCAGAGGGGACTCCAGCAACAGTCTAAGCAACAGGGGGTGATTAGAGCTGTTTCCTAAAAGCAAACGTGATCCAAACGGATAGTGCAAACCCTAGCACTCCATTCCAAAGCACATGCAAACAGTCACTCTAAAAAATGGAATTGAAGCAATGTTTCAAAAGTACTTACTCTCAGGTAGATTTAATTTGATTAGCTAATATTAGAAGAGCAGATTTAAATTCTTCCCAAACGGAGAAAAGATTTCAGGCTCTGATGAGGCACATGCCTACTGAACCTGTGAGAACCTCAAGTCTGGTACTTGTTCCAAACTAAAGAAAAGCTATCAACTGAAAAATGGTTCAGGATTTCAACTCAAGCATTTTCTGATTGCACAGAAAACATAACAATCCAATAATCAAACAGAAGGTGTACCGTGTGTACACCAATTACACCTCTCTCAGCTCCCACCATCTTCAACTGAAACAAGGGTTACCTTGACCTTCCCCACCTCCCCACTCTTAACAGATTTTACTATTAACCAGGCAGAATTAAATACTGTAGTAAATTGAGATGAGGGAACAGGATTTCCATTTCCTGACATAACCGGACAATTCACAGCTTACTAACCAAAGACATGAGAGGCATTTAAATGTACTGATGTGAAAAACTATAACCTAGATCAGTTTCCTTTGCAGGATTATCAGAAAAAGAAAATTTACAGATTTCTCATTCAACTCAACTGTCAGCAATCCTTTGCTAGACATTCAAGATACACCTTCACAGATACTTTTTTCTCCCTGACTGGTCCATTTTATGTCTAAAGATGCACCTGTATTGTGCTACCATCATACATCTTCCCACCTGAAGCCCTTCAGTACCTTCTTGCCCTATGCTCATTAATAATGTTAATGCCCTACTATCCATCTTCAACTTCACAACAATATAGACAAAGAGCTCATCACCATGGAAGGAGTCAGGACTAAGAAGAAAATAAATAAAAAACCATATCAACATCTCCTTACCTTCTGTGCTTTATCCTTCTGAAATACAAAGACAGGTGGAGCAATGGCAGGTTTTTCTGTAAAAGAGAAATCATTGGGTTTTTCTCCAACCACATTCATTAGTAACTAATATGAAAATGTTATGTTTGTGATGCCTTTACCAACAATGAATCCTTAAACCAGTTAAATCTCAGCTTTACACACATTGTTTCCACCAGTTCCCAGTATCATATACTTAAAAGGAAAAAGAAGTGTTTTAAGGAGAATATCTGAAACACAACATCTGAAAGCTATTTGTCTTTCCCCTCCAGCTGTCTTTCCAAAGAGTATTTGTACCACACTTTGGTACCTCAGGAGGAAATGACCCTTTGTTGCAGTAGTTCACTGGCCAAACACATGCTTGTCCTTCCCCATCATCATGCAATAATGAAAAGGGAGTTTGCTGTGCACCTCCACATATCCCTTTCTTAAAGGTCATCTAACTGACACTTGATTACACTTGTATTTCATTAGCATGGTAAGCTTTAGAGAGGTCCTAAATCAACATTTGCAGGTCTGAAATTTAAACCAGATATTCCTTGCATATTATTACAGGGGGACCAGTCTTTTCTGCATAATTTAAGAGCACGTATGCTTTCTGCTTAAAGCTCTGAATCAAATATTAGGGGAGCACTATTTGCTAAATGAGCACATCAGTATTTAGTTTGCGAGACCAGAATTAATTTCTAGAACGAGTGTGTGTTCCTGTTGTCCTCCATGATCTCACAGCTACCTCAGTGTCCTTAACAACCAAACAACACACACACAGGGTGTGACAAAGCAGGGTTGAGCTTACCTGAGAGCTTACAAACTGACCGACCTTGTGCATGAGCTGTACTTGGAGAGAAGTTGCATACACACTGTGCAGTCAGCAACTCTCATGTTTTTAGGGCTGAAGATGAGTACAACACTTCAGTCTGTCTTCAGAGTGACACTGCAGTGAACCAATGGGATTTAGGGGAAGTTGGATTTTAGCTGATTTCTTTGCAAAAGTTCCACTTTTGCAATTATCCAGTCTTACAAACAAGTCTAGACATTTAATTAAAACTTTTAGAGCTCTCAGAACTTGAAAGGCTGTCATAAAAAATAAATATAAAACCATCAAGAGGAATTACTTTGCACCAAAAAAAGGACAGTATCACAAAATCCTCCATAAATCAGTTGCAGCATCAGTAAAGCACTTGGGTCAGCATATAAGGAAAAGGGGATGAGATTGTCCATTTGGGAACTGCTAGCTGTTAGATCACTTTGGCTGAAAAAGTGAAACTTTTGCTGATATACACATAAAACCATGAAAATTATTACAAGAACTGTGCATTTATTTGTGAGGGTGGAAGAGCAGCTTTCTACTCTTCCATGGATCTAAGCCAAAGGGATAACCCAGCAAAAACACTGCAAGACTGATCTTCCAAGACTGGCATAAGTTGTTCTACAAAAGGTAAAGTTAATCAAGAAATTAAGATCCTTACTGTGCATCACTTTGCCTGCTCTTTGTTCCCCTTTATTGTCTGAGTTCTTCTACCCATCAAATACCGTCAAACCTTAAAAATGCTTATTAATAAAAGCAATGCAGGCAATCCATTTCAAAAGTGAAAAACAATCTACCAACCAATGAAGGCCATCAACAGACCCTTAACTGGGATACCTGTCCCAAAAACCAGGCTGTGTTGAACTGAACCAGGGATCCCTTCTGATCCCCTTGGCCTCTGTATAACCTGTCTGTGGGAGGCCCCACCTGGGCAAGGGCCAGGCTTCTAACCCTTCACTTCAAAGTGACACCCATTTCTTTACGCTCTGTGCTACATTTTACTCCTCATTAGTGCTGCAGCTACAGCATGGCCTCTGCCAAACCAGGCAATATGGAGACCCACCACAGTGTGGGACCTCATCGTGTCATGCACACCTTACCTGTACCAAATGCCACAGACACCAAGGAGAACTGAACAAAAAACTACTTGTTTGTCTAGTGTTTAATAATGGATAGAAGTGCTGAGATAGAAGAAAGCAGATCCAACAACAAAGCAAAGTGCAGAGGAAACATGGCACAGCTGGCAAAGTACTGGACGTTGATGCAAAGAACACAACAAAATACAAGATGGGAGTCTCGTGATTGAAAACGGAGCACTCGGAATAAAAGAAGAGGGATGCCAGGAACAGCAGAGAGCTCACAGGAAAAAAAATTAGATGGAAAGAACAAAGAATAAAACAGAGTGAAAAAACCCAAATATTTGAGGTTGTGTCCAGCTACAACAAATGAGACTGGAAAAAATATCTAGTAAAGCAAACTCTGGCCAGGCCTGTTAGTCAGGCTGGAAAAGGGGACGGTGGTGCAACGTTGGAGAGTCCCTGTGCAGTGAAGGAACAGAGCCCTCCTGTGCTCCAGGAATCTCAGTGTTGTTCCTGTTGACTGTGAGATCAACCTGACAGGATGACATTGGTCAGGAAGGACTACAGCAGGCATTCAGCTACCAACTGTACCAGTGTTTGTTCAGGCACCCATTTCACAGGGGAAGGCTTGTTCACTGTGTCACTGAAATATACAACAAGATCACAATGCTGGAAACATTTCCCCAGTTCTAGCCCAAGGCATGAATGGAGCACTGGATTGTCTAATCTGACCACCTTCATTAAACACTGCATATTCTTCTGAGCCTAACTTAAATTTTGATGAAACGTTTCCACTGAAGGCATTAAAAGCAAAGTGTTACTGCCCTCAATCATCCATTACTTCACCTGGTAAAAAACCTCTAGTGCCAAATTCTGCATTCAAATGTCCTGCTTCAGGTTTTGGTTCTGATTCCTAGTTACATTTTTTAAATGCATTTATGTAGAGCTCTCTAGCACTTAATGTTTTCACACAAAAGGACCTATGCATATCATGTTCCCTGTGAACTGAAGAACCACCCTAACAGGTTTTATTTGTGTAGATCAGAAATGCAGATGTTAGATGGTTCTTCAGTTTTCCCCCTTAAGTGTTGCTTCAAAACAAGAATTACACTGTTGTTTGTACTAGCCAACCTCAGGGGCAGAGGGTCACATTCTCATTCAGTGTGTTTCTATTCCACCAAGGTGTCTGAAGGACGAGCTACACTAAAAAGTGGATCTGCCAAGTCCACAAAACTGTCATCAACTTAAAAAGAAAATAAAGCTTGATAAGGGAATGAAAAAACCCCCAACCTTCAAACTTCAGGTACAATACACAAAAGAGAACATGAGATCTCCTTTACCCAAGAGATGAATAGTCAGAGCACATAGTTCTTAAAAAATGAGGAATACGTTTCATTTTACTCCAGACAAGAAGACAGAAACATGACAATAAAGGATCTGAAGAAAAAAATATCAATTTTCTAACCATGCAGTAAAGGTACTCTGAGAAAGTCCAAGCACACAAGAAGGAAAGGAAGCCTTCAGTAATTAATGTCACAGGCAGTATCTCTCCAATCTGAAGATATGGAACTCCTTCAAACCTGAGTGGTGGTAGGCTGTCAAATCAATCTGAAAACAAACTGAATCCACAGAAGTCCTTCCTGTCATTTATTCCCAAGTAACAGATATTTCAACCTGCATGAATAACTACAAAACCCTCAAATTTCTTTAACATATTTTCCTGTCAAGTCATTAACTATCAATAAATGCCCTACGTGCTGTCAGGATGTGTGTACTGTTAAACTTGCTCAGCTTCCTTCACAAGCCTGTGAAACCAAGAGGTAGAAACAGAAAATACCACCTCAATGGCTCAGGCAGAGGTATCATCTTCACCTCATATATACTATTTAATGTGAGATTTTAAACTTAGATACATCAGCATTAGTAGCTGTAGCAAACTCTCACTTATCAACCACATTTCTCCCGAATGTGAGACAAAAACACCCATTCTATCAATGCAACCACAGCAGCTGGTGGACCTCTGTCAGCCACAAGGCATTAGACCTTCATCCCAGGGGGTCAAGGGCAGCAGGAAAAACTTCTGCGGGTACACTGGTGATAGGAGAAAGGCCAGGGAAAATGTGGGCCCCCTCTGGAAGGAAACAGGAGGCCTCATTACTGGGGTTATGGAGAGGGCTGAGGTAGCCAATATTTTCCCCAACAAGTGCTCCAGACACACCACCTGAGTTACAGAAGGTGAAGGCAGAGACTGGCAGAATGAAGGACCACCTGCTATAGGAGGACAAGTTTGAGACCATCTCAGGAACCTGAGGGTACATGGGACCTGATGATATGAGACCCCACCTGCAGTGCTGCCTCTGGCTCTGGGGGCAACATCAGAAGGACATGGAGCTGCTGAAACAAGTCCGGAGGAGGCCACAGAGATGCTCCAAGGGCTGGAGTCCCTCTGCTCTGGAGCCAGGCTGGGAGAGCTGGGGGTGTCCACTTGGAAAAGAGAAGGCTCTGTGGAAACCTTAGAGCCCCTTCCAGTGCCTAAAGGAGCTCCAAGAGAGCTGGAGAGGGACTCGAGACAAGGGGGAATGACTTCAGAATGACAGAGGGCAAATTTATACTAGATATTAGGATGAAATTCTTGACTGTGAGGGTGGTGAGACACTGGCACAGGTTGCTTCATGGAGCTGCAGACACTCCACCCCTGGCAACATGCATGGCCAGACTGGATAAGGCTTGGAAGCACCCTGACCTAGTGAAAGGCATTCCTGCACACTGTGAGGGTCGTTGGAACTAGATGGTCTTCAAAGGCCTCTTCCAACCCATGCTATGAAAATGGAAAGAAACACCTGCAGGATTATGTTTCTCTGCAGAGTCCTCAGGCTCTCAGAGTAAATCCCATGGCACAGCAGTGACAAAGGCCAAGAAAGCTGGCATGTTCTTCACCACTGAGACCACTGTGTCTCTACCCTAAGAGCACAGGATAATTCAGATTGAAGGTCTCTAGTCCAACCTCTTGCTCCAAATCAGTTACGAAGTCAAGCCAGGTTAATCAGGTTATCCAGCCTGGTCTTAAAATCCAAGGATGGAGGTTGAGCAGCCTTCCAGGGTAATCTTTTCTACTGCTTGACTGTCCTTATGGTGAAAAAACCCCATTACCACAACAAAAACTCACCCATGCCCCTATTTCCAGTCTAAACATCTCATTCCAGCTCTCACCTTTTTTTGGCCCTTCCAACATACACCACTCTGATGAGCCTGGGTCTGTCTCTAACACCCTCCTCACAGACCCTGATGAGCTCCAAATGTGCCTCTCTGGAGCCTTCTTTTCTCTAAGCTGAACAAACCCAGCTCCTCAAAGGACCCAGATCACCAAATATTAATCTCTAAATTTTAGAAGGAACTCAGGTCCCACGTCACGAAAACAACTTTCAACACCTCACCGGATCTGCTGTAGCCAGGTTATTTAGGGAAGTTATTTCCAGAGCTAAGAACTACAATGTTTCAAACACTGTCTTTTTTAATTTACCCCAAGTTACATTTAGAAGGCAATAATGCCTGATTCCATGGAAAGCTACATAAGAAGCTAAAAAGAAAAAGGAAAGCACTGAGCAACTTCCTGTGGAGCCCTTGCTGGGACCTCAGGAGCAATCTTCAACCACAGAAGGATACAGGTTGAAAACTGCTGCTCAGTTTTAACTCATTATAATAAGTCACCTGAGAGAAAAGTATACCACACCTCTGAACACTGAAGGAGTGATAAAAAGGAGAGCAGCAATTAGGGTGCTAAATGACTGGAAATACTCAGAGTGGTAATTTATTACCTGATAAGCCTGATCAGGTGAGTCAAAATGCAAGTTCAAAGTTAGGTTTAATTATTCTTATTGGAAGAGTGCAGGCCCCAGAAATGTTCTTGGGGGCTTTTTTCACCTTAATTATTCTATTTACATTATGAAGACCAGAACAATCATGGTAAGCAGAACATATTGAGAGATACAGGCAATTTCCAGCACTATAAAATTTTAAAGGTGTTGATAACAACAAGATTATCTCCCAATAGCTACAGACTGAAAGCAAAACCAAGCCACCACACCAAGAGCTAATCTGCACAAAAACCCCCATCAGCAAAGTCCAATCACCCTTCATGTCAGGAAGAAGCACAACATGACTGGATCATTTATGGTCACACTTCACAAGCAATGTCGTGGTCAATGTAAATGACACTGTGAAAAGATATACTTCTTCCTCATTTTCAAAACTTTGATAAATTGCTGTTTATGAAGAAAAACATCCAATGTTCTCATTCATCTTTAAATCCCTTTTTGTCTCCTATAGCATGAGTTAGCAGGCTACTCCCACAACTGACTGGGAAGGTAGGATGCCTTTAATAGTTAAGATTAAATAAAACCACATTTAAGCACACATATTTAGTGTTTGCAGAGTATGTGTTATTTCATTTCCCAAGTCCCTGTGGCATTAAGAGAAATAAGACACCCTCTGCAAAAATAGGTAATTTTACACTTTTAGATCAGGAACTTCACATAAAGCAAATATCACAAGTCCAAAATGGAAAAAAGTAACTTATTTTCACATGAGAGGAAGAAGAAAACCCTGAGAAAACTGTGCAATGCAAATAAAATATTTATAAAGAACTCCAAAAAAGCATTAACAAAAATTATTAAAGCATTTAAATAGAGCTAATTTGTAAATTAAATAGTTCTTTATGGTATTTGGGTGTGAATTATTAGGATATGTCACTCAGCCTAACTCTGCACCCCCTGATCCATCTGAAGTCACCATGGGGAAAAAAAAGATCTTGTTTGTAGATTCTACAAACATCTGAGAAAGTGATGAGTGCTGCCTTTTCACTCCAAGGAGCAACAGACCTTCCTTCCTCCAAAAGCATCACCCAAGTCTGGCAAAGGAAGGATATTGATTATTCTGAAAGGAACTGCTTCAGCTCACTCATCCTCTGCACACTTCATACAGCCAAAGAACATGCTGAACTGGAAGTGACCCCTCAGTATCCAGTGCAACTCCTGGCCCTGTGCAGGACACCCCAACAACCCCTGCATGTGACTGAGAGCATTGCCCAAATGCTTCTTGATCTCAGCCAGCCTTGGTGCTGCAGCCACTTCCCTGAGGAGCCTGTTCAGGGCCAGCCACCCACTGAGTGAAAAACCTCTTCCTCATATCCAGCCTAAAACTCCCCTGACTCAGCTCCAGCCATTTCCTCAAGTTCTGTCCCTGGTCACAAGAATGAAGAGAGTTGTACTTGCCCCTCTGTTGCCCCCTGAGAGGATGTTGGAGATCACGAGATCTCCCCTCAGTCTTGTCTTCTCCAGGCTCAACCAACCAAGTGACTCAAGCAGCTCCTCACGCAGCTTCCCCTCCAGACCCTTCACCAACCTTGTGGCTCTCCCCTGGATGCTCTCAAATAGCTCAATGTTTTTTTCATATTGTGGTGCCCAAGACTGTCCCCAGGACTCAAGATGTTCTCTGCCACAACCACACAGAGCAGAGCAGGACAATCCCCTCCCTCACCCAGCCAGTGCTGCTGGGCCTGGTGCCCCCAGGACATGGTGGGCCCTCCTGCTTGCCCGGGCACTGCCAACTCACACTCACCTTCCCACTGACCAGGACGCCCAGACCCCTTTCCACAGCTGGTCTAAAGTGCAGCTTCAGCAGCAAGTTATAGACAAAGAAACTGCTGGTTGTGTATTAGTGGCAAGTTAATGAGAAAAGCATTCAGGTTTACATGAATCTATAGGGCTGACACAAAGCTGCTGGTTCTCTTTGATACTCCACTGCCACCTGTGTGAAGTGTCAGTTTTAAGGTGTGATCCAGCTCGAATACCAAACAGTATCCAATCAAATACTTTAGAGAAAGTTTCTAAGAACATTCAGTAACTACTTTATACAGTAGTAACTATAATTGTGCCTACCATTCCAAAATACTGGTTTTCAATAATTAACCTCACAATGACAGTCTCCAAAGCCTTTATCACAACATCACTAAATCTTTGCAACTTCACACAGCTGGGCAGAAGTTCCTCTCTCCTCCTCTCCATTAGCTCCACATTTATCAGCTGATCTCCACTCCTCACGACAGGCAATGCCAAGACCAGGATTGTTCCCATGAAATTTCACAGTACAAACTTCTATGGAAAGTGGATTCTAGGATTGTTCACCTCGCCTTCTCTGAAGTGGAAGACCCCCTTAATTCAACAACCTTCCTCTGTCCAGATACAGCTGGCCATCACTCAACTACAAAGAAGTAAAGAGAGGAGTTTCACCAACTCACTAGAGAAAAAGGAAAGACAAGTGAATGGAAAAAATTCAAGAACAATTCAAACGGAAAAAAAAAGAAGTTGCTATGAGCATATTAAAGGAAATGCCTGTAGCTTTGAAGAAAGTTATCACAGAAAGATCATCCATTAAAAGAGTTGGAAGTCATAAAGGACATTGGTAGAATGATTACTTGGAGGCAGTACTGACAGCTCAGCAGTGATTTAAGACATTCATTAGTCTAAGAGAGAGATCAGAACTTAGAAGGCAAAGATAACCAACACGCTGTTGGAAACAGGAAAACCAAATACTGAACTGAAACAAAGGGGTGTCATGGCAATAGCAATAGGTTAAAATAGCTTTGCATTAGTAAAATGAGAGGACAGCACAAACCCCAGCACTTTTCAAGAGCAGAAAAAGGTTTGCTGCAGTATCGTATGGGCAACACTGAGTTTCACCTGCATGAACAGACAAGAAAAGCTGTTGCTCAAACATTCTACACAGTCTAGAAAAATGGCTGAAACCTCTTTCTAGGTACTTGTGTCCGCTACATGTCAAAGAATAATTAGCTTCACACCTCATAATGCAGTATGATTGAGACAGCTCTGTTGTACAGAGCAATCAAGATTTAGGGACATTAAGAGTTGTGCTGTAACCACACTTGGTTTGTGAACACGAACACTGAGCTAATACTTCAGATGAGAAGACCAATATGAAGCAGAAGGTCAAAGACTACTTTAGCAAAGTATTTTAGCTATCAGTAGCAAAACAGCTACTTCAAATATTCAAATGAAAATACCCAGGCAGAAGAAAGCAAAGCATTCACTTACAAAAATGGAAAAATAAAATAAATTGAAGTGTGTAAGAATGAGGAAGGAACAGTCACCTGAGAAGACCCTTGCCTTGACAGACTGCAAACAGGGCGAGTAGAAAGACTACAGAATCCACTGAGTTTCAGCAGAAAGATGCCAATTCCAGAAAATGTGTGTATTTCCACTGTTACACAAAGAATACACGGCTCAGAAATGGAGCTGGAGGAGAGAAAGCTAACAACAGCCAACGATGTTAAAGTGAGCAGGAGACAACAGTTTCAAAGCCAGCTCATGGTGCTCAGCGCTGTGAAAGATTGTATCGCGTTCTTATTGCAGCAGGAAACAGAACAGCAAAGGATGAACATGACAAGTCGGGAAGGAGATACAAATATATACTACAAAGATTACAAGGTGAGGGAAGTCACTGGAGGCAGAGAAGGGTCTGAGGAGGAAAAAAAAAAAAGGAAAAAAGAAGATCAGATAAAAAAATAAGGATGGGATCACATTCCCCCTGCCACCCCAGACAAGATGCTGCAGAAATACAGAGGTGGGGTAGAAATATGTAATTCAGCATCAAAAGGCACAATAAACATTGGTAACCTGGAATGCACCTTTGAGCTTAATGTTCCCCAGCAGAATGGGGAGGTAAAGCGAGGGGCTTGCATGACATAAGATGGCTATTCCCAAGCTTCTGACTCTGAAAGAACACAAAGACTCATCAAAATTTATCATAAGGCCATCATTCTGACAGTATACAAATACTGTTGTTAAGTTTCTCATAGTCATCACAGATTTGACTACTACCATTCTTGAGACCACTTATCATTCCTCCCTGGGCACTGACACCTCACTGTGAGTCTGGAAGTCAACAGGCACATGCTGCATCACAGGATTTGTCAAATAACTTCAGTGCAATTGTACTGCTAGCTGGTTGTAGGCCTCACCTGCTGCACCTACCACAGGTATTTCCTCCCTGTTGTTTAACATTAACATCAGAACCATAACAGCCAGCAATGTGGAGCTCAAATGTAAGAAACAGTCCTGAGAAAGGGGCCTTGCACCTTTCCATTCACCTCCTTCGAGGCGTTTCTCCCCCTCTTCCATCAGCTGAGAAGGAGAAACAGGGACAGCCGGGACAAACGGGCTCCAGCAGGAGCACTGAGGGGCGTTTGTCATTCCCAAAGGCAAACCATGGATGCCCACTGCCACTTCGAGCATCCCTGCACACACCCTGGGGCAGGACACCCAAACCCTGCAGCAGCCCGGCCCAGGCTCTCCCAGCCCGCTTCAGAAAAAGCAATGAAGCCGCTTTACGAGTGGAGTTTCGAGGTTTTCAGCTCAGGAAAACAGTGCATCTATTATGATACCTCACCTCATTTTACATAACCGCTCCCGCTAGCCTTTAGCTGGGGAAAGGATTAACAGGGGTGCAAGCGAAGGGAAAACGTACAGCAGTGCGAAAGTTGTGGACAAAGACCCCAAAAAGCANCGTTCGCCAGGTCCGCCATCTTGCTCCCTCAGCCGCGCCCACAATGCACCGCGCGGCCGGACGGGGTAAGGCCGCGCCGCGCCGCACTGCGCCTGCGCGGGGCTGGGGGAGGGGCCCTCCCGGCCGCCAGGGGGCGCCTCGCTCGGGACCCGCCCTGTGCGCTCCCTGTGCCCGCTCTGTCCCCGCCCTGTCCCTCTCCCTTCTCTCTCCCCGCTCTGTCCGCTCCCTGTCTCTGCTCTNCAGCCCCAGCCCTTCCCTGGGTGCCGGACCAACCTTTCCGAGCCTTTGCTTCAGGCTAAAGATTCGAACTCTCAGTTCATGGGAGGCTGCTGGTCCTGCCCTCTGGCAGTTTGAGGTTATGCCCCCTTGTCCCCAGTCCCTCCCCAGCTCTCCTGGAGCCCCTTCAGGCTCTGCAAGGGGCTCTCAGCTCTCCCCAGAGCCTTCCCTTCCCCAGGTGAGCCCCCCCAGCTCTCCCAGCCTGTCCCATCCCAGAGGGGCTCCAGCCCTTGGAGCACCTCTGGGGCCTCCTCTGGACTCTCCAGCAGCTCCACATCCTCCTGATGCTGAGGCCCCAAAGTTGGATGAAGATTCCAGGTGGGGTCTCACTTGAACAGGGCAGAGGGACAGAACCCCAGAATGCCCCCCTGCCCTGCTGCCCACGCTGTGGGATGAGCCCAGCACAGGGGGGGTTTCTGGGTGCCAGCACACACAGCCAGGGCTGTCTGCAGCCCATCTGCTCAGGGCTGCTCTCAACCCATTCTCCCCTCAGCCTCTGTTTGTGCTTGGGATTGCCCTGAACTGCATGCAGGACTTTGCTCGTGGCCTTGTTGAACTTCATAAGGTTTGCACAGACCCACCTCTCCAGCCTGGCCTGGACCCTCTGGATGGCATCCCTTCCCTCGAGAGTGTCAGCCACACCACAGGGGATACCCATCTTTAAATAAATGTCCATCATTTGGTGAGACTTTTCTGTAGATCAGATAACACTGGAGTTGTAGGATTGCTACTGGAAGCTACATTATCAGTTGAATGAGCAACACAGGGGGCACAGGAAATCCAGCTGTTTTCTAAAGAGTTTTAAGGGACAAATCCTTAGAACACTTGCTGGACAGGCCATCTAGTTCAGCTGGACACCCTCCTGCATCTGGTACTCCTGACCAGGGCAGGAATACCTGGGGACATGATAATCAATGACTGAGTCAGGCATAGCAACCATGAAATTGTGGCATTTGGGGTTCTGAGGGGAGTGAGAAAGACAAATGGCAAACTACAGCTCTTTCAAGAGAACTGACTTTGGGTTATTCAGGGGTAGGTGAGCTCAGATTCTGTGGGATTCAGCTCTGAGGAACAAAGGAGCTCAAGAAAGCCGGCAGCTTTTTAAGGATTTCCTCCAAGTACAAGAACAGTCTGTCCCAGCAAGGAGAGAAATAAGCAAATGTGTGGGGAGACAAATTTGGTAACCACAGAACTTGTGAATGAACAAAAGAATATGTATGCATGAGATGGAAGAAAGAACAGGCTACTGAATTGGAATATAGAAATATTTCAGTGTACAGAAATGGCATTAGGAAAGCCACAGCTCGACTGGAGTTGAAGCTGGCAAGGGATTTCTTGGACTCACTCTCCACCAGGAAAGTCCCCCAGGTCTCTGTGCTTAGAGAAAGGGTTCAGAGACAGGATCAGGCCAAGAATCTCTTGAGAACTCCCAGCACATGTGAGTCCATGGAACCCCCTTGGCTGGGGGGGAGGGGGCTGAAAGCCTGGCTGATGTTACTGAACACATTCCATCATCTTTAAAGGGTCCTGGAGATCAAGTGAAGGCCATGTCTGCATTCAAGGGGGCACTTTAAACAGCAGAAGACTCTTTAACCTCTCACTCGTTGGCTGCCAAAGCAGAAGGAAAATACTGTTAAGAGTATTGCTTTTCACCCAAGATGAGTCCTGTTCTCCTCCCCTGGCTTAAATAACCTTGCTCTAGTCAATAAACTGCACAGTCCTGAGCAAGTCATCCCTGTTTTCCCTGAGGGTAAAGCTCTGGCCATGGTATCCACAGACATGGGGGGACACATAGCAGGGCTTCAGAAGTGTTTGGGTTATGTCTGAGCAGGAAACTCTCCTTTCCAGAGTGATTTGGATTTCCAAGTGATTTGGAAAATTATTGTTTNGTCCCCAGTCCCTCCCCAGCTCTCCTGGAGCCCCTTTAGGCTCTGCAAGGGGCTCTCAGCTCTCCCCAGAGCCTTCCCTTCCCCAGGTGAGCCCCCCCAGCTCTCCCAGCCTGTCCCATCCCAGAGGGGCTCCAGCCCTTGGAGCATCTCTGGGGCCTCCTCTGGACTCTCCAGCAGCTCCACATCCTCCTGATGCTGAGGCCCCAAAGTTGGATGAAGATTCCAGGTGGGGTCTCACTTGAACAGGGCAGAGGGACAGAACCCCAGAATGCCCCCCTGCCCTGCTGCCCACGCTGTGGGATGAGCCCAGCACAGGGGGGGTTTCTGGGTGCCAGCACACACAGCCAGGGCTGTCTGCAGCCCATCTGCTCAGGGCTGCTCTCAACCCATTCTCCCCTCAGCCTCTGTTTGTGCTTGGGATTGCCCTGAACTGCATGCAGGACTTTGCTCGTGGCCTTGTTGAACTTCATAAGGTTTGCACAGACCCACCTCTCCAGCCTGGCCTGGACCCTCTGGATGGCATCCCTTCCCTCGAGAGTGTCAGCCACACCACAGGGGATACCCATCTTTAAATAAATGTCCATCATTTGGTGAGACTTTTCTGTAGATCAGATAACACTGGAGTTGTAGGATTGCTACTGGAAGCTACATTATCAGTTGAATGAGCAACACAGGGGGCACAGGAAATCCAGCTGTTTTCTAAAGAGTTTTAAGGGACAAATCCTTAGAACACTTGCTGGACAGGCCATCTAGTTCAGCTGGACACCCTCCTGCATCTGGTACTCCTGACCAGGGCAGGAATACCTGGGGACATGATAATCAATGACTGAGTCAGGCATAGCAACCATGAAATTGTGGCATTTGGGGTTCTGAGGGGAGTGAGAAAGACAAATGGCAAACTACAGCTCTTTCAAGAGAACTGACTTTGGGTTATTCAGGGGTAGGTGAGCTCAGATTCTGTGGGATTCAGCTCTGAGGAACAAAGGAGCTCAAGAAAGCCGGCAGCTTTTTAAGGATTTCCTCCAAGTACAAGAACAGTCTGTCCCAGCAAGGAGAGAAATAAGCAAATGTGTGGGGAGACAAATTTGGTAACCACAGAACTTGTGAATGAACAAAAGAATATGTATGCATGAGATGGAAGAAAGAACAGGCTACTGAATTGGAATATAGAAATATTTCAGTGTACAGAAATGGCATTAGGAAAGCCACAGCTCGACTGGAGTTGAAGCTGGCAAGGGATTTCTTGGACTCACTCTCCACCAGGAAAGTCCCCCAGGTCTCTGTGCTTAGAGAAAGGGTTCAGAGACAGGATCAGGCCAAGAATCTCTTGAGAACTCCCAGCACATGTGAGTCCATGGAACCCCCTTGGCTGGGGGGGAGGGGGCTGAAAGCCTGGCTGATGTTACTGAACACATTCCATCATCTTTAAAGGGTCCTGGAGATCAAGTGAAGGCCATGTCTGCATTCAAGGGGGCACTTTAAACAGCAGAAGACTCTTTAACCTCTCACTCGTTGGCTGCCAAAGCAGAAGGAAAATACTGTTAAGAGTATTGCTTTTCACCCAAGATGAGTCCTGTTCTCCTCCCCTGGCTTAAATAACCTTGCTCTAGTCAATAAACTGCACAGTCCTGAGCAAGTCATCCCTGTTTTCCCTGAGGGTAAAGCTCTGGCCATGGTATCCACAGACATGGGGGGACACATAGCAGGGCTTCAGAAGTGTTTGGGTTATGTCTGAGCAGGAAACTCTCCTTTCCAGAGTGATTTGGATTTCCAAGTGATTTGGAAAATTATTGTTTATCCAGAAAAACTCCAGTGATTAGACCATCTAAATTCCAGAGAAGATCTAAGACTTAAAATAAAGGGGACACAGCAGAGAAAATTATTCAAGGAAATCAATAATATTAATGAAATATTCTGTGTTTGGTGCAGAGTCTGAATACAAAATGTTTGAATGCAGAGCCAGATACACAGTCTTTGTAAGGAGGTTAAAAGGGGAGGTTGAATAGTCAACTCTTCAGTAAGCACCATCACATTTGCTCCCTTAAGAAGAAAAAGCTTTGAGAGGACTGGGCTATCATTACTGTCAACAAACATCCTGTTCACAAGGCAGCTGTGAAAAGCCCAACAACCTCAATGCCCGTTGTGTAAAATTTTGATCAGTACTCTTCTGTGCAAGAACAGGATTTCAGTCGTGATGGGTAAAACCACAGCTGCACTTGGAGACTAAACACAGCTTTTTAGAGATTGAATACAACTTCTGACCACTGCCAACAGCCGAGAAAATATCCAGGAAGCACCTAAGAGAATATGGGCTCTGACAGGTCAGATCACCTGCCCAGCAGAGCAGGCTCTGGGGGCCGATGGGCAGGGCAGGGAGCCAAGAGAAGGCACTGGCAGGGTGGTCTTTGTGCCCGGGCACAGCACTGAGGGCACCACCAGTGCCAGACAGAATCGGCCCCAGGCAGGGCACTCGGTCTCTGGTCATCAGGCTGTGACACTTCTTACTTGATCTCAGCTGACTTAAAGCTGATTTTTGCATATCCTCTGATCATGACCTGAGACTTTGAACAGCTTTGTAAGATTTTTTCATTTTGTGCATGTCCACAGGCAACTTACAGGGCTGGGCATTGGTGCTGACAGCTGCAGGAGGTCCACATGACACGAGTCTGTGCATGGGTCTTGTCTGTGCCTCTTCTCTGGAGAACATTTGGTGCAGACAATTGGCAGAGAATTTAGCTAAAAGCATTAGCATGTCTCTATTCACACAAGAACTGTAATTTGCAGGGATATACAATGTGGCTGATTTAGCTCCAGTCTTTATGGAATTAAGTTCCTGTCCCAAAGCAGACATGTCCTACAAACTGAGCCAAACACTAATACTGAAAAGGTGTGAGAGTAATTACCCACTGTGTGAGTATCTAAAAAACAATAATTACATTTTTAATTTAAGTCCTTATTCTGATACAGATATCCATTACAGAAAATTTCACTTCAGAGTATTAAAGCCCGTTAAACCTATAAGAAATTAAGAACATGCTTTTATCATGAAAATGTTGGCCAACTTTAATTATAGGAATTACTGTCCTGTGCTTCTCTAATGAATGCCTGGTACCAGCATAGTGAGTGATGTGACCTATTTAAGGGAAGTGATTTAGAAAGAATGTACCTCAGAAAGTTACACTCATTAGACCTTAAGAACCAGCAGGTCACAGTCTCTATTCATGTTCTAATTAGAGCCCATACTTCTCAGAATCATTAGCATAAGAGAGGAAAATTAACAGTTTTGTCCTAACAGTATTGGGAAGCCAGAGTCTGATTTAATTTACCTCCAAGTAAGTCTATAATAACACTAGAGCTAATGTGATTCGAGCACTTTATTATTTCAATAAAAAGTAAACTCTACCCACACCAACTTTACAGTTCCTGTGACTTTTAGAAATTAATTACAAGAGTTATCTGTACCCTGTGAACTTGTCAACTTGCTGATATAACTAGAATCTATTTTGGGTGCATGCCATTAAGATACTATAAATGCCATACTTTCTGATTAGTACTATTGTTAGGTCAGCATTTCTAAAGGGACATGGCCTAAAAGTCACTATGACTTTGACAAATTAAATATTTTTTCCATGGTTAGGNAAACCAAAACCAACCAACCAAAAGAAAATCACAACAAAAAAACCACATGCAGAAAACTCCAAAACAACAAACCCAAAACCAAACCCAAAACAAAGCACTACCAAAACCAACCTGCTGTGTTTGAAGTCTTTCTGTGATGTTGTCATTGGGATGAGCTCAGACCCTAAAGAATTCAGAGAGTTGTTCCAGGGCATGACAGGGGCATTTTGCTTCACAGAACTCAGCAACAAGGAAGGAAACAGAGGCTCTGGAATGAAGGCAGCACCACAGGCAATCACTATCTCATTTCCAACTCTATTGCTCCACCAGTGACCTGGACCTCCTCCCTGTGTAGGTCAGTCGATGAACCATCTTGTCTGCTCCGGGTGGCAGACCTGGAGCAAGCAGAAAGTTGTGCCAGAGGCCTCAAGAGGTCCCTTCTGCCCACACCTCTATGATTTTCCATGGCAGAGTAACCATTATTAACTGGGAAGCATGCTCAGGACTCTGTGTAAGTGAGGTTCTGCTCAAACTAACCCAGCTGAAACTGATTTTTTTAACCTGTCTCTGCACCGATGGGGTTATTTCTCAGAGAACTCATTCCTTGTGGCATGAGAGAGCTGGCAAGGACAAGCAGCCTTAGGAGGGATAGGACTTCCTTTTTCAACAGCAGCATGGGTTTGTGTCATCCTGAACTGCCCAATGTCACAGCTTTCCCAGCTACCAGACCATTTCAGTGGGTCTTACAGATCCTCTTCAGAATGCTTTGTTAGAATCCTGATCCTCCTTGTAGAGCTGACACCTCCTGTCACATGGTGACCCTCAGCCAGAAACTGCTGCATTAATGACACCGGGTTACTGAGCAGTGGCCAAGACACGTATTTTCAAACACTTGCTGGAAATTACAACAATAAAGACAGTCTGTTGACCTGATTTCAGGCAACATGCAGTGTGAAGGCAAGTAACTGAAAACTGTTAGCTGCACATAACTTGTTGTGAGGGTCTTCAACAATGTGACAGGGATGTTATTTACCACCATTAATGTTTTCAGAGGTTCTAACTCAGCAAGGGATTTCTTATGAAACATTTTTTCCCCCTTTGGGACGAGTCAATCACAGATTTTTCCCTAAGGAAGGAAAGCCTTCAATCTTTCTCCAGCTTTAAGGAAAATGGTCAACTCCTGACAGTCTTGAGGAACCAACAACTACACAGCCTACACCTTGTCTTTTCTCTGATGTCTGGTGCAGTTTCAGAAGGTTTTCAGGCTGTTATTAAATTCAGTTCCTTCTAGTTGACTCAGCTGCAGAGATTTACAATCATTTCAGTGAGAAAATCTACACTGTAAAATACTTGCTAAGGTGGAATGACCAATGTGCCCGATCAGTGGATTGATTCATGAGTGAAGCTACTCCCATGCCCAACACGCTGCAGAACCGAATCTGGCTCATAAAAATAAGGGAATATTTGTAAGCTCACTCAGCATTTCCAGGAACTGTATGCAGTTTCCACTGCAGACTCTATAACAGGGTGAGACAAGGCACCACTGATGTGGAGGGGAAGGTTTTTCTGTTGATTGCTTTGCATGTAACAAACAGCCCAGCTGAGTGAAGCTCCGGAATTCTGGTGGGTCCTGCTGGCACACAGCTCTGCTCATCCAGCTGTGGCTTAAGGGCCCCTCAGAGGAGCAGCGTGGTCTCCCCAGCCCCTGGCAGAGCCTCTCCCTGGGCTGGAGTGGCATCTCCAGCACCCACTAGGTGGTGGTCTGGGATAATAAGAAGGAAGCCTCGAGAGCAGAGGGATGGAAGAGTTGCTTGCCATGAGGGGCTGAAGGGATATGTCAAAACACAGGATCTGGGGCACAGTGCTAAAAACACCACAGCACGGTCCTTGAGTCATCATTACCTTGCCGATGTTTTCTCTCAGATGAAACAAGCTGAGTTGTTCCAAGTTGTGACTCATTTCCAGCCCAGTGCATGTGTGCAAGGACAACCAAGTGCACTTATAAACACAAAGAAATGCCTTAGAAGCATCCACAGTCTGAGGTTCACATCTCTAATTTACCTACAATGTTAGTGCTGCTCCTGAGCTGTGACTCTGCCAGGCACACTGACCCAGGACTTGGGTCACTGCCCTGGTGTCCTCCTAACTCTGTGGGTGCTCTCCATGACATCAGAGCCTGAAGGCCTGAGCAAAGCTGTCAGTAATTAGGGCTCTTCAGGGGCTGAACTAAAAGGCTTAGAAATCTTACTCCCCTCCCTGCATTGCTGGGAGACCCTGGCAGTTTGAGCCTGTGTTTGGCACAACCCAAGAGCTGAAATGCAAGGAGCATCTGCCTCTGCAGCCATCATAGTGTGCCAGCAAAATGGGACCTGCACACCCATTCTCTGACAGCACTTGGGAGCACCTTTTATCCTAGGACTTTGTTTTCTTGAAGTGCTTTCCCGAGCTGGTGGAGCAGTACTGGCACACAGACCCCTGACACTGGGTTACTGAGAAGTGGTCCATCCTTCCTCTCCAACCTTGGAGAGGTTCAAATTTAGCTGGATCAAATTCGACTGAATAACCTCATCTAACTTTGAAGCCAGATTTGTTCCAAGCAACAACTTAAAGTATAAAATGTCTTGCTCTTTCTATGATTCTGTGATATCTCTGATTTGTCATGCTTAAAAGAGTGTCTGAAAGGAGCTGTGCAGGTAGAGGGGGAAGATGACACGGACAGTTATAACTGCAACTCAGTGTCCTTCTGAACAGGATTAATGTGAAAAAACACACAAGACAACATTTGTGCTGTTTGATCTTAGAGTTCACTGCCCACAGTGCATGCACACAGCCCCAGCCTCCAGAGACCAGCCGCTGATACGGAGCCTTCTTCCTTCTGAACATAACCACTAGAGGGGGAAGCAAGCACTTGGTTTTTCACAATTTCTTCCTGCAAAATTGTCCTTTCAGGGTTTAGGATGTGCTTATACAATTCCCTGTGTTCTTGCCTCTCTGTTTAGCGCCTCTGAATGAGCACCTGCTTTAGTACCCTGTGCTGTAACAACCAACCTCAGGATTCCAGCCTATCTACATTTAAAGAAGGACCCACACCAGACTAGTAAAGAAAGGCCATAACTCTGGAGGAGTCTAGTCAGAGAATCACAGCCAGGTTTGAAATAGAAGAGACCTTAAAGAGCATCTTATTCCATACCCTGCCTTGGGCAGGGACACCTCCCATTAGACCAGGTTGCTCCAAGCCCTGTCCAACCTTCCAGTGATGGGGCAGCCACAGCTTCTCTGGGCAACCTGTGCCAGGGCCTGCCCACCCTCACAGCCAAGAATTTCCTCTTAATATCTAATCTAAATCTCTCCTCCATTCCTGTTTGCTCTATTGCTAACTACCTGTGTAAAAAGTCACTCTTCCACTTCTTTTAAGTTCCCTTTAAGTATGAAAGGCTGCAATGAGGTCACCCCAGAGCCCTCTCATCTCCAGGCTGAACTCCCACAGCTCTCCCAGCCTGGCTCCAGACCAGAGAGGCTCCAGCCCTTGGAGCATCTCCGTGGCCTCCTCTGAACTTGTTCCAGCACCTCCATGTCTTTCTGATGTTGGGCCCCAGAGCTGGAGGCAGCACTGCAGGGGGGTCTCACCTGAGAGGGGCAGAGGATCAGAATCCCCCCTTCACCTGCTGCCCCTGCTGTGGGATCAGCCCAGCACATGGGGGGTTTCTGGGCTGCCAGTGCCCATGGCCAGGTCCTGTTGAACTCATTCCTATATATGCTCCTTGAAGGGATCCTTTTTCAGAAAAGGGAGAGGGATCAGGATTATTTTGTTGCTGATATCAGTTTTTGACATGATAACATCAAAGGCAATGAGGGTCATTTGGGATGTGTGTTCAGTGTTGCTGTCCTGCCACAGCCTGGGGTGCCACCTCTGGGAATTCATTAATTAATCAGACCCAGCCTGGGGGTGGAACAGGGGAGGATGATTTCCCCCAGCTTTTCACCTCCTGTTCTTCCTTCAGACCTGTTAGAATGGGGCCATTTTTGGTGGTAATTTTCTGCTCCAATAGTTTGGACATTGACCCGTGAACAACTACAGGACCCTGATAAAGTGACAGAATATTTGTGGCAACTCCAGAGAGGAGCAACTTATTGCAGTTTTCTGGGCCCTGGCTACTATTTATCAGACACTGCTCCTCATTAGACAGCACCCTCAGGGGGAGGAGGAGAAAAGCAGAGCAAGAGGAACCGTGGCCACTCAAACTGCTGCTCAGCCAGAGAAACTCGTAGCAGTCACCCCTACATAGAAGAAGAAATCAGAAAACAAATCAGTTTGCATAGTGATGGATGAAAGGGAAATGCAGCCCTCACTAGGGAGGAAGAGGCAGGGCCAGAGAGGCAGGGCCACCTTATCTCCATCCCCATGTGAGCTGTGAGATATGTGGAAAGATTTCAGCTGCCACTCCAGGTGGTGATGATGCCACTCCCTGGTGATGAGATTGCTCTGGTGCTGGGATATCGTGGCCCATGGTATGAAACTAGAGGGTAGTGAAGCCAAGCAACTGGGATCTCTGTGGGCATTGACAAGGGGATTGGGAAAAGGACAGAAACTCTCAGCCCCTGGAGACAACTCCTGTCAAGTTTGAAGGAAAGGTCTTCCCTCAAGGATGACACAGTAGTGTGCCCAAGCAGATGGACTGCCACAGAGAAAGGTATCCTGTACCTGAGAGAATTAGCTGTGCTGAAGGTACTCTATAAGGATTCAAATAACAAGCAGTCCCCTGTAGATCCTTTCAGTGTCCAGTGCACACACTCCACGTGGAGGATGTTTGTACAGAGCACACCAATGGTCATACTCCTTGCCAATGATGCTAATGGAAGGAGAACAAACAGTGCCTCAGGTGAGCACCCAGCTCTGGCAATAAGAAGATCATCTTTGTTCCTCCCTACTGACCTGTGCCTTGGCTGTGCAAAGACTGTCCAAGGCTGTGGACAGACTCCAAAGGCTCGAACAAAACTGGAGAGGAATTGTCCCGTGCCCCACCAGTATGGACCAGAGTCTCTGCTATTGGGAGCAAGTGCTGGAGCTTCAGTACAAACTGGAGTCCAGGGCAGTCCCCACTGACATTGCTAATGAGCTCTTCTCCATTCCTTTGGCAGCAGAGTGCAGGCCACAGTTTGCTTTCCCCTGGAGGGGTGTGCAGTACACCTGGAACCAACTGTACCAGGGATGGAAACAGCCCCACCGTTTGCCATGGACTGATCCAGACTGCAGTGGAGAAGGGTGAGGCTCCAGAACACTCAGAGTACACTGATGACCATTGTGTGGAGCAACACAGCAGGGGAAGTTTTTGAGAAAGGGGAGAAAATAATCCAGATCCTCCCAAAGATCAGTTCTGCCATAAAAAAAGGTAAGATCAAGGGGCGTACCCAGGAAATTCAAGTTTTAGGAGTAAAATGGTGAGATGGATCATCAGATTCATTCCAATGGATGTGGTTAAAAAAATAGCAGCTATGTCCTTACTGACCAGCAAGAAGTGTCCCACAGCAATGGTATGCAGGTGATGGAATAGAGTGCAGTTATAGTCTCACCTTCTGGATTCTCGCTCACAGGTCCCCCTGGGGCTCCTGGGACGTGGGATGGGAGTATTTTGACAGTCTTCAGACTCTGAAGTTGAATTTGAGCCTGATGCAGTGAATGCTGGAGCAGTGCCGGCCCAGCCACTGATGTGGCTCATGTTACCAAGTGGGGAGGTGCAGATCTCCAGGACAGGTACTCTGAGGGAATCAGAACAGTTCTCAGGCCAGCAGGGACCTGGGCACTGTGTCCTGGCATGGCTTTGGCAAGCAGGGCACGGGGCTGCTGTGTTTGCAAAGCAGAGCCCAGAGCCCGTGGGGAAACACAGGCACCCCCTGCTTCCCACCCTGCTTCCTGCAGGGGAGGGGCAGCCCTGCTCACACTCTCCAGGCTCAGGTTGTTCTGCCATTAAGAGCTACCATTTTGTTTGTGTTTCCAGTGTTCATTACCCCCTTTACAGGTTTTGTTTCGAGTCCCAAGGCTCTGTGGATGGTTGTGTGCCAGTCCTGAATTCCAGAAAGAGGTGGTGTGGGCAGCAGCCCTCGGAGGCTCCGGGGACTGCAGGGAGATAAGGACACCTTGGCTGCTTCTGCTGGCTCTGTTTGGCCTGTCCAAAACTCACATTGTACTTGGGGAATGGCTATTGCTCATGACCATTTGGACACAGTTCACCTCCCCATGCAAGACCGAAATTGGGTATTTAATGCAGGGCCCTGATGAATCCTCCTGGGGCACTGGGGAACCTTCGTTCCACTCCTGGCACCACTGCTGAGTTCCCTACAGGAACTGACCAGGACAAGAGCTCTTTGGCAGTGGACCAAACTGCAGCAAAAAGTTTTGAATGCTTGCAAGAATTTCCTGATTGAGTGCGCCCAATTGTGCTTAATTGTATTTGAGGAGATTACATAGACCTTGGAGGACACTACAAGGGGGTCAGTAGGTTTGCTGCCCGGCAGGTGCCTGCACTGATCTCTCTGCCCCTGTCAAGGGGGTGGCAATAGATGTTCAGCCTGTGTGGCAATAAACACAACCCGTGTGTATGCTGTCAGCAGTACTTCTGCTGCATTCTCTGCTAGTGTCAGCTTCTCCAGTTACTGTGTTTCAGTTGTTTTGCACACCACCAAGGCCTCCTCCTAGAGGGGAAACGCTGCACCTGTGTTTTGGATCTCAGGCTTGCATTCCGACTGGCATCCTGTTGTACAGGAGTGGTTTGTCCCTCACTCACCTGGGTGGGCAGTCACCCCATCCTGCACTATCAGATCTGGGTATATCCTTGTAGAATTATTGTGTAAATACTTGAGTTTAGTAATTCCTTTGTTTTATTTCTGTTCTCCTTGCAGTAGATACAGAGCACCCGTGGTGTGTTTGCATCCGAGAGCTTTCCCAGTCCATATCCTGATATGCTGCCTTCTGTCTCAGTGCTATGTGTGCTGTTTGAGCACGATGGCATGTGCTGCTTCTACACAACTGCTGAGCCAGCTGCACTGAGAGAGACTCTGACATCAGCAGGACTCCATGTAATGACTGGGGCACCATGTCGGTGATGCCCTGCTGGCTGAATGGTTTAATACCACAACAGAAGGACGGGGTCATTTACCTCATAGCATTGCATGTTTATCCCTTTCCTGTATGATTTGCCATGTGCCTTTGCACACTGTTACATTCTCTATTTCTGGTCCTGGTGGGAAAGCCTTCCTTAAGTGAGGGGGTGGAATTGAGGATAGAATACTCTTCTGGAAGATTTCCCTATGCAGAGACAGAGTTATTCATTTAAGAAAGCCTTCCTGGCTAAAAGAAACATCTTTCTCAAAGGCAGCTTTGATGTTTTCTTCCCCTGCATTCCAGAGAGGCTCCCAGGTTCTCTTACTGGTATGTGAGGAGAAAGATAACACTCACAGATGTGTTATGGGTCTCTGTGGCCAGTGGGGAGGGCCAGCACTAATAAAGCCTGAAGAAGAGCAGGGGGCAAGTCTTTCTCAGGCCCAGTGTGTTTCAAGCACCACTAGGACTTTGCTTGTAAGTGAAGTGTCTTTGACTTTGGAAATAAATTTTATGCAGTCCTTCCACTGCCTGGCATTTTGGGGGTGCCTGCATGTTATCTTACTTCACATAGATGCACAGGTACCCAAGAGCTGGGCTACTGAAGAACATCACAGCAATGGACAGGTGGGCCAAGCTGCCCAGAGTAAAGTGCCTCAGGTGGATCTGAACTGGCAACATAGGGTGAATTATTTCCAGCTCGATTAGCCCATGACACCTCAGGTCATCAGGAAAGAGATGCAGCATACAGATGGGATCATCATCAAGGGGTGAAATTATCCACAGTCTCCCAGGCTTTCCATGACTGTGAATCATGTGCTGCAACCAAGCAGGGCCAAGCAGGTCAAGTCCCTGTGGTGTGGGGGACAATTCTCAAAACATAAATCTGAGGAGGCCTGGCAGATTGAGCCCATCACACTCCCCAAAGCCACCAAGGCAAGTGCTGTGTGGTGACAATGGTGGAAACAACCACTGGAACAGGTTTTTCTTTCCTTTTCCTTTGCACTCAGGGGGCCCACGTGGGGCTCAGCACAGAGGTCAGTGAACATCATCCTGTTTGTGCCCCAGGGTGCTGGGTTGTACATCTGGTTTTGTGGGTCAAAACCAGTTTTTTCCTCTGTATCATTGTATTCATTGTAATCTTTCTATTAAATTGTAATTCTGACTTATAATCTCTTTTTGAGTTGGGTTCATGTGAGGGTTCATTTGTCCTGCCAGTTTAGCTTTAAACCAGCACAATATGTCACCTCTGCCAGAAAACAGCACCTTTCAGGATCTGGACTGGGAGCTGCAGTTTGCCCCTCCGAGGAGAGGTTGGCCTCTGTAAGCAGGGGGGGCATTGCAGGGAATCCCCTGAGCACCAAAGAGCCCCTCAGCTCCACTAAAGCTTTCCAAAAAGCTCTGAAGGATTGGATGAGCTTCCACAGAGCAGCAGCTGCAAGGTCAGACCCAGCAGCTCTGGGCACCTGAGTGCAAGCACAGCTTTTTGCACTCCTGCCTGGGATCCAGAGCAAGGGCAGTGTTTGTGAACACCAAGACTGATTCTGCACCAAAGGTGCCTTGATCTCCACAGTTCAGGAAACACCACAAACACCCACACTGTTGCAGTGACACTTTGCATTATCAGTGCCCAGAGCAGCAGCACTCCTTCCTCCCAACCCACACACGGAGGGGGATGGCACTTCCCATGCTGGACTCTTTAAAAAGAGTGTTCAGATTGTTGCTGCCCTTCTGCTCATGAGGATGGTGAAGCCCTTCACGTTCCAAGCAGATCAGAGCCACACTGGGTGTGTTTATGACAGCTGATGTAGAGTTGGCCCATGCTGCTACTTGTTTATCTGTAGAGCCAGAAAGGAAATGTTTTGAGTGGAAAATGAGATGTCTAAGATGCAGGACAATGGCAGACCTTGCTCAGGCACTGTTCTTCTCTGCAAAGCAGCATTTCTGACTGCCCTGTACCTCAGTGGCCTAAAATAATTAGAAGCACAAAGCTGCTGAATAACTGAGCCATTCCTTCCTTGCTAATAGTGTGATCCTGACAGAGGCAGGAAGGCTGCAAATGATGTGGCTGTAATAAAGGCAGGCTATGACAGGTGTAGAGTAACTGTGGCAGGTTCCTCACTGGCTTTCACCCAGCTAGAGGTCAGATTTGTGGAAACTGGTTCCTGCAAATTAGCAGAGAAGCAAACAAGATAGGTGATCTCCCATGACTTCTCTAGAGTTGCAACAAACTCACTCCACCTGCCCTTAACATCCCTCTTTTTCTTGGTGCCCCTAGGACAAAAAGTGTAATAAAAGTCGAACAAATTAGTCTATAATGGACACAAAATAATTTCCTAGTTTTCTTTACTTGTCCTGCTGAGAGAACTGCAGAAGATTTTCAGAATTAGCACATTCCTGAGTCTTGCTGGTTTATTACACAATTGTGACTGTGATCTGTAACAGGCACTAATGCAAAAAAAAAAAAAATCCTAAAGAGATCTGAAATGCTGCCACAGTCATCAATCTAAAGCAAGGCTTTGGTTCTAATCATCACTCCTAAAAGGCTTTGCTTTGAGTTCTGCCTCCCCGTTTGGATGCTACCGACTCCAGAAAAGGTGTGAAAGAACTGGAGAGTCAAGAAAAGGCAAGAGCTGGAAAGACAGAAGAATTCTCAGTTGTGCAGTCAAACTGAGATCATGTCAGTGGCCTCCCCCATAGTAAGTCCATAGTGTACAAATCTCTGATTGTGTTTCTTCATCCATGCTTGGTCAATGTTGCTGAATTAGTCCTGCCAGTCCTCAGTTTTCTCTTCTGGCTCTTCTTTACTACACAGTATCTTCACAAACTGGACTGGATTCAAAGGGAGCCAGAATATTCACAACTTGGAATAGCCTGTTAGGTAGGTTACATCCCTACACCAAGGGTACCAGCCCTGCCAAGATGGAGAAGAGATCTGAATTCATCTCCCACAGCTCTTGAGAAAACCTTCATTGCAGACTGAGCGGGCACTTCCAAACTTTTCTTTGTAAGAGGCAGATTTATAACTGCCTATGGACAAACCTGTAAGATATTTATTGTTTTGGCAGGAGAAAAGAAAGAAAACTCAGGTATCTATAAAATTGTTTCTCAAAGGCATATTTCAGTACGAGTGAATTTCTCTGTTGAAGCAGTGCTGGCATCTTAGACTATTCTGGCTTTTCTCTAAGGTGTCCGTTCATTGTAGAAATGGAAATGATAACTTTTACTCAGGGACAAACGAAGCACTTGCTGTAAAGCACTGATGGGAGCAGTGCCTTGGGATGCTGTGCATGGGAGTTGTGCTGCAGCTTCTGGCTGCAGAGCCCACATTTACACCCTTGCACAGGACACTTGACTGGAGGGCAGACGTGCTGTGCTGTCTGTCTCCACCAATGGCCTTTCCAGAGGGATTGGATCACCACCTTCAGAGAGGCCCTTGTGGTACCACAGCAGCCTAAGGCAAGCAACCACTCTCATGAATGAAAAATTAACAGTGCCCCACACATTGGTGTGTGGGATACACAAGCAGCACACAGGGCAGCACCACCTCAGTGGTCTGTGAGGGCATCCCTAGGAAGGCGGTGCCCGAGGGATGCCACACGGCAGCCACACGGTGAGCGGCTCTGCCACGGGCTCAGCCTCGGCCAGCAGACACGGTACAAGGACAGCACAGACACCACCCCGTGCTGCGAGTCACTGCTCAAGTGTTTAGAGTTTGGGATGGAGCTCATTTGGCCTTTTTAGGGACCCCAGTGCATGAGTGTGTGTGCTCTACGGTCCAAAGGGTCGTTGTTCCTGGCAGACACACAATGACCAGCGGGAGCCCCTCTTACCCCCAGGACAGACTCGAGTGCCCAGCACTGCCAGCCCTGACCTCAGACCTCCTGGCTCCTTCCTGCGGCCCCCTCGCCGGAGCTCTCCCTGCCCTGGGGCATCACTGCCCGGGGCCCCCCCGAGCCGGGCCAGTGCCTGCCCCGGCCGTGCCGCTCCCTGCTTCGCACTGGGAGAGACCCCCAACCCCCTTCCCTGCTCGGGGCTGGGACAGACCCCCCAACCCCGCTCCCTGCTTCGCACTGGGAGAGACCCCCAAACCCGCTCCCTGCTCAGCAATGGGAGAGACCCCCAACCCCTTTCCCTGCTCGGCAATGGGACAGACCCGCAACCCCTTTCGCTGCTCTGAGCTGGGAGAGACCTCCAAACCCGTTCCCAGCTCGGGGCTGGGACAGACCCCCAACCCCTTTCCCCGCTGGGTGCTGGGACAGCCCCGTCCTGCCCATCGCGCTCCCGGCCCGGCTCGTGGGGAGCAAGGAGCGGGCTGTGGATGTGCTGCTTGCGCTTAACCCCTCCTCTCCGAAGGGTTGCTTTCCGCCCTCAAAAGCCCCGTGCCCGGCGTGCTGAGAGCCGGGAGTGGGCAGAGCCTGTCACTCGACCTGAGCTTGGCTTCTGAGCCAGCCTGAGTTTCCCCTGCCCCCCGAGCCCTGCACAGGCTTCACTCCGGCTCTGCAGTGTGAAGGTTTGGGGAGCACCCTCTAAAGGTAATGCCGCTGCTCGATTTTGCATGAAGACTTTGTTAGTCATACAGGAGATCCCAAATGCAGGCAGGACTCCTGGGAAGCATTAAAGGTGTTGAGGGACTTGAAAAGACCAGGAAATACACTTTCTCATTTCTGGTTTTCAGAGACTTCGTGCCATTTCCCACGGTCACAGGGATGGGGGGTGAGGGAATGGGATATCACTAATGGGATATCACAATGTAATTTATCCTCACAGATTTGATGTGAATCCTGGTTTGTTCACACACTTCTGACCTTTGAGAAACAGCTTTGCTCTTGGGCTGCATGTAAGTTAAGGCAGGATACTGGCTATGTCACTACACTCCATCAGGCTTTTATGTTTTCTACAACAGCTGTGCAACATACTCATCTGAACCAGAATGTAATTTGTTTTTGTTCTAGAGGCCTGGTTGGTGAGACTGAGCAAGCACGACCTCTTTGAATTTCAGTCTCTCTTCTGACATCACATTTTAAAGTATCTGAATTGCAAAGTGCTAACAGAACTCCCCTATCAACTTGTTTTTGTTTTGAAACAGTATTTTAAACCTGTGGATGAAACATATATGCATAAAAAACTTGTCCAAGGGGGCGTATCATGGAATTGAAGCCTTGCTAAATAACCTTGTTACTGAGTACATACATAAAATGCTTCAGAGAACACTTCATTGTATAGTATTGCAAGGGAATCAGCGATGGCACATTCGAAGTGTGAAGCAGTTTCCAGGATTTACAGCTGTGTAATTCCCATGGAATTCAGTCCCTCTGGTTAGCACTGGCTGTATGCTCGTGACCTGAATGACATTGTAGCTCAAGGCTTTCTGCTCAGACTTTCAGGCTTGCTGCTCAGACACTTTTCTCACCTGCTCACAGGGAACTAAATAAGCCTGCCATGAGCACAGATTCGGGAGGTGAGAGCATGTGCCTGCATGGGAAGGCACCGGGAAGAGGTGAAAATACCTGAAGAGAGTCAGAGAGAGAGGTGGGTGTTGGGAGCACACACAAGCTTTCAGACCCTCAGCCAGGATTCTTGCACTGTTGAAAGGCTGGCATTCATCAGCATTACTTTATCATTCAGGTCTTTAAGTGAGAAGAGACTGTTAGTTGTTTGACCAATTTTACACAAGGTAAAGGTTTTGAGTTAACCCAGGGTGAGGAGAGGGTGTCCAGAGCTGGTCACTGCAGAGGTGCAAGGAATGGAAGCATCTGGGGAACTGGTTTCTTGTGCTCAGCATGGCCAGAACTGAAGGAGAGGTCAGTTCTGTTGGTGCCCATGCTGGAGCTTTGCCCTTCTTGTTGCTCTGCATTGACAGTCAGC
The DNA here is from genome assembly GCA_013400415.1 of Scytalopus superciliaris. NCBI lineage: Eukaryota > Metazoa > Chordata > Aves > Passeriformes > Rhinocryptidae > Scytalopus > Scytalopus superciliaris. The sequence continues at coordinate 172,685 of VXBX01000650.1, read as the reverse complement.
AGAGCTAAAAAAATAATGTTACAAAGCAGAGTCAAGTAGGCAGGACGTTGTTCCAGAGGTACCTCTTATCACAGTGCTAAATGAGGGCTGAGCAGATACTGTAGGTGTCCTGGCAAATGTATGCAATTCAGGGGAGCAAAGCAGAGCAGCAGCCTGGCAAGCAAATAAACACACCACTGGTTTGCTTCCCAAGTGCTTCAGTGTGGTCTGCTGCCATGGAGAGGAGTGGAATTTTCCACCTGGTTACTCAGACAGTGTGTGCCATGCTCCCGGCTCCCCACCATGGCTGCTTGCAGATGCCTGTTTAGCTGCGGGCTATGAACGGTGAGATTTCTCAGGGGCTTCTCCTAGGTCAGGAACAATCACTGGAAAAGTAGATCAGGGAGCTCACAGAGGAGGTGGCCTGATAAGCTGGGAACGTGCCTTCCCTTTGGCTCAGTTTCTTTAATGAGCTGTGAGACAGCTTGTGTTGCCTCTGTTGACAGTGTGCAGCCAGCACAGCACCACTCCAAGCTTCTCTGAGCAAGGACTTGGGCCCTGCATGCCTGGCTGATCTCTGCCTGACACCCACAGCCATCTGGGGCCACCACATCTCCCATCTCCTGTATGATCCATGACAGGGGATGGGGAGAAAGCTCCTCGTCCAGGAACTCTGCAAGCGTGTTTGGTTGGAGGCAGGAGGGATCCCGAAGTGTGACTACCCATACACAGCTGTGCTGTGTGCAGTGGGTTTGGAGCACCCTTCCCATGTGGGGAGACCTTCCAAATCACAGCCCAGTAGTCTGTGCCTGCTGCCTGCAGGGACCAGGGAGATTCAAGCATCAGATCTGTGCTCCAGTGGGTGAAGCATGGTCAGCAAACACTTCTGTAGCACCAAAGGGGGACAAAACTACAGTAGCTCTGAAGAACTGTGAGAAGGGAAGGCCATGCTTCCCACTGTAATAAAAATTAACAAAGATGTAATAGAAAGGGAAAAGCTTATGAAGCTCAACCTGTTCAACTGTTAATTTGAAAGCTGGTTTACGGACTTCAGACTGTGTTAATATATTCAGGTCTATAAAAGAGTGATCTGGCAGAAATCCTGACTGGACAAGAGCCAAAGATAGGCAGATAACCACATATGCCTTTGTTATAAGATACCATTCTCTGATGACAGTTTGGCAAGGAAATGCACTTTGTGTTACCTGCAGTCCCAAAGAGAGATTCTCTATCTTTCTGATACAGCTTCCAGGAGATGTTCCACAGCAGGAAAGATGTGGAAACTCCTTCTGCATCTGGGAACCTTTGAGTTCTCCAAGTGGGAGGTCTTACAGCAAGACTCTATCCCAAGGTGAACAGATGTTTTGCCAAAATTAGGAGCCTAAGAAACATGTCAAAGGAGTGTCATTAAAAGAGTGAAATAAAGTCTCTGGAGAAGAGAGAGGTAGAGTGTGCTTTTCCTAGAGAAAACTTGAAAGGATTAGAGACAAGTCCACCAGGAGTGGTTGAAAGCAGATGATTTTAGGGGATTCTGAAATTCAGTGAACAAAAGCCAAGGGTGGAGATTTCCTCTAGAGCTCCTTATTTTCTGAAGTCTTGCAGTTCTTAATTATTCTCCTTCCAGAAAGCCACTGAATAATGGGATAGACTCCTAATGGAAAGCAAATTGCAAAATCAGACCCCAGAAGTCAAAACAATCCTTCAGTGTGTAGTCTAAGCTCTCACTTGGGAGGAGAGGAGGAGAACCCGTGTGAATCTGTGCCGAGGAAAGGGATTATTTACGGGGGCACCCAGAAAAAACTTGGAGGTGCTGCTGTCCCAGTGACAGCTGCAGGATCATCCACCACCTTGACTTAAGGTTTTCATTCTCATTTTGGCCTCTAAGATCATGTCTGCAGGTGCTGCAGGCCCGAGGGTTTGCCTGTCTGTGGTGATTCAGCTGCAGCCTCTCGGTGTGGCAGCGTTAGGAGGGCCAGGGCAGCCCCCCTGCAGCAGCAGCTGGCTGCTGCTTCCTGCTCATCAGGCATCATTGCCAGGGTCAGGCAGACCCAGGCTTATATAATTTGCCTGAAATTGTGGTGAATTCATGACCACCAAAAGAGAGTAATGCAGGTTCTGAAATTTTTCTAAATAGTATATTCTACTTAAAAGAAAATTAATTAACACGGGGCTATTCCTGTCCTGAAAAAGGAGGTCAGACTAGATGATCACACTTGGTCCCTTTTGTCCTTGTAATACATATACACATATACAGCATTGGGAACTGCTGGAGAAGAGCACGATACCAATAGTAATACCATGCAAATAATGCCAAAGAAAATGGGCCAAGTTAAATTTGGACAAATATATCATCAGAGCAACAGAAGTAAAGCATTTCCCTCCTGTTTTCTCAGCTCAGACAGCCCACAGTAGCATCAGAGCAAGCTACTTGAAACAACAGAAAGGCTTTGTGACATCCTCCAGTTTTTACAACTCACTGATAGAGGATGCCCAAATGCAAGTCATGTGCTGTTGCTGAAGTACCTAATTGCCAGTTCATACATTTCATGTTATTGACACGAAACAGGATGTACATGAAGGTGCTGCATTGGAGAGTTTCATCCACAAAAACAAACCACGCTCAGCACAAATAATAATTGTGTCCACTGGTGTTCAGAAGTTACTGCTGATGCTGTCAAGGGCTGTTGGGTTTTTTGTATGGCTTGGCTACATAAAAAATGTATTAAAATAATATGGTTTCTCCTAAGTACAGCTCTCTCAAGGCAGCTGCTCTTCTAGTTTTGACCTCCCTGCTACCACAGTTGTCCTATGGAATACCATCATGCTGCACTGAAGATGCCATTTCTCCCTTCATGGCTTCCCAGGGACCTTCTAACATCACTCAGCCAGAGACTGTTCCAGAGTGATTGCTTCCAACCCAATAACCTGTGTTTCCCAAGAACCCCATAATGGAGTTGGGATTCCCTTTTCCCTAACCATGCTTGGTTGCCCCATCATGACCCAGCTGTGGTGGTGGGAGCCTGGGGAGCTGGGGAAGAGCAGCAAGAAAGTGATGCTGGAGAGGGAACAGAGCAGAGAAAGAGCGAAGTGAGAAAAACTGCAAAGGTGAATAATCCAGGCTCACTAGAGATAAGCCTGGGGACAGCACAGTGATGTTTGAGGGGGGTTGGCTGTCTCTGTGAAGGCAGGGGATGGAGATCAATGTGGCAGCAAAGATACAAGGGTTATTCATGTGTTAGAAACCATGAAATTATCTGAGAATGGTCGTGTTGGAATTAGGGCTCCCCCTTCCAAAAAGGTGGTGTTATCAATACACCAACTGAAGTGCACCCACACCAATGCCTGCAGGATGACAACAAACAGGAGGAGCTGGAAGCCATGGCATAGCTGGAAAACTGGGGGAATGGCTGCACTTGATGATCTCAGAGGACTTTTTCAACCTGAACAATAGCCTGGACCAGGGAAGAAACCACCTCAGATTGACCCTCACTACTTGAAAACCACTCAGAAGGAACGAGGTGAGATCAGGCAAGGCAGGAGATGAAGGGATAAGGTCAGATCACATTCATGTCACTCTGTTGTGGATATTCAGCTAAACTTCCAGTCTGAATTTCTTCTTGCTGGGTAGATAGTAGTTTTCAGAAATAAGGATCTGGAGAAAGGAACAGGGAAAGGCCCAGCCATTGTATCTACATTGGCTTCTGTCTCCTCCAAGGGCAGCTGTGGCAAGGCACATCCACCTTGTGCTGTTTCAAAGACTATCCTTCTCCACAGCAGGAAATTCTCTTACTGAAGGAATTTGCATGAGAGTTTCAATGCATGTGTGTCTGCAGAGCAGCCAGAGCAATTGGGCAAGTCTGGAATTCAGCTCTCCAAACCTGTAAGTGACTGCAAGAGAACTGCCTAGTTCTAGTAAAGAAGAAGAATCTCACATAGGTGTGAAGAGTTGTGTAATAGTTAAAATGCCAGTAGACCATAAAGAAGGCAGCTCTGGTACTTTGCTTTTATAACTGATCTACTGCAGAAGCAGAAAGTTATTTCCCAGCCACCAGAGCAAAGAACACAAACTCTGTGCTGACACTGAGGCAGGCAGCTGATGCCCGTTGGCACCCAGACTGAAACTCCACCGTGCACAGGAACTGCAGCAGTGCAGAAGGGAGAGCTGCCCAGTCTGGGGGCACGAGAACCAGGGGGGCAGTTAGGGCCAAACACAGGCTGCAGCAGGCAAAGCAGAGGTGTGAAGGAAGGAGACATCCAGTCTGCTCAAGGAAGGGAAGAAAAGAAATTAAAACCCAGTGCCATGTTGGAACTGTCTCTGTGCTGCACAAGCCATGTCAGAAAGCTGCATTCCCAAGCCATGGGAAAATACAAAATACAGTAGAGTTAAATGTACAAATACAATAAGGCAAAAGAAAAAAAAAATAATCTTTAGAAAGAACTTTTTTATTGCATGAAACCTGAATCAAACCTCTTTCAAATGGATCAGGCAGAACAACTGCTAAGCAGTTTGTAGTGCTGCTGACAAGCACGGGGCTGAGAGGAAGAGCCAGAGGTGGATTTGGGCAGGGAAGAAAAACCAAATGACTCCTCACCCCTATTGCCATGCTGGGGGAACCAGATGAGTGCTCAGGGTGGAGCAAGGGCTTCATTCTGCAGTGGCAATGCACTCTCCCAAGCTGTTTGAGACCATGGTGTTTCTGTCAGGCATCACCAGAGTGACCGCTGTGGGAATCTGCAGTTACACTGGCTGGGCCAGTACAGTGATTTACAGACTGCTAAAATAAACAAAGGCCCACAGCAAATCACCCAAAGTCCTGGAGCAGAACTCCCCCCTCGGAGTGTGAGGCACAAGATCCCTGTGCACCCGGGAGAGGCAGAAACGGGAGCTGGGATTCAAAATAGCTGGAACGCCTCAGTCACATCCACTCTCAGCAGAACAAGGAGAAAATGAGGGCACTTTTGAATGACAGAAACTTTAAGGAACTCACAAAACTTTGTCTCACTCATCAGTTGAAACTGCCCAGCCAAAATAATTTTTGTCACTGGAGATACAACTTTTTAATTTCCCCTTCTTTGTTTTGTTGTCCCATCAGAAATTCTAACCAAACCATGCTGGCAGGTGCTGTCAGTAAGGGTGGCACTGCAGGCCCTTCCTCTTTTAGCCCTCTGGGCCCTCTCCTGCCTGACCTTTGCTGTCCCTCAGGCTGCATGCAGGACAATGCACCAAGGCAGCTTGGCTACATGGGGATGCTGCAGAGCAACATGAGAGCTGAAGCCCATAAAACAAGGTTAAAAATTATGAGAGGCACTCACATGAAGAAATGTTGTAGCTCAGGAAGGAGTAAATTTACATCAGGCTGATTCAAAACAAAGCGTTTTTTTTACATTTCTGAATTTTCCTGAACTTCATGTGTTGTAAGAGTTGAAATTTCGACTTTTTATTAAAAAAAATAGGGCAAAAATACATGTTGAAATTTTGGCATTTCCCATAGGAAGGAAATTCCATTATTTGAGCAGCAGTGTGAAACATGAAGGATGTTCATTTGCAGAAACTCTGCTAACTTGTAATGAAGGTCGCAGCTGCATAATTGGACTCTGCTCCCGGGGCTGGTGAACGGTGTAGGAGACAGAATTAATCCCAACCCCCAAATTAAGGTTACTGTAACAAGGAGAACAAGACTACAGAATTGCAAAATCCAGGGAAGGAAAGGCTGAAGGATTGCTTAACACACAAAGAAATCACATTTTTCCCATGACAATTAGCAGCTGGGAATATCCCGGTGGCTTTTTACATTACAGCAGAAAACACCCATGTCCTAGGACAGGTCTAGGTGTGGATGGCCCACATTCCTCCTCCCAGCCACATGCAGGTGACAGGGCTGCCACACTCACTGCCACACTCACTGCCACACTTACCTGCCATTCACTACTATCACCTGCCTCCACTCTGAAGGATTAAGCAAGGTCCTTAAGGGTTTTATTTTCTGCAGTTCAGAGAAATGAAGCCCTTTCAAAAGGCTGACATGGGAAGTGTTTGCTGGAAGCCAGTGAAGCCACAGGACAGTGGATACAGCTTCTTACCCAGGCTTTGTATCCCAGCCCCACAGCTTCAGTGCCACCTCTGGGTTGTGTGCCCAGACTGGGTTTGCTGTCACAGCATTCTAACAGACTCACATGTGAGATTTTCTTTATGAGTCAACCCTTAGTCCATTTTTAGATGTCTTGCATTTTAAAGATCCACTAGATAATCAATCTTTCTTAAAAAGCAGAGATGATAAAGAAGGAGTTTTTCTACTGGAACTGCAAACCTCTCCTTTAGACATACAAACCCTCTGTAAAAATCTGTCCCAGGAGTCCTTTGCCCAGAACTTCACTTGTTTAGGACTAGGGTCTTTCCAAGTTGGGCAGATATACAGGATGAGGATGTGTTTAAAGTCAGAATGGGTGCAAAACAAACTGCCCTGTCCCTATGTAACATCTTTGGTCTACTTGTGGGACTAACATAAATAATTTTGAAAGGTGCTTTGTGGAGGAAATCTCCAGGGAGCTGATTTGGGAAAGTTATTCCAGGCTGTTTCCCATCAAGCAATTCCTTTATCTTCAAGTGGCCGTGCAAGGATAACATCAAAACACCCTCTGTAAGGTGACTCTGGGATGTGAGGTGCAGTTGTCATGTCTTTTCTCATTGCCTCTCACAAGGTGACATTGTGAGTTTCCTTTTTACTCGTTGTTGAAAACTCAGAGCATCACGTGGGCTGTGTGTGATGTGGATGACCAAGCGTGCCTGGAGCTCATGGAACGCAGAGAGACTTGAGGGAGTTCGCTGACCGTGGGGTTTGTTCCCCAAGGATTGCTCTACCCTGGAAAGACTCTGCCTGGGCATCAGGCAGCTCCATCCTGAGGGAGCAGAGTTCTTCAACTCCTCCATAGCTTCAGGCTGCTGCTTTGTGTCCTATTTAATAACTCAAAGTCATCTGGAAATTGCCACAGGTGCAAGTCAAAATGAAGCATGGAATAAATTGCTGAAGGAGAAGGTTTAAGGCATTTGTCACTGCGAGTTTCTGCCTTAAAAGTGCTGGGTGCTAACCAAGGGATTTAAAAGGGGTAGAAATTAGTACAGATTCCAGGAGCCATGCTGAACTTCAGGTGCAGGAGGTGGAAAGGACAACCACTCACTGTTAGCCAAACCCTGCTGCCTGAGGTGGAATCGGGCAAACACAGAGCAGCTGAGGAGTGGCTAAGTGTGTAGCAGCTCTGCCACTCTCTGGGTGGTATCAGAAACACACTTGTCCAGGCCAGGAGTGCTGTGCTGCAGGTCACCAGCTCCAGCAGCAAACAACAGTGCAGCCAGGGTCCTTCTGCAAGAGCAGCTGATAGCTAAGCCATGCAAGAAGCAGGGACATGAGGAGTAGGAGATGTCCTTGTTCTGGGACTGCCCCAGCAACAGTCACTGTTGTGGACCCAGCAGATGAAGCAAAGGAGACCAACCATGCACTGGGTGATGTTGCCATGGTCTGTCTTCCATTACCTCTGTGCCTGGACTGGCTCTCAGCCATGTTTCTGCAGGGGGGTTTTGGTGTGTGGTGCAGGCAGAGCAGAGGGACCTACTCCCCATAACCAGAGTCATTAACTTGGGAATAAAATTATTTTCCTGTGTAGCCCATTCCAACACCTGCTTTGCTGGAAAGGTGACTGAAGTTTTGCAGGGCACAGGACTTGGGTGTCGAGTCTCCAGTTGACACAAGCATGACCTGAGATGTCATTGGACATTCAGTAGGAAGATTAAGGTTAGTAGTGCCATGTGAGCCACAAAATCATATGGAGACCAAGCAATTTATTGGGTGCAGAGAGTGTGTCCTTGGCTCCTGATGCAGCAATGGCTTGTGTCTCTGCCGATGGGGCAAGTTTAAACAAGGGAGAATGACAGAGATACTCCAGATGCCAAACTCCAAATGGCTCACCCAGCAAAGTCTCATCAAATCACCATCCTGATTTATGGCTGCGCTCAATGATTTTAAAGGTCTTTTCAAACCTAAACAATTCTATGATTAGTGTCTGAAAAAGCCAGTTGGTGCTGGGAGCTGCTCTCTGTAACTCTGCCTCTCTCACTACAGAACTGATGGAGAATGTGGGGTTTGGGGGATTTCAGTACCAGGGCCCTCTGTCAGATGAGCCTGATGCTTTGGCTTTGACCTACTCCTGGCTGGATGAGCCCAAACTCTGTGATGAGCTCCAGCTGCAGACACAACACACTTCATTTGTGTGCCAAAGCAAAGCCCCCACACTGAGGCCACCTGAAGTAAGGAGAAGGCTCCTTTCAGGAAACAGCTAATATGTCCATTGTGAGTCTGGTAGTAATAGAAAGAGAGGTTCTGTTGTAACTTTGGTGCTGTGGCTTGTTTTTTGGACAGAATTTTTCACTCTGTCACATTCAGGGGCCAGCACAGGCTGTGTGGTGCTCACACCTGCAGCCTGACTGGTGATTTTGGGATAGTGCATTGACAGAAATTTTGAAATGTGGGTTTTCTATCCAAGAAACTACATCAACAATCAATAGTTAAGAAGTCAGTGAGTAAAGACAGTGGAAATTTTGCCTGTTTCCTTGAAAGGAGACTGTCTCCCTGACAGACTGCACTGCTGGTGTGTTTCCTTTGCACCCTCAGTGAGCTGATTCCTCTTTATGACTTGCCTAATACACCAAAGGGAAACTGCAGCAATCTGGCCGAGGCACAGACACATGCCCATCCCCTCAGGCTGATATGGACAAACCAGAGGGGTGTGTCTGGCCCTCCAAGGTCCTGTGCACACAGACTGGACCAGTGAAGGACCTGCCCATCCAGTACCCAGCTGTTGCTGTTGGATGTCCTTATGCATGCAGCCTCCCTTGTGGAAGGAACCCTCCTGAGGGGGAGGACTGGGATGGGGACGAGATCAGATCTCATTTAACAGCTGCCCTGCTCTCTGTTCATGCTCACTCTCCTTGCAGCTTGTGTGAGGATGCAGAAGAAAGTGCAAACCCACTGGCACTGTGAAACCCAGCCCTGTGCAACCTCCTGGTGACAGGTGCTTTCTGGGCTCTGGGCTCCTGCAATCATCGAGGATTTTTTCAGTCTCCTCCTACATGCCACTCCCCCAGCCCTTACTGCCATGTATCCTGAGCATATTACAGTCTTCCTTTCCTCTCTCAGGAGGTACTGCTCAGAGCTCTCTGCTAACACTGTATCTTTCTAGGGAGAAAATCCTGCTTCCTACCTTTGAGCTGAGAGAATTAAAGAACGAAACAACTCAGAATAATCCCCCAAGACGAAAAAGACCCGCTGCCCTCCCTGCTTGACAACCTGTACTGGTTCCAGGTGAGTGGTTTTGTCAGCAAATATGAATGCATGAACAGCAGTGGTGCCAGGTCCAGGGGCTGAAGCAGGGAAGGAGGGTGGCAGGAGATTTCCTTGGGCGTGCGCACGGAAGTGTGGCAGGGGTAGCTCTTGCCTGCCTTGGGACAGGGGGCTGCCCAGAGGGGAGTGCTTTATAAGTGGGACTGTGTGTTCTGGGCTGGGATTAGTTGCCTGGTGGGCAGCTTGAGTGAGACAACCTTATCACAGGACTTTGGCATGAGCAGGGAGCAGTGAGGAGAGCACTTGTCCTCCCAGTAATAGACTTAGGCCCCAGACCCGCCATTCAGCTGGTAACTACTTTGTCACTGTAGAGCTTAGCCTGGCTGAGATTCCTGCCTGTGTCAGAGTCCTCTCCCCTGCGCTGGTGCTCTTGCACAGAGGTGGGTCAGTGGACGGGCTCTGGGCAGATCTGTTCTCCTCCTGGGTCTGTTGTTGTCGTAGGAATTGTCTGGGAGAGAGCTGGCTGCCAGGTAGCAAGTGGGAAACAGAGATGCCCTAGCACTTTGAGCAGAACACCCTGCCAGGGGCTGCTATAGCAACACAGAGATGAGTTCACCCCAGTTTGGGCTGGTGAATGGAAATTTTCAGCACAGGCACTTTGGCTGTACTGCTTTCAGCTTGTCCTTCCCTTCCCAGGGCAAGCACTGGGCCAGACTGCAAAGGATCCAATAGCATGAAGGGTGAGGATGCCTCCAGCCAGGGAGTGTGTGAGCCTGTGAGCCCTGTCAGGACAGAGATCTTGGTCCTCAGGACTGGAAAAAATGTCCAGCCAATAATACAGTGGCTGGATTCAATGCTCCTGCCCACAGGCACTGAGCTATTGATGGGGGGAAGTCTGGTGGAAGTGGAGGTATCTGCTCCTCCTTTGCCATCCTTGCAAAGATGGTCCCTGTGAAGAACCTGCCTTACTCAGCTGGCAGCGGGGGGGTCTGCAGTTTCCCACTCTGGAGCACCCACGGTCTGCCCAAGAGCAGGCAGGACTTGGTAACTGCTAATGGCAGTTTTCAGACCACTGAGCAGAGGGGCCAGGATGGGCTGTTTGACTCCTGCCCTCTCCCTAAGTGACCCAGCACCAGAAGTCCACCTTGGAAAGACTGGTACAACTTTTTCAGTGACCCCTTGCCCTGCCCTTCCATATTTGTCTGGCTTGTGCACAGCTCTTCCCAACTCCTCTCCTCCTGCATAGATTCCTCCCTCTTCTCCCACTTTGGGTGCTTCCCTGCTGCTACCTGTGGAGACTTCCCTCCCCGAAAAATCCTGCTGGTTTTGATTTTGAACATAAAGCAGAGTTTCCTTGGAGACAAGAGAAACAGTGGCTCCAAGGGGATTATTTCAGAGTCTCTGGCTGGCTTTCAGCAATGAAAACAAAAAGGGAGTTACGCTGGCAGAGGGAAGAGGGAGCCTGAGCAGCCATGGCTGAAGGGGACACTGACTCTGACACGCTTGTCCAGTGTCATCCCTTTAGCAGCATCCTTGACTGAGTGCCCTATGCCATGGCCACTGCAGAGTGTGACAGGATGTGCTGTACCAAACACTGCTGCCCTGGGAATATATTGCCTCTCTTCTCCCAGCCCCTGAGGGCTGGTAAACCTGGGAGAGGCTTTGGGGTGGGCATTTCTAATTTGGCTGACTTCTGTCATTCCCAGGAGTAAAACTGGCTAATTAGATTAACCCCTTGTGTGCACTTCTACACAGACATTACCAATAGTAGGGCAATGGTGTAAAGCACCAGCATGTCAGTCATTGTCTCCCATACATTTGTTCTGAGTACTGACAACTGAGTTTATCCCAGACAAGAACCTGCTGGAGACTGGAGCTCTCCTCTGGTGTGTTGGCCATGCAGGTTTTGCCTTCCTTGAGGCAGGTTATTTGATCATTGGCTGGTATCTCTTAGACACCCTAGTAACAGAAAGCTGTGCCAGGTGCCTTACAAGGGCAGAGGGAGCAGGCATGGGCTGATTGCTGGTGCTCTGTCTCATGAGAGAGCAAGCACAGCACAGGGCAAGGAGGCAGACAGTCTTCATCTGAAATTTTTGTTACTTTCTCCAGCCCCATATACTATGGCAAGAGTGCCCTGTAATGCCATGTCATGCCCATGGCCAGGACCTTCCTGTCTCCCATAGGAGTATATCAGAGTATATCAGTATATCAGAGTGGATTCACTTGGCCAATGTTCCCCCTCTGCTGAGACACCCCTGGGTTCCTCACCAGGCACCACCTCACAAATGGCACTTGGCTATTTCAATGAAGTGGCGTTTTCTTGTTCATCTCTCAGTGTGGTGCAGGAATGTTGTTGCAGGGGTCAGAGGATGAGAGAAGAGTGGGGAACCAGACCACGGCCCTGTGCTAATTATACATGTAAATCAGCACCGGGACACTTCCATGAACGGGGTGTGTCAGTGCTGTCTGAAGTCCTGAAAGCCTTGTCTCACAGCACATCAGCATGGCTGAGGTTGACAGGGACCCCTGGAAATCATCTAGTCCAACTGCCCTGCCCAAAGCAGAGTCAGTCACAGCTGACTGCTCAAAACTGTGTCCAGGCAGTTTTTGAATATCTCCAAGGATGGAGACCCCACACCTTCTCTGGGCAGGCTGCCCCAATTAAGTCTTGCAGCAAAAAAGACTGTCCTTGTGCTTAAGAGGGATTTCCTTGTACTTCAATTCTCTCATTTGGTCACTGGGAAGCACAGAGAAGGATCTGGCACTGTCTTCTGCACACCCTCCCCTCAGGTGTACATTGTTAAGACCCACCCTGAGCCTTCACTCCTCCAGGCTGACCCGTCCCAGCTTTCCCACCTTTCCTCATGGGAGATGCCCCAGTGCTCCCATCATCTCTGCAGTCCTTCAGTGGGCTCCCTCTGGTGTGTCCATGTCTTTCTCGTACTGGGGAGCCCACACCTTGTCCCAGCATGCCATGTGGCCTCACCAGTGCTGAGTTAAAGGGAGGGGTCATCTCTCTCAACCTGCTGGCACAAACAGAGCAAAGTTTCTGGGTCCTGGCTCTGGTCCAACCCAGGGTGTCCCAGGAGTTCTGTGGTCCCAGGGGTGATGTACTGCATGCAGCCCCAAGAAAAGGCTGCACTGTTTTTAGTGGTTTGATGCTGAGTTTCTTGTGGACAGTGTAAAATAGTCAAATGTATTTGCTCTTTACCCAGCACAGCCTGACCCTGACCATTGCCTGGACAAAACGAGGCCAGAGATCTCTGCAGTGTCCCCCCTGCTCAGAACACTCCCTGCCCTGTGACACCAGAGCTGTTGCAGGTCTCTGTAGTGAGCACAGAGATGTCTACAGGCATAGAGTAGATTTTTTTTTCCCAATGTGTAGTTTCTGTTCATGTTGTAAAGGGGTGCTAAGGCATGAGAAGCTCGTGTGAAACAGTGAATTGTCCCCTCTGGTTTCAAACATTGCAGTGAAATGGGTTCTCTGTGGGCAGCAGAACTGCCTATTGCCCCCAGCAGGAATTAAACATCAGTGCTACACAGAACTGACCTCCTCTGGCCAGCACGACTGCCCTGGCTCTTAGGAGATGTTCTGCACAGGAAACTGCCCTCTCTTTACTGTGTACTCTGCACATGCAGGTGCAGTCCATCATCTCCTCTGGCTGCCCCAGATGCTGCCCCAGACACAGCCCTGGAGCTGTAGGGCACTGGGCTCTGCAGGGCAGCAACCCTGCCCAGGGGCAGGCACCGTCCCCACGGGCTCTGCAGGGCTGCCCCATCACCAGGAACAGGGCCATGGACAGTCCCTCTGCCTGCCCAGCCCTCAGACCACACTCATGACCTGTAAATTCTTGATGAAATTCTCCCTTTCACCTCTGTGACAGCCTGAGCCACGCAGGGCTCAGGGGGAGCTTGCCTGGGGGCTCCCATGGATGCAAACTGCCTTAATACAGAAGGTGCAAAACCTTTCACTACATGAAAAATAATTTAAAAATACAACCTGCCTCTTGATGCTGCTGATTGAACAACTGAGTGTAGGAACATTTCAGTGATGGCAGCCTTATAGGAGTCAAACTTGGCTGGGTTTTGTCTGAAGCTCAGCCTGCACAAAAAACAAAGTAAGAAGAAATCAAAGACTTTCACGACACCTTTCCTAGAATCTGAGTTATATTTTCTCAGCAAACAGCTTAAAATTTGCCCAAACAATTTCATCTTTCTCCTGTTGTTGTGATGTAGCAATATTCGAGATGTGCATATGGCTTTCTGAGAACTGAAAGATCTCCACAGTTTTGTGCAGTTAGTGTTACAACAGGAGAGCTGAATCATTTCCACAAGTGCAATTCATGCCTAGGCACTTTCACTTTATCTCCAGACAAAGTCCAGACAAATTTTTACAAGAAATTCCAAGCACAGCACTGTACCAACTATAGAAAATAACTCTCTCACAGCTGCCACTCTTACTCTCAGGGGTGAAGTATGCTCTATATTTTCTGTTCCCTAATTTCTCCCACAATAATTCCCAGTACTGTTTTTCTGCCAGCTTTTCTGTGACCTTTCTGGTATCTTTTTGAGTCACTGGAGTGTACAATGAAGTTTTTTTCTTTCTATGTTTACTGCTTTTCACTATTCACAGAGAAGATTGTCCTCCCTGTCATCTGTGAGCAGATGAGCAGCTCAACCCTCTTCACAGCTTTTTTTTGATCTCTCATCTGAAATCTCTGAAATTGCCTCTCACCACAAGTGAGGATGACAAAGGGATCTCCCCTTCCATCCCATGGTATACCCATTGCTTTAAAAACCCTTCATACATGATATTTGACAGAAGTTTTTAAAGAACTCTGGCTGATCTGACACTGATGTTATATCCTTCCTGATGTGGGTTTTTCTTCAATTAGATGCATTTGGAGATTGCCTTTGACTTCTCCTGCTCCACGTTCTCCATTTTAACAACCTGGTCTTTTCTCCAGGAGTGGGGCACGGACAAAGATGGGGGAGGCTGAGTGTCTTTACAGAGTCTGTAGTCAAAGCATAAATTCAATACACCATTTCAAGAAGTTTCTCTGCTGTGTGCAATATTTTAATCTCAGATTCTAAGTGTGGAACTTTGTGGGGCCAAAATTGTGCAATTTGTGGAGCAGGGGATGCAAACCTGCCCTGCCGCTCCTGCACTCAGCCCTGCAGCACTGGGAGTGTGCCATGGCTATCTCCCATCTTCCTTCAACCAGAATCTTAGCACCTTCTCTCTTTAAAACCTGCTCATGGGAAGGTGCTGCACCCTGGATGGTGTCAGCTTTTCTGTTGTTGGCTGCTTTGGCAGGGACAAGGCATAAAGAGGATGGGTGTTCTTCGATGTCCAGTACAAATTGGAACAGAAGCATCCCAGCTGATTCAGAGATCTCCTGCTTTCTAGCTCTTTATAGGTCCTTATGCTCTATTGCCCTCCCCCCCCATGCTGGAAATCTCCCTGGTAGATGGGAAGGTAACAACAGAAAAATCTGCAACGAGCAGGACAAAATGTAGTGCAGAATTCTCCCTTTCTCATTTTTAACTTTCACAGTTTTCTGACCGACGCCCCTAAAATAGCCAAAATTCCACTGTTTATGTGTGAAACTTCACTGCCAGGAACTAGACATTAGTTTTGCAACTCTGAACTTTCTTGCAAAATATCCTGTGCCCCCTCATTGAGCCTTGAAGTTGCCTCCAAAAAAAGCTCTCAAATATCTGTGTGTTTGTGGCCAAGGGGAGCCCTGAGAGCAGCCGTGGACAGAGCAACCCCCCCAGGAGAGCAAAGCCACCTTCTTTCTCACAAGAAGGAAACCCAAGCCATTGATAAGAGTATTCTGATGACTTACTGCAGCAGTCTGAGGACTTGCAGCTGCTGCAATAAACACCTTTTACTCAATTCCAGGCCAGTGATGCAGAGGGAATGTGCTGTGGGGGGGTCTCTTTATTGCAAAATATGCAGATAGAGAAAGGGAGCAGGTCACCAAGAGGGTGGGGACATCACAGGAGCAAGATCTGCTGGTGAGTTCCTTCTGTGCAATAGGTTTTGCTCTGAGAAGGCTGCTGAGCACATGGTAGAACGAGGAATGTAATCATTAATCCTGTACTTTCTCATATCAATATAGAAATTCCATTTTCTTTGCACAAAGTACCTTTTCCAGTGCACGTGAATGGGGAGGTATCTGGAGAAAAGAGCAGGTGAGTCCCTTTACATCTGCAGGTTCTGCTCCCACCCTCCCTGTACAGGAATCTGTGCCTTTGCTGTGGTGGTCCAGCTCTAAGAAAGGCAAGCTTTGGAGGAGAGGGAGCCCATGTTTCCAGACTCCTGGATCAACATGGGCTTCCCCAGGTCATCACAGTAAGTGGGAAATCTGCTCTGTGTGTGGCGAGTCTGTGGAGAGTCATCTCAGAGCCATCAATGGGACTTTTCACTTCACCAAAGAGTTTGGAGCTTTGCACACTGAAGTAAGGCAGCACTTCACATCACCAAGGCGTGGTGTGTTGTTTGATGAAGAGTGAGTGGTTTGGAAGTAAGAAGAAGAGTGTCTGGAGTCTGAAAGTTTCTTTGGTAGTTCTGCTTTCAGAAGTGATTGCCTTGGATGGTAAACTGTTCTACTGTAGGAAGCTGCACTGCATCCCTGCTGACTGGAAGCAAGCCAACAGTCTTCCAATGCACAAGAAATGGGTGAGGGAAGACACAGGGAACTACAGACCTGTGAATTTAATCTCAGTTTCTAGAAAAATTACAGAGAAGGTCATACTGAGTACTACTGAAAAGCATTTCAGGAATAATGCAATCATTAACCAAGGAAAAGTCCTCTTTAACAGGTTTGATCTCCTTCTAGGATGAGGTCACACACCCAGCTGATAAAGTGGTGCAAGTCTAAATTGGGAGAGCAGTGGCTGGAGAGCAGGAAGGGACCTGGGGGTGCTGAGGCTTAGGAGGTGTGCCCTGGCAGCTCAGAAGGCACATTGCATGCTGGGGACTTCACTGCATGATCAGCCAGTCCAGAGCAGGATTATCCTGTTCTAAGCATCACTGGTGCTGCCTCACCTGAAGTGATTCCCAACACTGAAGAATGATGTGAAGGTCCTCAAATGTGTCCAGAGGAGGTGAAAGGACAGTGAACCTCCTGGTGAAGGACTGGAAGGCACATCCTGTGAGGAACAGCTGAGAGGTCTGGGCTTGTCTTCTGCAGAGAAAAGGAGGCTGAAGGGTGACCTCGTTGCTCTCTGCAGCTTCCAAAGGAGGGTGTGTGGAGAAGGAGGTGCTGGGCTTTTCTCCCTGAGACCCAGGGACAGCACAACTGGGAATGGTTCAAAACTGTGCCAGGGGTGGATCAGACTGGACATGAGGAAGCACTTGAATGCCCAAGAGACAGGACAAGGAGTAACAGCCAGAAACTAAAACACAAGAAGTTCCACCTCAGTGAGAGGGGGAACTTCTTTACATTGAGGGTGACAGATCAATCACTGGAACATCTGCCCAGGGAGGTCACAGAGTCTCCCTGTCTGGAGACATTCCAAACCCACCTGAACATGTCCCTGTGTCACCTTCTCTGGGTGACCCTGCCTTGGTGGAGGGGCTGGACTGGATGCTCTCCAGAAGTTATTTCCAATCCCAACTATTCTGTGAGTCTGTAATTTCTTTATGCACAGGGTCATCAAACCCTAGAAAAGGCTTCCTTAAGAGGCAGTTGATGCCCCAAGCCTGTCAGTGTTTCAGAGGCATTTGGACAATGGCCTTTGTAACAAGCCTTAACTTTTGGTCAGCCCTGAAAGGGTCAGGAAGTTGGATGGGGATGAGGTGATCATTTTAGGTCCCTTCCAACTGGAATGTTCTAGTCTATAATTTTCTATCTCTCCAGCTGCTGATAGTGCAGGCAATTACTTATTTCACTCTAAGGGCAGTAAGCTCTGGGACAGACTTCTAGAAATCCTGCAGACAAAAGCAGATAAAGTGGATCATAAAAAGGATTATCCAGTGAGTATGTGAATGAAAAGGGAGATCTGAGAGGTGTTCTCTTCCTTGTAGGGTCGGTTATGGCAGTAACTGGCAAGACAGGAGGACAAAATACTTATGAAAGTCGTGGGTAATTTGAACCTGACAGCTAGGAATGTTTTTTGTCCAACTCTGTATCTGGGAGGCCACTGAATAAATAATACACATCCATTCTAAGACACGGGGGATTGAATCTGTAGTTTCTTTACCTACTCTTGAGTTCAGGAGGCATGAACTCAATGAACTGAAAGAATATGTACTTTGCAGTTCCTTTTTCTCATGCACAGCTGTGAAAGGCAGGACTGGCATGAAAAGAAGGAACACAGGCAATGTTTCCATGCCGTCTGGTGTGCATTGCTCCATCAACAGACAGCAGTGGGGTGGGATGCTGAGGAAGGGAAGGCATGATCAAGCTGAATGAGAGGACCAAAATCCACAGAATGCTGTTTATTGATCCAAATCTGGGGTGACCACAAAAGCACTGAAAGGTTTCTGCAGCAAATGCCCAGAATCTTTGCCAGTGTTGGGAGGGCTTAGAGTGACGTGGCTGGGCCACTGCTGCTCTGAGCCTCTTGGAGGCATCAGCATCTGTGCACAGAAACCCTCTCTCAGAACAGACATTTTCCTCCACCTTCTGCGGAAATGACCCTTCAATCTTGCACCATGAACCTGCTCCTCTTTAAGGTAATGTCTTCAGTTCATGATAAGCACTTATCGGGGTCCAGATGGAAGACTCTGTATGTGTATTTTATAGAGAATATAATCTCATTTGTGAGGGTTTCTTTGATTTAAATTTAGAATTACAAATGGAGTAGCTCTTACTTGATTTGCAACACCAAAGACAGGTCTTCCAGCACTGGCTGATGTGCTAAGGAGACTTTGTTCTTCTTTGGTTTCATTAGGCTTGTATTATCTTTGCAAACTCCTGGGAAGAAGAACCATTTTCAGACTTTGCATCTGCCAAGGCACAGTGACAGAAAGCAAATGGAACCTGCAGAGTCAGGCAATAATCTTCCTCATGATAAGAACTGTTGGGTTGCTGGTGCCTTCTCACACTCCAGAGAGGGCTGGTTTGCCTGTGCAGCCCCCTTGTTCTTTTGTTCTGAAGAACACAGGAATAAGAGTAAAAAATAAATAAATAAAGTACAGACTGCTCCAGGCCTTGCAGCCAGTTGGTAATGGGGCAGAATTTGTTCTTCATTTACCTCTTTGGAGTAGGTTTGATTTCAATCTTAGTATCTGAGAGGACAGGACAGCAGGTTAGCCCCATCAGTGGAGTATGACAAGAGATACCAACTGAAAGTCTTGGTATGTTTCAAAGGACAGTCAGTAAATAAAGTATTGCCCCCGGGCTCCATAGAAGGCAAAGGGATTATGTTCCTTTCTACAGAACAAGCTGGTGCCACTTGCTGTTGTGGGGAAGGCTGTTGTGGTAGGGGCCTGTCAGAAAAGTTTGCTGCTTGGCTGTGTTTGGAAGAGTTTGTGTGCAGGAAAGGGGTTTATTGCCATGTGATAAAAAAATGTTCCTGTCCAAACTGATAAAAGCCTGGGTGGTTGTGAAGCCGTTTCTGGCTGCCCAGGCCACCACAAGCCACTCTCCAGTGCAGATTGGGTGCTGTAGTGGCCAGAGCTTTTCTAGAGGCACCAAAGCAGTCGTGACAAGACCCTGGGAGCCCATTAAATGCTTTACATGAGGTCTGCTCCTCGCAGGTGGGCAGAGGGGTGTATGAACGCCCTCTAAATAACCAGGGACACGACCCAAGGGTGAAGGCAGGGCGTGCAGCCGCTCACGCTTTCCTGCCTCTCCTTCCCCCCTGTGATGGGTTGTTTTTTGTAGGCCTTCCTTGGTAACCAGGGTCAAAATCTAGGCAGGATTCCATCCCCTCTCTTTATGTAATCAGGTGTATATAAGCTGAAGGGGGAGGTGTTCTTTTGGCTCTCTTTTGCTTTCTTTTCCTTCATGGGCTAGCATGCTGACAGGCTCTCGGTGTTTAGGCCTGGCTTATCTGCGTTAGGCCAGGCCTGCTCCAAGGGCTGTTTGCCTGGGCTGGCGGCGAAGGTTAAGAATCTGCTTTTCCTAAGGAAAGTAGTGAGTTTACTATTGTATTTGTTACTTACTGAGTTAATTTCTAAGTTTAGATTGTATATATTTGTTTGTCTCTTTTCCCTTTTTGTCTCCCTCTCCCCTTTTCCCCTTCCCCTTGTCCCTTATTGGGGTTGTTTGGGGGTCCCTGTCTCATTGTACCCAGTATATAAAATGTAATATATGTAAACATATATATATTTCTTCAATTTTCTCTTGCTGCTTTTTTGCCATTTCGGGAGAGGGAGGGGGGAATCTTTCCCGTGAGGTTTGGCCGTTGGCAGAGAGAGCCAACCCCAACTTTCACACCCCCGCCCAGCAGAGGCAGAGCCGTGCCGGGGGGCCGAGCGGCCGCGCTGACCATGGGCGAGCAGAGCCACGTCAACAGCCTCTTCCTCAACGAGGACGCGGCCAAGCGCCTCAACGCCGAGAGCCGCGTGCGGCGGCTCCGCCAGGCCGTGCAGCGGCGAGCGGCGCGCGCCAAGAAGCGCATGCACAGCATCAGTGCCCAGAGCGCCAGGAGCTTCCTCAGGAGGAACGCCTTCGTCCTCCTCACCATCGCTGCCGTCCTGCTAGGTATGGAGTGCCGGCCGCGCCGGGCACCGCCTCGGAACGCGGGGGGATGGTTGTCTGTTCTGCAAAGGTTTGGTTAGGTTTGGTTTGGTTTGATTTGATTTGATTTGATTTGATTTGATTTGATTTGATTTGATTTGATTTGATTTGGTTTGATTTGGTTTGATTTGGTTTGGTTTGGCTGGGGAGCTGACAGCCCAAAGTGCTGTCCACGTGGTGAGTGCCTTCATGTGCAAGAACAACAGGCCCTGCAGAGGGTGTGTATGCGGGCGGGAGTGCTTGCCGATCCCTTCTGGCTGCAGTGTAGAAACGGCGTACAACAGAAAGGGTTTGATGATGCAGCTCAACCAATCCTTATAAAAATCATCCAGGTTTCTTCAGAGGCATCCTGTGAGTGCAGCTGCAGGCACAAGGGGTCTTCAGATTCCAGATCCCACAGCTTTAGCCTGACAGGACCACAACTGATGCAAGGGGCCATGCTAAAATGCACACCAAATCTGCTCAGCAGAGAGTGTGCTGTCCCTAGCTTTTGATCCAGGCTATATGTCTCCAACTCACTGGCTGAACTCAACTTTAAGAGGGGGATGGAAAAAGACTCTGGTGTAGTCACACTTAGTTTAGGCTGAGAGATCATAACTCTCATCAGAGCATTTTGTGTTCATGAGTTTCCTGGGAATGACCTCAGAAGAGCAACAGACAAGGAAACAAGGAGATCTGTGGTTTAGCACAAGTCTCCTGTGCACATAAATATGTCAGAAGGAGAGAGAGCATACAGTAAAAACTGGATCATAGCCTTTTAGAAAATGAGCATTTGTTCCTTTGGGGAGAGGGGGAGCTGAAAGGAGATGAGAAAGAGAAAAGCCATGCTGTAGGACTGAGGGACAGACCACCAGATCACATTGTCCCATTTCCATTCTCATCCCTTGCTGATCCACAGGGATTATCCTGGCATTCTCCCTCCGGCCCTACCAGCTGACCTATCGCCAGATCAAGTATTTCTCCTTCCCTGGAGAGCTGTTGATGCGTATGCTCCAGATGTTGGTTCTTCCTCTTATTGTCTCTAGCTTGATTACAGGTGAGAAGTGCTTTTTGCTGCTTTCAGCCAGGGCAATGCTCAGCAAAGGCAGCTGTTGTTGCAGTACCCCTTTGTGCCCTAGCTTGGATTAGTTTGGCTAATAATAACAAGCCCAAACCCACAGCCATAGTGAACATGTTCCACACTCATCCCCCTGCTGGCTCAGTAGGGGAGCAGAGACACAGAAGGCTTTGTGCCTTGTCTGAAGACCGGAGAGAACACAATGCAGTGGTTCCAATGCCCAGCACTTGAGCACTAACTAGGATTTCATCCCACCTAACCTGTTTGTTGCCCAAGTAGCTTTAGACTTCCTCCATCCTAGAGAAGGCTTGTTTGTGTCAGCCCAAAAGGGTTGATCTCCAGCTGGTGGGCTTGTTGCACCCAGATCCTCATGGAAGACATGCCAGACAGCCAGGCTTTCAGACAGCAGAAGGGGCTGCAAGACATTCACCTGCTGAAACATCCCACCATCAGGGACTGAAAGGTCCACTGTACTGGGAGGGGACTATTTCCCTTCTGAGAGCTTTCAAAGAAAATTGCTGCTTTCCCAAATGCAGCCCAAGACCCACCAGTGTTATGCTTCTTCCTGACCACAAGCCACATTCTCCCATACCCACATCATCCTGGAACTCCAAAGTCTCCTTCCTAGAGACCCTAGCTCCCTGCTCCACTCATGCATGTGCCTTGCCCTTTGAATCTTCCTCGGGCTTCCCCTTTCTCTCTAAGACAATGGGCTTCCTCAACTTGTCTCTCTGTGTGACACCCCAGGAATGGCCTCACTGGACAGCAGAGTCTCAGGGAAGATGGGGATGCGTGCCATTGTCTACTACATGGTCACCACAATCATAGCAGTCTTCATTGGCATCTTCATGGTGATCATCATCCACCCAGGAAAAGGATCTAAGGACAAGCTTCACCGAGAAGGCAGAATTGAGCAGGTGCAGACCACAGATGCCTTCATGGACTTGGTGAGGTAGGTGAACAAGATGGTCTCATGCTGAGACTGTATCAGTGAGATTACATTCCTCTGTGTAGTCTCCTTTTGAAGTGTCACACCTTTAGTCATACAGTCTTAGGGAAAGGCTGAGTCTTGGCCAGCCTACAACTCCTAGCTTAGTCTAGTTAACTGGCTTTGCCATTCAGAGATTGAACACTTGGCTTGGAGTCCAGCCCTTCTGCTGGAATCTTAATGCAAGAGGCCAAGGTATGCTCAGCAAAACAATGTGGCTGCATGCCTTTCAGAAATTCACCCAACAAAGGCTACTCCAAATACTCATCTTCATGACCAAAGGAAATCAAGGAAATGTCTCCCAAGGCATTGTCTCTCCCTCCCCTGCTGTGACCTTACACAGTGAATAGCAAAACTGTTCCATCTCAAGTGGTATGAAGCCATGTTGCTGAGGTACAAGATAACAGAGAGTTCAAATGTCAGCTGTAGAGGTGAGGCTGAGAGCAAGGAAGTCTATTAAACATTGTAATATGGTATTGTTTCAAGAGTCAGTTGAGTTTGATGATGCTCTTACAGTGTACCTATGTGTCAGTGCAGTATGTGTGTAGTCTCTTTCCCCATATCTGAATAACCTTCTGGAGTCTGAAAAGATCCAGTGGGAGCCTGACATGGTGCAGGAGGTGCTGGGTTCAGATCAGAGTATTTCCTTCTTCTGTCATTCAGACGGAAAGGGCTTGAGCAGACATTGTGACAGTTGTGACCTCAGATACTACTCCGGGACAAAGAAGTTGGCCAGGAAGTCCATGTTTTCTTCCCAGTTCAACAGGACAATAACTCTTTCCTTTTTTTACCTACTGCAGGAATATGTTCCCGCCCAACTTGGTAGAAGCGTGCTTCAAACAGGTATGAAATCTCCCCTGGCCTGTCTTTGTGACCTGTGCCCCAGCCATGGTCCCACCTGCTGTTCCAAGGGATGCAATAGTCATTGCTTCCCCCAGTCTGATTGCTCCAAGAGCCACTGCAGTTGTTAGTCTACAAGATTTTCCAGCTATCTGTAGATGGAGGCTTCAACCTCCCTCACATCCCACAGAGGCAGGAAGGGTTTGCATGATCTCTGGGAGCAGGCTTAGACTGGCAGTGAAATGGAGCAGATTCTCCCAAGGATTTGCCTCTTCTGTAGTGCTAGTACCCTTGGAAGCAGCACAAAGGGTGATCAGAGAAGCCATAATATCTCAGTCCTAGTGATGTGGGATGCCCTGGTGGTCTCTTTTGAACTTCAGCTCTATGAAATTGCTGAACTTTCTG
The DNA here is from genome assembly GCA_013400415.1 of Scytalopus superciliaris. Classification (NCBI taxonomy): domain Eukaryota; kingdom Metazoa; phylum Chordata; class Aves; order Passeriformes; family Rhinocryptidae; genus Scytalopus; species Scytalopus superciliaris. The sequence goes on along the minus strand of VXBX01000650.1, from coordinate 149,384 downwards.
ATGAAAGCACTACACTATGCAGCTTGAGAACAGGCAAGGCAAATTTCCCACACAGGCCAACAGCAGTACTCTCCTTACTTTAGGAAGGGGTGCAAGAGCCTAGCATGTGTCCTGAGCTTCTGAACCAGGGCCCGTGAGTGCATCTGACAATCTGTGTCTTTTCAGTACAAGACGCAGTACAGCACCAGGGTCTTCACCAGAACCATCCTCCAAAGCAGCAATGTCACGGCAGGTGTGACAACTACCCAGATCCCCGTGCCTGAGAACTTCACCAGCATCCTGGAGAACTTCACTCATGCCCTGGGGACCATCTCCGAGGTGCTGACCTTTGAAGAAGTCATTCCCATCCCGGGCTCAGCCAATGGGGTGAACGCACTGGGGCTGGTAGTGTTCTCCATGTGCTTCGGTTTGGTGATCGGCAGCATGAAGCAGAAGGGACGGGCCCTGCGGGAGTTCTTTAACTGCCTCAACGAAGCCATCATGAGGCTGGTGGCCATTATCATCTGGTGAGGAGCACGGCCGGTTGGAGCAGGAGGTCTGCAGGTGCAGTTTCCACTGACATGATGAGAAGTGGGGTAGCTTTAAGGATGCACAGGAAAAAGCAGATGGGCACAGCTCTCCTTTGGCTCCATCAGCCTGGAGGGAAAAGTCTGGATGGGATATTTGTTCACATTTCATTTCCTGTTCTTTTTGTTTTTACCTCAGAAATATCAGGTACAGCGGGATTTGCTTTTCTTGAGGCTGCTGGAAACATCCTTGGAAGACCAGAAAGCTGGAGTGGAAGATCTCTTAGCCTTACCAACAGGGGTAGGGTGTGAGGCTTTCCCACCAAAAGCTTTCCTTCCAGCTGTGTTCCAGGAGTCTGACTTAGCTATGAATCACAGTAACCCATTGCTACTTTCCTGCTTTTGGGGTGGCAGCTCTATGCAAAACTCTGAGAGCTGAGCTGGGTTGGGAGTATCAGCTCAAAGTTACTGCCTTTTAGTTTGAAGTCTCCCAGATCCTGATTCCCCCAGAAATCAGCTTGTTCCTTTCTGTGTAAGGCTCCCTGTGACAGTGGGCTAGACAAGCAAAGCATTGCTGATACAAGTCTTCTCTCGAAGGCAGCATTTTGCCAAATCTTGTTATTTTAAGCTCTTTACCCATTTAGGGCTCAAGGCTGTGTGAGGTACTGCAAAACAGGAGGGATGTGGGTCTGGCTGAATACATGCAAATATCTGACAGTGAAGGGATTTTTCAGCCCCACACCCTCTCCCATTTTAGATCACTCTAGCTTCCTTTCCTTGGTCTTACAGTCACAGTCTTGTATCTCAGAGCAAAATCCTGAGCACAGGGGGGCAAGACTTACACAAAAAGGCACAAAGGGGAAGAATATCCCTGAGTTTATGACAGTGTTGGGAAGCCCCAACCCCCCTGGGATTTTTTACTCCATGTGTGAGCCAGACCTTGAGGTTTTGCTTTCCTAAGAAGAGATGAGTTGCCTAAGGGCACAGAAGGGAGAGCATGAGCCTGTGCACATACAGTAGGCAGTGTCTGGAGACACCTCCTGACTCACAACATCCCGCTAGTATGGGAGGCAGGACTGTCAGCTGCAGTCCAGCACTCTGTCCTGAAGCCACAGCCTGCAGATCATCTCCCAGGAGCTTGTTTTTCCTGGGGAGATCTGGTCACTGGCCACAGCCAAGGATGCCTTCTAAGAGGAAGATCAGAGGAAATGAAATATTTGTGAAATCCTTTCCTGAAACTTTTCCAGACCTCCCAGGCTAAGTTGGAGTTTTGGCATGTGGACCTCTGAACCCTGTGCATGAATTGCATGTGAGCTCTTGAGATGCAAAGGCCCAGCCCTGAGAGCTGTGGCCATGGAGCTGGGATTTTCTTTAGTCCAGTTAATGTATTAGTGCCCATTATTTTCTCCATGTCTGTCTTATGGCTTCCTTTGTGGGGAGCCTCACTGCTGTTCATGAGATGCATCGTTATGGAGGGGGGAAAAGTCATGCAGAGTGGAAAGGATAGCAGTGTCCTTCAGAATGGGTTTTTATATGAGCCATGGTCGCTTTTACAGGTGTTGGTGTGCCCAGTCCTTCTTGCACCAGGCCTGTATGTTCCTATTCCCTAAATGTGAGCATCTGAAGGCAGCAAGGCGGATAGTCCAGAGCCTCCAGGGCACTCTAGCTTTTACTGCCTGATTCCCTGTTTCTCCTGTAGTTTCCTGTGCTTCTGAGTAAAAAAAATACTCTCAGCCCAAGCTCCATTAGGAAGGAAAGGGACTCTGAAGGCTTGTCTACATAACCTCCCCTATCAATTCTACAAAGTGTCTTGTAGAAACAAGTTAGGGAACCCAAAAGGAGGAGGAAAACTCCACCAGTGCCCAAGATGTGCACATGACAGAGTGCTGGAGTCCCCAGCCGTGCAACAAGAGTTGGTTTTTGACCATGTGGTGAACAAGTCCCAGCTCTCTCCAGGATTCTAGAGTATCATCCAGGGATTAGGCTCAGTGAGCACTTACAGTGTCCTGGCTTACTGGGGATTTGTCCAGACAGCATGTGTTAAAGCTGGTGTGAAAGTGTGGGAGCTGGTTCTGACCACCGGGCTTCTGTTTCTGCCACAGGTATGCTCCAGTTGGGATCATGTTTTTAATTGCTGGCAAAATCCTGGAGATGGATGACCTAGCAGTGATGGGAGGCCAGCTGGGGATGTACACCCTCACTGTCATCGTGGGACTCCTCATTCATGCCCTTTGCATCCTGCCCCTGCTCTACTTCATCGTCACTCACCGAAACCCCTGGGCGTTCATTGCAGGGCTCCTGCAGGCCCTCATCACAGCCCTGGGCACCTCCTCCAGGTACGATGGCTCTGTGGAAGCAGGGCTGGGGCTGCTGTGGATACTCTACCTCTCAGCAGTCCATTGCTCTCAGTGCAGTACTTGGGTCTCACAATTTCTGGCACTAGCAGCTTTTTGAAGTGGACCAGCCAAACTCGTTTGGGAGTGGAATGATTCCTACTTCCCTGCTCAGGAGCCCTAGTCACACAGACAGCTCTGACCATCACTGAATGGCCCATATTCCTCCTTACCAAACACAGGGGTGACTTTGCTTACAGCACTGAAAGGCTGAGCTCAGGACAAGTATCAAATCCCTCTGAATCACAGCATTATTCCACATGCACATGCCTCTCACATGTGTACTTGCACGTGTTTGCACAGCTCTCTCCCCCAGGCACACAGACTGTATGCAGCTGTCATAAACCTCCCTGGAGGCCTGGACAAAGGCATCAACACCAGTATATTCAATGACTGGCACTGCCACGTCACACACCTAAAGCAAGGGTCTGTAGGTAGCTGTTGTTTCACTAAGTGCTGTGTTTCTTGTTATATTAATTTCCTGGCAAGCACATAGCAGTCCTTTCCACATGCATTCTCAAATCAAAACACACAACATCTTTCCTGCTCACGTTCTCTTTCAGAAACAATTTTCTACTTTCTCTGCAAGATATGTTCTCACACAGGGGTCATTCTTGTCTTATGGATTGAGAGGGGTGAGAAAGGGCTCCAGGTTTTTTTAATAGCTAGAAAAGGAGTTTTGGTCTTGTGGCTCCGTCCTATGTACTTTGAATCCTTCAGCATCACCTTCTTTTGATGTTATACCAGCCTCCTCAGCCTCAGGGTTACACAGACTCTGTCCCAGCCCCCTGAGAAAAGCCACAGCTGAGTGTTCAACTGCAGCGTGCATCATATCTGAGGAAGCCTTGCTTAGAGTGTTTTTTCTTCCAGCAGCTTCTGGCCTCTGGCTTACATGGCAGGGTGAAAAAGCAGGGGGCTAAGGTCATAAACCGGGCAGAGGCTTAGTCCCTCTTCCAAAGTCAGCATACACCCAACTCATGTTGTTTTGTAAATTCCTTTCAGCTCAGCGACTCTGCCCATCACCTTCAGGTGTCTGGAAGAAAACAATGGTGTGGACAGGCGCATCACGAGGTTTGTGCTGCCCGTGGGAGCCACAATCAACATGGATGGCACTGCCCTGTACGAGGCCCTTGCAGCCATCTTCATCGCACAAGTCAACAACTATGAGCTCGACTTCGGGCAAATCATCACAATAAGGTGACTTTTTGGAACTACAGGAAGGGCTTTGGTTGTGTTGGCTTATCTGAAGTGTGATCAGGCTCCTCTTTTGCTCAGAAGATGGAACAAGGGGAAAAAAAGTATGGGAAAAAAGGGTTGTACTACAGCTCCAAATGACAAAGTACATATGACTTGGGCATGACATCTTTGAGGCTCCACTTGAGCCCTTTTTGCATGTCCAGGTCTTAGAAAAGCTGTGGTGTGCAGTCAGTTATGAGGAGGTGCCAGGCAAGGGCATCCTGTTGATGTCCCCTGTGTCACCATTGCTCAGTGACCAGGGCAGAACTGCCAAGGTGTTTTGTAGGTGATGAATTTGAGCTATGTGCTGATATTTCTGCAAATGTGACCACCTCTTTTCTTCCCTTTGCTGATAGCTGTGCTTTCCTGTTCCCTCCAGCATCACTGCCACGGCAGCCAGCATTGGAGCTGCAGGTATTCCCCAGGCAGGACTGGTGACAATGGTTATAGTGCTGACATCAGTGGGGCTGCCTACTGAAGACATTACACTGATCATCGCTGTGGACTGGTTTCTGTGAGTTCTTTGCTCAGCACCACACACTGCTGGGCACTCCTGCCAGTGCTTACAGTGTTCATCTGTATTCCCAATGTCTCTGCTAAAAGCAGTTCAGTAACTTGTACCATTAAGCTTAAACCACACCTGTATCCATAAGACCTTTGCCCAGTAGCTCTCTCTGCCCATGTGTTATTGACTGGCCCCAGAAGGTGAGGGTAACCCAGGTTCTTGTTAATAGATCCCTAGGAGTGCATTAGAATGAAATGACACTGAATTATTGGTGTTTATACATATGTATATACATGTAAGGTTTATTTTAGAACAATTTGGTTGCAATGGAAAGTAAGTCTGTAGCTGTTTTGGTTATTATTACTTACAGTAATGTAAAAGCATAAAAATAACACTTAAGAAAATGTATAATGGAAAAGAAAGAAAGAGAAAGGATAAGAGTAGAAGGGTATATAGTCACCCCCGTGGGTCCAGCAAGGAGACTTCATTGTTGCAGTTTCAATGTCTGTTGTTCAAAGTGATGGTCATAGTCTTGATCCATCAGGGTAGAGAAAACCCATGAAACACAAAGGTTAATGGGTTGATATATGCTTAGGTTCAGGTGGGAATGGGCTCTCTTGCACAAGGAATTTGGTGCCTCGTCTTAGTGCATGCTGTCCATGCTAAGGAAATCTGACTCCACAGCAGCACTGTCATAGGTTTCACCAGAACTCCTGCACTGTTTGTAAAACAAAATGCAACTGGAGTGAAACAGACATGGTGAGGCTCATCTGAGTCTGCAGCAAGGCCTTTGGAAAGGAAAGTGTCCATGTGGAACCACAGTAACCTTTCTCTCATTTTGTGTCAAGTCCAAAACTTTTCAATAAGAAATTGGGAATGCACTAAAACAGGAATGAATGTGAAGCCTGTGCTGAGAGATATCAGTCAAGTAAGGCTCTCTGGGAGGTGCTTTCATGTCAATGTTGAAGTATCAATTATTAAGGTAACTTAAAAAATAGAAAAATGTTTAATTATGTTTCTTGAAATAATCTTCATCACCTCAGCTGTTACTATGAAACTGTACTTTGTTTTTCTCTCTGACTTTTCAGGGACCGCCTCAGAACAACCACCAACGTCCTGGGGGACTCTCTGGGGGCTGGAATTGTGGAGCATCTGTCCCGGCAAGAGCTGGATGCGCAGGACTGCGAACTTGGTAAATCCGGGATAGAGGAGAAAGAACGGCTCTCCCGCCTGGTTTGCCCACAGAACAAGACCCAAAGGCACCCCAGGAGTGAGACAGCACTGTGAAGTCAGGCAGCAGTGCAGATTAATGCTGTAAAAAAGCAAAACTTGAAACACAAGTCCATAGTGGAGGACAGAAAAAGACCCACTCTACAAGGCACTCACTTTTCTGCCCCCTCTGCCACATGCAGTCTTCCCTGATCCTGTTTCTCCCCCATTTCTCTCTGACTGGCATTAAAGAGGAGAACATTAAACTGCAAAGAAAGTTGTACTCCACAAAAGCCTGATTTAGTCATTCTTATGGGGTCCAAGAGTTAGACCTGAGTAAAGAAGACTCGGTGAAGGAGCTGGACTAGGAGTTTCTCTATTTCTGAACTAAGTGGCCAGCTGGGTTGGGACACCACCACCTGTGGACTGGCACCAAAATGCTGCCATGGCTCTGCCCCGTGGGATACAGCTGCAAAGTCTCCACTTGGTTAGTGCCTTCACCCAAGCAGTCTTTTAGCATTGACCTCCTTGTTCACAGTCCTGGTATTTGCACAGATATGCAGATTATGCTTTTTGAGAGCTTCTCTGGCAACCCATCTGAGGGCAGATACTGGAGTCACCCAGCCCCTGAAGAAATGTGGGACCATACAGCAGGGGCAGGCTTACTCTGCTGGCTGGTGGCACCAGTAGGGGTCAGTAGGCTTCTCATTAGTGGAAGATGCTAAAGGATTGTGAAAGAAGCAAACAATTAATGAAGGCATTATATCCATTATTCAGTCTTTGAAATAGCTCTTGCCTCTACCAAGCTCTGCCAAGACAGTTAACTTCATTTCTCTTTAGCCAGCTCTTCTCCTCTTGGTGGAACAACAAGGGCAAATGCAAAGTTCAAGAACAGTTTGCCCAGTGGTTTGTCCATGCCAGGAATGACTCTCTGCCATCCCAGATTTGCTCAGAAAACAGTTTCACTCCTCATCACAAGATGCCTAAGGAAATGGTTCCTGTGCTTGTCTTTGTCTATTTGCAGAAGTGACTTCCCCTACGTCACACTGCTCCAGAATGTGCTTTCCAACATCTCTAGCTCAGCTGCTTAGAGAATGGTGCTAATAACTCCAAGGTCCATGAGTTCAATCTCTGTATGGGCCATTCACTTAAGAGTTGGACTTGATAATCCTTGTAGGTCCCCTCCAACTCAGACTAGTCTGTGAAATCTTTGTCTTTCTACAGCTCCTTATCTTTTATAGGCAGAACCAAATCACTCTTACCTTTTGCACAAGTTTGCCAGACCCCAAACTTACAAATTTAGGATTTTTCTGCTCCTACAAAATGGAGTTCAGCTTCAGTTTAATGCACTTGGACATAAGCACAAATGACATCTGAAACATCTCAGAAGCTAAAGCCAGAAGCAGGGACTTGCTTCATCAATGCTTTCTCCTCCTTCCCTGGCATGGCCAGGAACACAGCTAGTATCTCTCACAACAGCAAACAGGACCACTAGGACTTGCTCTGTAATATCCTGGTCCATGAACATCCAGAAAATGAATGTCTGGACACAACCAGGAAGATGGTAAAGATCCACAGTGTTGGGGCTGCTGCAGTGAAGCTGTCCTGCTTTCAACACGGCTAAGCTTGGGCACAGCAGCGAGCAGCCTCCTGGCCCACAGCCAGACTATCTAAACTGGGCAGCTTCCACTTGAGGTCTGCTCATTATTCCCAACCCACTTTGTCACTTACACCCCTCTCCCCTGGCTTTCCACACGGATGCTTTTCATCCCCACACACTCAGAGGTGCACCTCGTGGAAGGAAGAGCTCAGAGGCTGGAGTTAACTTTGCCAACCACAATTCCATCCTGCCCATGATGCCTCCCCAGCACTAACAAAGGTTCCTCAAACCCATTTCTTGAGATGTTCAAAGCCAGATCCCGAGGTTCTTTTTGATCAGGAACATCAGGGTTACATACAGGTGCTGCTACATTCCATGACCTGTAAGGCAGAGTATCCTATTTTTATGGGCTGGATCATTGTTTAGAACCTGAGGTAAATGCACAAACACCTCTCTCTCAGAGTGGTAGCAGAGCAGGGTAACTAGAAGTGTGTGGTACTTCGATTTAGCAGTGGCTGGCTCCAGACCATAAGGCAGCAGGCTGTTTCCTCACTGTGGGAGGCAGGTTGCTTATTTTGACAAGAGATCTACTCTAGCAGGGGGCAAGTTAGCAGAATAACAAATTAATATCCTCCTCTTTGCAGCAATTTTTTATCTTGTATGAATACTTTTATAATGTCTGCTCTTCTCCTTTCTAGACTAAACAGACCCCGTATACCCTCACAGGTAATAATCCTTCATGTTCTTCTCCTCCGGACTTTTTCCTCACTGTTCCACATCTTTCTTGAAGTGGAATGACTAAAATTTGACACACCAATCCAGCTAAAGATTTGCTAGTGCTAAGCACTGAGGAAAGAGTTTTTCCTGGACGTTGAGATTTAGATCTCGGACTCACATTCCCGTCCTTTAACAGCATGCAATGCCTGGGCTGATGAGGTTCCCTGTCCCTGCTGCACACACACAGCAAACCCAAGTCTGTTCATCTTATCTTAACTCTTAGTGAGGTTAGACTCTTACTTTGATGAGATGGCTTTATCTAAAGACTGGATCTTAATCAAAGAGTTTTAAGATACACTGCATTAGCTTGTATCTATAGTGGGCTAAGATAGCACTGGCTTATCATTAACACTGCTCAGCTGGCATGAGTCTAAACCTTCATAAAGAACAGACCTGCTTATAAAACCCAATAAAGTGCTTTATTATTTAACAACAGCATGATAGCATTGACTCTACTCCAGCAATAATACATGATAATTCCTGTATCATTTTAAGCAGAACTGCTGCCTATCTAGCAATATCCCAGCCTGTGTTTGTGTAGTTGATTATTATTACCTTCGTAAGTTGAATTTATCCATAATGAACTGCATCTTGGTTTTTTTCCAGACTACTTGTCCAACTTTTCAAGAAAACACTGAATTCTAATCCTGAAGAGACTTCCTGTATATAAAGGGCAAACTGAAGGATGAATCAGAAGAAATACTTGTTGGATTGAACTGTAGCTTAAGTGGGAATTAATTTTGGGAAGTCCTATGGCTTGGGTAATAGAGACAGTCACACTAGATGATCATCAGGGTCCCTTCTGGCTTTGTAATATATGCACGTGCTTTCTGGTTTAGAGGTACTGCGAAGGGTCCTTCCAGCCCAATCATTTCTAAAAGATATCTGGGAGGATCCTAATGATACTTTAATAAAACTCAGCAGGAGTCTAACCTGTTTTCAGTTGCTGTTAGCAGACACATACACATATCAGACAAGGGGCTCTCCATACACATTGCATCCAGTGTTGCCACAGTGGTACACACCAAGCCTTGCCATTTGTGATTTCTGCTTTCAACTCAAGATTAACAGAGCACAAACAAGTAGAGGCCTCATTTTCAAACACTGCTAACCAGTCTTCCATGGCAAATTTCAGAATTCAGTTGATAGTTTTTAGCTCTGGAGTTAACCAGTTTATGACTGGGATTATCTGTTTACATTACCTGAACAGCAAAGTATTGTCAGGAATTTGCATATACATACATTTTATTTCTGTATACATATGAAAGGGGTGCATGTGTGCAAGTGTACATATACACAAAGTCAATTTTTTTGTTGATAATCCAAGAAGGAAAGCCAATACTAAACTCTCACTGTGTGTAAAGCTTCATAGTTCATTTTGGTGCCCACCTTGGTTTACCCAATTAATCCCATCCTTAAAACAAAAAACAGAGGCTGCTCTGCTTCATTCCACAAATGAGTTATCCAGAGACAGGTTTCCCAGGAAGGAGCTCAATGCATGCTGATTTTGACTTGCACATGGCTGGTGACATAACAAGAACTTCTCAATGTATAGAGAAAATTCTCCACTTCATCTCTGATTTGCCTGTACACATCCCAAGGACCCCCATCCCCACTGCATCTGTCTGGGCAAGGGGCAGGCTTTCAGAGCTTAGTGAAGAACGCTAAAGTGTCTGTACTCCTTCCAAATCCAGTGCTGACCTTGTATGAATTCAGCCTTCAAAACTGGATAACTGAAAGTATTAAATCATTTTATGCACTGTCATTTTAAATTACCAGATACTTGAGAGCAGTGTTTACTGCAGTCCTGCTGCTTCCACTTGCAGAAACTTTCTGTGTTTCTCCTATTTACAAAGGGATCTCTTCCTAATGATTAGAGAGGGGCAAAATTTGGGCTGAAACAAAGAGCTATCTCAATGCATACATACGAGAGGAACTCTTGGATTAGGACACATCTCTTCAAAATTAATTTGAAGAGAGGAAATCCAGGAAGAATACAGATTCTCAGTTAGGCCATGTGTCACATGTACATTATTCCAGGAGTCAGATCTGTCCATGAAAACTGACCTGAAATTGTGTGTCCTTCTGCCGTGCCCAAGGAAGAACTGGAAATCAGTACTGTACAGTGTGTTCGTGGCATTTGGGCAGTTTGACTCTGTTAATTTCTGAGGGCTTTTTCTTCATGCTGTGAGTTTCACTGTTAAAACAAATAGTTTGCATATTTGAAAAATAAAGGGAATTTTTTCCACAATGCTTTTCCATGGGTCTTTTTTCCTATTATTTTTTTTTCAGGACCATGACCTTACAAAGTCAGGGACGTTACTTTTACCATTATGTATTATACTTCCTTATCTCCATGTGCCAATGTCATGGGTCAAATACTAATCTCAGATTTTTACAAGGGCTTTCCCTAAAGCTTTTTTTTTAATGCCATCTTTGGCATATATCCATAATCTGGCAAGGCTGTATGAGCCTTGCTTCACATGCAGCACATAGCACACAGACACATAGTTCCAACTGGAAAATACACCCCCCCAAAAAAAAAGTTATGTGGAAGAGGTCTCTGAAGCATAAACAATAATGGGTTTACATTACTAGCTAAAATCTTGCATTAATGGCATGGTGTCTGCACAAAGTGAGAGCTGTTGGTTCTCCTCTTGATATGCCTTTTTCTTGTCTTCTGTTCCCTAAGGGACAGGAACAGGTAAATAACAGGGCTCCAGGGCAAGTGCATCCCCAGTCCCCCAAACAGCCAAGAAAGAGCAGCACAGACTGAGGTGACGGCCAGGGTCAGCCCAGGCTGCAGACCACGAGAGCACAGCACGGGGATGAGCAGCTCTGGGGTGCTGCCCCAGGGGAGGCTGCCCAGGGCCATCAGAGCCTAATAGTGCACTTGGGGGGCAGCTGCAACCTGCCCCATCCCTTCTGCCCTCCCATGCCAAGTCCTGTGTGGTACCAGCAGCAGCTTGGCTGGTCTCTGTCTCTGCAGATCCTCCAGCCCTCTGCTCGGAGCAGGACCGGCTAGCACAGGCTGCTCAGGGCTTTGTCTGGCTGGATTTTGAACTTCTCGAAGGATGCAGGTTCCATACCCTCCCTGGGCAACCTGTTCTGGCATTCAATCACCCCCACAGCAAAAAAAGCGCTTCTTTGTTTAAAATAGAATTTCTTGTCTTTTGATTTGTGCCCGTTGTCCATTGTCCTTCTACCAAATACCACTGAGATAAGTCTCAAGGCCCCTCTGAACCTTTAAATTTCATTTCATCTTTCAACATGATGGAAGAACAGACTAACAGGAACTTATTTCATTTTGGTGCCCACCTTGGTTTACCCAATTAATCCCATCCTTAAAACAAAAAACAGAGGCTGCTCTGCTTCATTCCACAAATGAGTTATCCAAAGACAGGTTTCCCAGGAAGGAGCTCAACACATGCTGATTTTGACTTGCACCTGGCTGGTGACACAAGAACTTCTCAATGCACAGAGAAAATTCTCCACTTCGTCTTTGAGTTGCCTGTACACATCCCAAAAAGAGATGGCAAGTCCTGCAGGCGGGGAGGAACAGCCCCCCGTACTGGGGCACGCTGGGGAGCAGCTCTGTGGGGCAGGAGCTGAGGGTTCTGCAGGGGCTGAGCTGAACCCGAGCACTGCTGTGCCCGGCCCCTGCTGGGCTGGTGAGCGCCAGGGGCGGCATCCAGTGTGTGGCATCCAGTGTGTGGCATCCAGCTGGTGTGTCCAGCACTACCAGAGACACGGACACGCCGGGCAGAGACCATGGAGGGACTGGGGCATCTCCCCTGAGAAAAGGCTGGGGGATCTGGGACTGCCTGGGCTGCGAAGGGAAGGCTCGGGGGGATGTTGTCAATGTGGATCAACACCTGAATGGGAGGGGTGAAGACGGACCCAGGATCTTCTCAGTAGTGCTGGGGACAGCACAAAAGGCCGTGGGCACAAACTGGAGCACAAGAGGCTCCCCCTGAACATCAGGAAACACTGTTTTACTGAGGGGGAGTTGGAGCACTGGCACAGGGTGACCAGAGAGGTTATGGAGTCTCCATCCTTGGAGATCGCAGGGAGAGCTCTGGGCAGCGGCTGCAGGGGAAGGGCCGGCTGGGCCAGTGGCCACAGCCACACTGACCGGCCCTACTCCGGCCAGGCCAGGCCAGTGGCCACAGACACACTGACCGGCCCCGCTCCAGGCACCGGCTAGGCCAATGGCCACAGCCACACTGACCAGCCCCACTCCAGGCAAGGCCAGTGACCACAGCCACACTGACCGGCCCNGAGAGGTTATGGAGTCTCCATCCTTGGAGATCGCAGGGAGAGCTCTGGGCAGCGGCTGCAGGGGAAGGGCCGGCTGGGCCAGTGGCCACAGCCACACTGACCGGCCCTACTCCGGCCAGGCCAGGCCAGTGGCCACAGACACACTGACCGGCCCCGCTCCAGGCACCGGCTAGGCCAATGGCCACAGCCACACTGACCAGCCCCACTCCAGGCAAGGCCAGTGACCACAGCCACACTGACCGGCCCCGCTCCGGCCGGGCCAATGGCCACAGCCACACTGACCGGCCCCACTCCGGCCGGGCCAATGGCCACAGCCACACCGGCCGGTCCCGGGTCTCGAACCGGCGGCCCCGGTTGCGGTCGGACGTGCGCGCGGCCCCGCGCCCGGGGGGGGCGTGGCGTGGCGGGGCTGGCGGAAGCGGGGCAGGCGCAGCATGGCGGCCGCGCGGTGGTGGCG